>CM060113.1:2421466-2471466 GCA_030522415.1 Channallabes apus | reverse complement strand
CAGGGAGCATAGGTAAAGAAGGTGCAGGATTTTAAGTACTTAGGGTCAACGGTCCAGAGCAATGGAGAGTGTGGAAAGGAGGTGAAGAGGCGGGTACAGGTTGGAACTGCCAGGCAGGAGGTCTAGAGGAAGACCAAAGAGGAGATTTATGGATGCAGTGAGAGAGGACATGAAGTTATTTGGTGTGAGAGAAGAGGATGCAGAGGATAGGGTTAGATGGAGGCAGATGATTCGCTGTGGCGACCCCTGAAAGGGAACAGCCGAAAGACAAAGAAGAATGTATTAAAAAGAACATTTAAAGTGTGAGTGAAGTGGTTAAAGGGACGGTGTGTTCCATTAGTGGAAGGAGTCTCCAGTGTCAGAGGTGAAGCTGTCGCTTGGTTTCCCATCATCCTTAGCATGGAGGAGTTCACGCTCATTTGTGGTTTCTTGGGAAGAAAAGACAACAAAGTGCGTGTGTGTATTTATTGGCGGTCATTTTCCCGAGTGTCATGTGACCAATGACAAACGAGGTCTCACTTTTTACCAGCGTCTCGTGACTGATTTCAAGTCAAGTCATGTCGGCTTTTTTTGTCATTTCAACCATAAATAGTTCAGTACACAGTGAAAGGGAACAGCGTTCCTCCAGGACCAAGGACAACACAAATTAACAGAGCTAACCAGCTAACCACCAGGGGCAGTGGTGGCTCAATGTGTTAAGGCTCTGAGTTACGGATCAGAAGATGACTCTGTATGTGACAAATAAATTTTTAATTTAATTAAGAAACCTACTGTAATTAGCTGACGAGCTGAGCCAAGACAGATCGACATTTTTAAATTAACAGAAAACAATCTAAGTTCTATACAAAAGACGCGTTATAAAGAGCTCCTGCAAATAAGAGCGACAAAGTGACAATGCAACTCCATGACATGTTTCAATACTTAATGAGGTAATGAGTTGAGGTAGTGGGAGGAGAAAGTGTAAACTGTAAACTTTCCTTGTAAGTAGCAGCGAAGACAGAAAATAGATTTAAACGCTCGTTCACATGGACGTCTCACTCTTGTGAACCACGTCATTATATTTAGGATTTACTTTAACCACTTCTTGAATTAAACCTCTTTTTTTTTTTGCACTTAGTAAACTCACAGTAAACTTATATATTTAAAATACATGAAGAAGGAAAAAGCACACAACAAACTTCTTGTTGTTTTTCCTCATAAACTCTTTGCCCTATTTTGGGTGGCTATCAATCACTCTGGTGGTGAGTGATTGATAAGATTCAAAAGATTCAAGATTCAAAGTATTTTATTAATCCCAGAGGGAACTTGCTTATTCTTGGTTAAAAAATAAAAAAATAAATTATATATATATATATATATATATATATATATATATATATATATATATATATATATATATATATATATATATATATACTGTATATATGTATAAATAAAATAAAATAAAGTCCTGAAACAGCAAGTACCACATTGCACAATAAACATTTAAAATACCTTATTGCACACTAAATATACATTAAAAATACAGATACTGAGAGTAAAAGGAAAATGTATTGCACAAATTACAGTATACAGGTATCAGATATTGCACTTGACAAGAACGAGGTTAAGATAAATTAGCACTTAAAGGTTAAGTTCATGCAGAAACTCTAATCCAGACAGTAACAAGTCAAAGATACACTAATGAGTGAAATAATGCAGAGTCTGGTATGATTTTGTGCTGCTATCCAACAATTTTAAAAATAATGCAAATTAAAATCACAGCCATGGGGCTGTCAATCATCTTAGGCCACACCCTTATATACGTCAGTGTTCAGGTGGTTTTGGGCACGATGTCACCATATGTTTTTTTTTTGTTTGTTTGTTTGTTCTATTAGTTTGTTCACAAACTTTGAGAAAATAAAATTTTAAACATTGTACTCTTCATGTCCGTACAGCTACGTATGCTAATCCTGCCCCGCCCTGACTTCATTTAGAACTTTACACACCTTCTTCAAAATCTATAAATATCTCAAATTCTGAGTCCATGTCCAAATCCGTCTTACATTCACACACAATTTTATTTCATTAGCATGAATGATGGATGTCGTCGAATCTGATGTGTTATGGCTCGAGGTTTTGCGAGACGTCATGCCGTAATTTGATGAATGAAGCCACCTCAAGGCCTAAAATAAACAAAACACGGACAAGAAAGGAAAAATTAACACTTGTGATTAAATGGCACTACGACAGGCAGTGACAGGTGTGTGTGTGCGTGTGTGTGTGTGTGTGTGTGTTTCACATTAGTGTAAATTGCAATACCCATCCTTGCAACCAGGTGATCAAATGTGCTCCTCTGTTATTCCTGGAGCTTTCGCATACAATTTCACACTTACTGTAACATTCTTTCCTTTTCAATGCCATTTAAGGAAACTTGAAACAATTTTCTGGCTGTTCTGCAAACAACGTCCTTTACAGGTTGCAGAGTGAGAGAGAAAAATCTATCACTATAATCACACTATAAGATTTAATTCAATCACCTTTAGCTGAGATTACACACACTGTGGTGTCCACGTCATGTGACTCCTTGTGCTCCTAAAATCGCTCTTTCAGTGGAACATGTGGAGTCCTGGAACATGTCCGTGCCATCAGAGAAGAAGAAAACCTCCATAGATGTGATAACCTGGTGATTCAGTTCTTTCAGGTGGTCAGCTGACTTCATTTTATTGCCCCATCATGTTGCTGAGTCTCGACCTGAGCAACTGATCAACACCAGACCATAACACTGTCTCCAGAGGCTTCTACAGTGGACACTATACATGATGGAGCATCGCTTCATGTCCTTCCCTTCTTACCCTGACACGCCCATCACTCTGGATTAGGATCAGTCTGGACTCATCAGGTCACATGACTTTTTTTCCTATTGCTCCAAAGTCCAGTCTTTATGCTCAATAGCAAAGTAAAGCCTTTTTTTCCTGATGAGTCTCACTAACAAGTGGACACACAACTGTTTAGTCACAATACTGTAGATACAGGATTCCAACAAGCAATCTAGTAGAAAAAGTGATTTTATCAAGAAGATTAGTGACTCCTGGAGATTTCCAGGAACTCCTGGGCTCTCTTCAAACTCCCCAATCTTTGCTTCAAAATCTCTAGTCCTCAAAAAGCTAGAGAATCATTTAATGTCGATTTTTTTCTATAGACTATTCATGACGGGAAAAAAGTATATATACATTTCTAAAATAAAGAAACTCTCCGCTGTGTCTCTTTTAATACTCTCTCTGTGGTGCTACGATCGATCTCTCCTGCCTCACTTACAGGATGACGCTCTCTCCAAGCTCTCCTCGTAGTCGGGCCTCTCCTCAAGCACACCCAGCATCTCCTCGTTCCTCTACGAACTCTCCTCATTCTTGCTATTCGTAAAAACCACGAGATCTGCAGATATTCCGTGTTCTCCCTGCACAAGCCTGTACACGTGCTGTGCATCCCTGCCGAGAATCCCTCGTCCTCATTAAAGCTCTATTCAGGTCTTTAAGTCTTTCTCTTCTAGGTCATGGACTGACCATTTTCTCTCGAAAATCGCTCTTTAAAAGATTTCAAATCGGAATCCTGTATGTATGAAAGGGCCGTAAACACGGAGGACTTTCTCAGCCGTTACTTAAAGTTTGGCATTTTCCCAAAATGCTTTTTACTTGGTTTCTAATGTTTTTTGTTCTTTCTTTTTCATGTATGATGAGGACCGGGACTTGTGATGAAATTTCTCAGGTATAAAAATTATTGACATTTACACAAGACTTCAAGCTCAGTACGACGATGAGACTCTTAGTCACAGCAAAACATCTGAACGGTGCAAAGGTTTCAAAGAATTCTGTATGTCCATGAATCACGACGCATCTGTCTGTGTGAACTGTACAGTACAAACACCACTCGCACATTACAGGAACTCGTACAGTCCTGATCTCGCTCCAAGTCATTCCCACAGGTTTAGACGTGCATTTAAGGAGTTCCTGAGCAGTGTTGGGCGAGACGTTAATTTTTAAAGTAACTAATTACATTACAAAATTACTGTTATTAAAAAGAAATCAGTTACATTACAATTCAATTTTATTTATATAGCGCTTTTAACAATGGTCATTGTCTCAAAGCAGCTTCACAAAAATGAAAGAAAATTTACAAAAAATGAAAAAAAGATTTTAGAAAAGAAAATAATTGGAAGTGTGTATGTGTAAGAAAAATGTGTAGATAATAATAATGAGACGAATGAATGAAATGCCTCTGATGAGCAAGCCAAGGGTGACGGCGACGGTGGCAAGGAAAAACTCCCTGAGATGGCATTAGGAAGAAACCTTGAGAGGAACCAGACTCAACAGGGAACCCATCCTCATCTGGGTGATAACAGATAGAAATGATAACATCATGTGTGTTGTGCAGGTGAAGGTGCAATATGACAGAAAATTATTTAAATTGACATGAAGACCAGTTCAGCATAGGGACGAGTCATTAGGTGCAGAGGGCAGATGAGGTCTGGATCACTGGAAGCACAGGAGCAGCATGTGTAGCTCCAACCGTCATAAAGCTGAATCCAGCTGGAGCTGGTCCTTCTCTGGATGCCTCAGGAACCTCGCAAGGTCGACCTTTGTCTACTGAAGCTGGCAAAATCTCCCGATGCCTCGGGATGGGTAGAGAAATACAGAACAGATGGGGAGAATTAACGTAGTTGCCATTCGGTATAGGTGTACTGGAGTATGAGATTATGGGATGAGTTATGTGTATGCCAGATTAAAAAGATGCGTCTTGAGTCTACTTTTGAACTGAGAAACCGTGTCTGCTCCCCGAACACTGTCTGGAAGGCTATTCCAAAGCTTTGGAGCTAAATATGAAAAAGCCCCGCCCCCTTTTGTAGATTTTGAAATTCTGGGAACTACCAGAAGTCCGGAGCTTTGTGATCTTAAGGCGCGTGGTGGATTGTAGCGCATCAGAAGACTGGTTAGGTATGTGGGAGCTAAACCATTTAAAGCCTTGTATGTAAGTAATACTATTTTGTAATTTATTCTAAACTGAACAGGTAGCCAGTGCAGGGATGATAATATTGGGGTTATATGATCATATTTTCTGGATCTAGTGAGAACCCTGGCAGCTGCATTTTGGATTAACTGAAGCTTGTTTATTGAGGATGCAGGACAACCACCTAGCAATCAGTGGTGTCAAAAGTATTCACATTCATTACTTGAGTAGAAGTATAGATACTAGGGTTCAAAAATACTTCTTTAGAAGTTGAAGTATCAACCCAAGCTTCTTACTTAAGTAAAAGTTTACCTAAAGTGTAAAAGTACCGTGAGGGGCGACAAAAGCATTAAGGTCTCGCTTTCTGATCATGCGACGGGGGGAGGGGGGAGGGGGATGCGTTATGCGCATTCTTATCATGCGACCGGGGGGGGGGGGGGGGGGGGGGTCGGGAGTTGTGTGCGTTCTTATCATGCGACCGGGGGGGTTGCGCGTTCTGATCATAAAAATAGAGTAACGAGGCTATTTTTAAAATGTAAGGAGTACAAAGTACAGATAATTGCTTAAAAATGTAAGGAGTAGAAGTAAAAAGTCGGCTGAAAAATAATTACTCCAGTAAAGTATAGATACCCAAAATGTCTACTTAAGTAAGGTAACGAAGTATTTGTACTTCGTTACTTGACACCTCTGCTAGCAATGCATTACAGTAGTCCAGTCTGGAGGTCATGAATGCATGAACTAGTTTTTCTGCATCAGATACGGATAAGATGCTCCTAAGTTTGGCAATATTTCTAAGATGGAAAAAGGCTGTTTTTGTGATATTTGAAATGTGATTTTCAAAAGATAAGTTACTGTCTAATATTACGCCCAGGTCTTTTACTGCTGAGCTGGTAGTAACAGTACATCCTTCTAAGCGCAGGCTGAATTGTGAAAGCTGTTGTGTGCTGGTTTTTGGGCCAATAAGTAATATCTCTGTCTTATCTGAATTTAATAAAAGAAAGTTATTGGTCATTATGTCCTGGACACACTCAGTTAATCTAGACAACTTAGGTATTTCGTCTGGTTTAGTTGAGATATATAATTGGGTATCATCAGCATAACAATCGAAACTAATCCCATGTCTTCTAATGATGTTACCCAAGGGAAGCATGTATATTGAGAACAACAGAGGTCCTAAAACTGACCCTTGTGGGACCCCATATTTCACTGGCATTACACCAGACGGTTCTCCATTCAGATCTACTGTACAAAATGGTAGCGATCAGACAGGTAAGATCTAAACCATTTTAATGCCTGTCCCTGAATACCTATATAATTTTGTAAGCGATCTATGAGAATATTATGATCTACAGTGTCGAATGCAGCACTAAGATCGAGCAGGACTAGCAATGAGATGCAGCCTTGGTCTGAAGCTAAAAACAAGTAGTTTGTAATCTTAACTAGTGCAGTTTCTGTGCTATGATGGGGCCTGAAACCTGACTGAAATTCTTCAAGGATGTTGTTTTCCTGCAAGAATGTGCATATTTGAGCTGATACTACTTTTTCTAGTATTTTTGATATGAACGGAAGGTTTGAAATCGGTCTGTAATTTATTTCATTCGCGTCCAAATTAGATTTTTTAAGAAGCGGCTTAATAGCTGCTAACTTGAAAGGTTTAGGGACGTGACCTAGATGTAATGAAGAATTAATAATGTTTAGAAGTGGCTCTCCAACCGTAAGCATCACTTCTTTTAAGAATCTGGTTGGGATTGGGTCTAACAGGCACGTTGTTGATTTAGCCGAGGTGATAAGTTTATACAGCTCTTCCTGTCCTATACCTGTAAAGCAGTGAAAATCTAAATGTGAAGCTATAGGCTGAACTGGATCGTGAGATACTATTAGAGGTTGAACCTCCGTTATTTTCTTCCTGAAATTATTGATTTTTTCATTAAAGAAGTCCATAAAGTTTTCACTTCTAAACTGTGATGGGATACTCTCTGCGGGCATCTTAGGTTTTGTTAGGTGAGCCACTGTACTAAATAAGAACCTGGGATTGTTTTGGTTTCTTGCTATCAGTTGGCTAAGATGCTCGGTCCTAGCAGTTTTTAGAGCCTGTCTATAGCTATTACAGCGTTACTTTCTGATAAAAGTAACTAGTTCGAGTTTTTTTTCCATTACAGAAAATGAAAACTCCTTTGTGATTCCTCATGCATGTTGTTTTAGTCAAGACCTTTATAATTATTCTACCATCATCAAGCAGGCAAGTTTGGCCTATAATCTGTTAACTACTAATACCCCTATCTCACCTACTAATACCCCTATCTCACCTATTAATACCCCTATATCATCTACTAATACACCTATCTCATCTACTAATACACCTATCTCATCTACTAATACCCCTATCTCACCTACAGTACTAATACCCCCATCTCACCTCCTAATACCCCTATCTCACCTACTAATACCCCCATCTCACCTCCTAATACCCCCATCTCACCTCCTAATACCCCTATCTCACCTACTAATACCCCCATCTCACCTACTAATACCCCTATCTCACCTACTAATACCCCCATCTCACCTCCTAATACCCCTATCTCACCTACTAATACCCCCATCTCACCTCCTAATACCCCTATCTCACCTACTAATACCCCTATCTCACCTACGCGGTGGCCGTATGTACGGTTCATCATGATTCACCGGCAGTTTTGGGGCTGTGATTAGGTTTCCATCTTTCCACACGTCGGTCCGCGTATAGTCAAACCGCATAGGTGAGATAGGGGTATAACAGCAGGAATAACAGAGGAGGGCAGGTTATTGGGGGCGGGGCTTGTAGGATGACTTTCACATACACACACATACACACACACTAACGGATTGGGAATCACTGCTGTCTGGCTCACGGAATACATACATTGTCTGAATAACAGATTACAATTTTTTTTGTAAATAACTGAGTACTTAAATTGCGGACCTAATGCGTTAGATTACTTGTTACATCAAACAAGTAATCCGAGTTCTCTAACGCGTTACACCCAACACTGTTCCTGATTGGCTGACTTCTCAAACATGAAGCTGCGGAATTAAAGAGAACTTTCTACCTTGATGGTGTCCAAGCTCTAGTGAGACACTGTGATAAGTGCATTAGTGTATCAGGAGATTATATAGAGGAATAAAGGGAGTTTTTACTCTCAGGACTGTGTTCTGTTATTCTGTACAATCAGAAGTCCCGGTTTGGCTTGAACACCCCTTGTATAATATGACATGTCGAGTCAGGCTTTCTTCTGTCCTGATGCTACAGATAAAGCTGGAGAATATTTGCTCGATATTTTCCCGCACATCCCATGAATTTCATAAAAATCTGTTCCTTATCACATGTTTATCTCTTTAGCTCTCCGCTCAGTGCCGTTATTAGCGCTCAGTGATTTACCGCCGGGGTCTCGGGGGTCCAGTGTAATAGTGTTTACTCCAATACTTTCCTATTGTATCCAGTGAAGACCTGATTGAACCCTATGGACCTATTAGGGCCTGTAATTAGGAGAGGAGCCGTGTCTAACCCCAGGAGGTTCATTAAACCCCGACTAACTAACGAACCTGCTCTACCGCACTCAACCAGCCAACCAACACAGCTCCAAATTACACACCCTTACCACACACACACACACACACACACAGGACTAATGTTAAGCCTTGCTGCGTCCTGGAGAGATGGAGGTCAGGTGGTCACTTGTCCGGGTGACGGTTGTGACGGCGTGCGTGCTGTAAGCGCTGATGGAGAACGTCTGTTACATCACCCATGAGAGATTTATACGGAAGGACGGAGATCAAAACACATCAGCAGCTCGAGCTTAAAGACACACGTTTTTCATTCATTCTGGTAACGTAGTCTCCGTGTTTACGTCTGTTCACCTGTTCTTGTCTGTTTATCATCCTCACACCTTCTCCAGGACGCTTTTAAAGGGAACAAAATACAAAACAATGTCAAATGACCCCAGTGCAGCGATTGAGTCATCGTTTTGTGTTTAATTAGAAATCTTATCAGCTTTGTCTCGCTCTTTTCTTCTTCGTTGGCGGCTTTTCTTTTTTCTTTTTTTTTTGTGGCGGTGTTAAAATGAGCAGACGTCACACCTGTGAGAAGTGTTCTCCCAAAAGCGCCAAAACCAACAAACTAAAGTTTGTCATAGACAGTAAACAAGTGTGAGTGAGCAACCCATATAAAACATAATGGATTTGGGGTTACTGAGTTCATTGGATTATTTTTTTTATTATTATTATTTTTATGAGTGGATTAAATATACTGTTGTGTATTATAGTATATAAAAATAAACTTTATTCCTTTATACATGTAATAACTTCGGACTGAAGTGTAGATGTAGTTAAATTACATTACGCTCAATTCTGTAGAACACATTCAAGAAAAACAACCAGTCTGGGAGGATGTGTGTGTGGGGGGGGGGGTGTAATTGTAAAGAAAGCAAGAATACAAGTAATTTAACCAGAATAAATATAAAAAAAAAAAAAACCTGAGCTATATTAGAAAAATGTCTTTAGACACTTTTATAAGGTTACATATAAACTTAATCAGTACAGTATTTTATTTAATTTGAGCTGTATTAAAAAAAAGAGAAGGCTAATTTTTTCACTACTTTTTGTTACATTTGGGTAAAATTCCAGTTCTGGGTTCGATGGACAATCTGAACCAATGCAAATCTGTTCAGTCGACAAATCGAGAATGTGACGTCACAAGGACTAGACGTGTTCTGCCTCACTTGTTCCTGTTGGCAGCAAATGACAAAATCCTGTTCTGGTAAATGAGTCGAGTGCAGGGGAGCAAAAAACCTGCAGTTCCTCAAATGACCAATAGGTTCTGAAAGTGAGTCAGTTCCCATAGAGCCTCATATTAAAGTATCTAAATTTACAACAGAAATAAGCATTACTGCCTGGTACGTGAAAAAAATAATAAAAAGTTTTGGTTTCCATCATTAGATTTAGAAAAGTAATGTTAGGATACAGAACTAATGTTGGCCTCCTTAACCTTTTAGATAAACTCGCCAGCTTGCGTTAACTGAGGCCAGTAGCTGGGTTCCAATTAACAGACCGGCTCGGTTTGCTCCACCCATTTGCCCATTTGGTGGTGGTTTAGGTGGAGTCAACGCCTGGCGAGATGGTGATGACTAGAGCTCGCTTCCACAGCTGAGCTACACCAGCACTCTTCAGAAAACCTATACAAATACAAGTTTATTGAATTGAACATTTAATGAGATGTCGTGTACTGTACCATAAAAACCATAAAACCAAATATTATAATTTGTTTCAGTGGGAAAAAAAAACAAACATTAAAGTATAATGTGTCATAATTTGTCACATACACGACCATACACAGTATGATATTCCGTAAACTGCTTATATGTTAATGTTTATGAGCTAAAAAAAAAATAAAGAGGTTAGAGTGGGAAGAAGGAAAAAATTTAGATTTTACTGCAATAGTCAAAAATGACACTGAGATAAATGTATTTTTTTTAATAAAAATTTTAAATCAGTTATTTACAAAGTTACAAATTATGTAAGTAAAAACATATAAAATGCATAAATCAAATGTATAAGTCAGACAGGATGTGCAGAATGTGCAATATAGTAAAATATGGCATGTGGGTATGACAGCAGCAGTGTGAGTGGAACATGAAATATTAAATGAAGTGACACGGTGTGTGTGTGTGTGTGTGTGTGTGTGTGTCAGCAGCAGCGATATTATCCATGTTTTAAAGTGATGTCACTTCGTCACATGACCATCTCTTATAACGTGAACACAGGTTCAGATAACTTCAGCTGAGACTCTGAACACAGAAACCCTGAAGGGCTGAGAACTTCCTGTTCTCTCTTTTCCTTTGTATAATTTTTTGTGTCCTGAGCTTCACTGTGTCTAATGAAAGCTCGGACACCGAGAGCAGAGGTACAGGGCCGAGAGGAACACGATTGGACGATACGTCTTGTCTGGAAGGTGAAGCTTTATTAGGAGCGATGAGCGCGCTCCATGCTTTCCACCTCGGCCTGCGTGTAATCGCTTTCGGTTGCACTCTGAGAATTTCATGTCGAGTTGAGCTTCTGCCTGAGTGACTGCATACCAGGAACCTGAGCTGCATGGAAATCAGACAGATCACGGTGTCGGAGTTGCCTTTAACAACACCAGGTTTCTGGATGTTCTGGAGAATAATGTTAGGTTTTACACAGAAAGAAGCGAATGGAATTTCTTATGAGATTGTAGCGCAGAATTCAGATCTCGCTGCAGTGGAACTAAAACACTGATGTTTATTATTCTGGGGAAAAATAATAGTTCTGCAGATAGAACTGAGGATCTGAGCCCGGTATACTCGAAAGCCAAGTTCCAACTTTTACTTTTTTATTTTTTGTTGCTAGAAATCACTATGAACTCACGAATCGTGAAGAGCCATGCATAGTAATACAGTAGGATTGTGGTGTCAGGGGAGACCTGGAGGGATCTTGCTTGCTGGCATCAGTTAGGAATATTTTTGCACATGTTAAAAAAATAGATATACAGTACAGTATATGGTGAATGTAACTCATACTGTACGGTCTGTCCATAGAGATCAGTAGACACTTGCAGCACAATGTAGAGTGATTTTTAAATAATCTGCATTATCCTTGCCCTTACTTTTTATGTCTTTACATATTCCTGCCTTTAAGATTCTATTACTTGTCACATGGATCTTACAGCACAGTCCCAGCTAAGAATCTGCGGTCAGAGTTCAGAGTCAGCCAGGGTACAGCGCCCCCTGGAGCAGAAAGTGTTGCACAAGGGCTAGACAGTAGCAGTTTGGCATTGATGGGACTGGAACCCTTAACCTTCCAGTCACTAATGCCTCTTTTCCACTGCATAGTTCGGCACAGCACGGTTCAGTACAGCTCACTTCGGTTCGGCGCAGTTCGGCTCGGTTTGCGCTTCCACTGCAGTTTAGTAACGCTTTAGAGTGGGCGGGGATTATTCACGTGTCGTTATAGTCGCGGCGCCGCTACTGCCGTGACGTCATCGTAAACGCGCCACAAACAAACAAACAACAATGGAGCATATCGACGGCATGGTGTTCTTCATTCTCGACATGTGGATGTTTTTAACAGCGAGACGAAGGATTTTGTTTCAAAAGAGGCTGATGGCAGCCAAAGAAAATTTTTGGTTAATACAAAAAGGTGCGTGCGATCCTTCTCTGGCTGTTTCTAAATATAGCGGTTCTGTTGTGTCTCGTGTCGCAAGTTCAGTGACACAGTAATGATAATTTTCTCCGGCCAATCGGTGACCAGCGGAGTTTACACGTCACGTTTTGGTAACGGTTCGGCGCGCTTGGGACCTCGGCTGAGGTGGTACTAAATAAAGGACCAGGTACCAGGTACTGTTCCCAGTGGAAAACCCCCCAAAAGTGAGTTGAACTGAACCGTGTCGTGCCGTACTATGCAGTGGAAAAGCGCCATAATTCAGTCCCTTAACCATTTGAGCCACCCCTCCACTTTATCACTTCATTACTACACCAGAGCCAAAGACATCAGTATGTGTTAGAGACACCATTCTGAACCCGCGGCAAAAATCTTTGAAGCTGGAAATTAACTTAAAACTACTGATATTTTATTTCTCTTGCTTGGGGAATAATTCAGGGCGCAAACAAGCTAGAAATCCCATAATGTCATCCTACAGTATTATAAGAGAAGATTATAACATCTGAGAAATTAACAGGAGGGTCTGTGTGCAGATTTGTTGATGGGTAGCAATTTACGTAGCGCTTGTACAGTAACTTGAAAACTACAGTAGATTTCTTAACTACAGAATCTCAAACTTGTCAAAATGTTTTAAACCATTTCAAGCAAAAAAACTAACTTGTTATACATTTTCTATTCTGCTTTTAAACCGTGAGTAACAGTGACGAAGGTAAGAGGATGGAGTATTTTATTTTAGTCTGCACAGGAAGGATTGCAGAAGGACATGAACAGAACCAGAGACCTATTGGGGACGTTTTCAGTCCTCATTAAAGCCTGTAAAAGGTTTCTGAACACCTGGAAGTCTTCAGGGCAAATTTCCAGAAATCATCCTTTCCAAAGTCCTTATACTAAAGTTGTCTTAAGGACGACCTAAAGGACCTCTTACAGAGTCTTGGGTTTTGAAGCACTTCTATAGACAACCTGAAACTGTGTCATTGTCCAAGTTTTGAGAAAGATGTTCCGACCCTGCCTGAGGTAACCTTTAACTTGGCCAAGCAAACACTAATTAAAAACCAAAAAGCTTTTGTCATTTATATAACTCTTGGTTGAGAAATAAATTTGATGTCATTTTGCTACAGTGTATGTATATACAGTGGTGTGAAAAACTATTTGCCCCCCTCCTGATTTCTTATTCTTTTGCATGTTTGTCACACAAAATGTTTCTGATCATCAAACACATTTAGCTATTAGTCAAAGACAACACAAGTAAACACAAAATGCAGTTTTTAAATGAGGGGTTTTATTATTTAGGGAGAAAAAAAATCCAAACCTACATGGCCCTGTGTGAAAAAGTAATTGCCCCCTGAACCTAATAACTGGTTGGGCCACCCTTAGCAGCAATAACTGCAATCAAGCGTTTGCGATAACTTGCAACGAGTCTTTTACAGCGCTCGGGAGGAATTATGGCCCACTCATCTTTGCAGAATTGTTGTAATTCAGCTTTATTTGAGGGTTTTCTAGCATGAACCGCCTTTTTAAGGTCATGACACAACATCTCAATAGGATTCAGGTCAGGACTTTGACTAGGCCACTCCAAAGTCTTCATTTTGTTTTTCTTCAGCCATTCAGAGGTGGATTTGCTAGTGTGTTTTGGGTCATTGTCCTGCTGCAGCACCCAAGATCGCTTCAGCTTGAGTTGACGAACAGATGGCCGGACATTCTCCTTCAGGATTTTTTGGTAGACAGTAGAATTCATGGTTCCATCTATCACAGCAAGCCTTCCAGGTCCTGAAGCAGCAAAACAACCCCAGACCATCACACTACCACCACCATATTTTACTGTTGGTATGATGTTCTTTTTCTGAAATGCTGTGTTACTTTTGCGCCAGATGTAACGGGACACGCACCTTCCAAAAAGTTAAACTTTTGTCTCGTCGGTCCACAAGGTATTTTCCCAATACTCTTGGCAATCATTGAGATGTTCTTTAGCAAAATTGAGACGAGCCTTAATGTTCTTTTTGCTTAAAAGTGGTTTGCGCCTTGGAAATCTGCCATGCAGGCCGTTTTTGCCCAGTCTCTTTCTTATGGTGGAGTCGTGAACACTGACCTTAATTGAGGCAAGTGAGGCCTGCAGTTCTTTAGATGTTGTCCTGGGGTCTTTTGTGGCCTCTCAGATGAGTTGTCTCTGCGCTCTTGGGGTAATTTTGGTCGGCCGGCCACTCCTGGGAAGGTTCACCACTGTTCCATGTTTTTGCCATTTGTGGATAATGGCTCTCACTGTGGTTCGCTGGAGTCCCAAAGCTTTAGAAATGGCTTCATAACCTTTACCAGACTGATAGATCTCAATTACTTTTGTTCTCATTTGTTCCTGAATTTCTTTGGATCTTGGCATGATGTCTAGCTTTTGAGGTGCTTTTGGTCTACTTCTCTGTGTCAGGTAGCTCCTATTTAAGTGATTTCTTGATTGAAACAGGTGTGGCAGTAATCAGGCCTGGGGGTGACTACAGAAATTGAACTCAGGTGTGATAAACCACAGTTAAGTTATTTTTTAACAAGGGGGGCAATCACTTTTTCACACAGGGCCATGTAGATTTGGATTTTTTTTTTCTCCCTTAATAACGTAAACCTTCATTTAAAAACTGCATTTTGTGTTCAATTATGTTATCTTTGACTAATAGTTAACAGTTTTTGATGAGCAGAAACATTTAAGTGTGACAAACATGCAAAAGAATAAGAAATCAGGAGGGGGGCAAATAGTTTTTCACACCACTGTATATATAATTCTCTATACATTGTAACACACTTTGTTAAAGAAAGACACCATCATTCAATACATAAGCATGCATAAAAAAAATGTTACACTGAAACTGTATATATCTCCAAGATGACAAGCTTGATTTAATCACCGAAATATGTTGATAATGCAAGAACTGCAGTTAACTGAAGCAGTCACTGCTCCCCCTGGTGGGACTATACAGCATTGCAACCAGCTTATTAGAACAGCGCAATAAGTTGTCTATGTGGCGGGAATAAACACCTCCGTGCAGCGTCGGTGGATCAGTTATCGGTCGGCCAAGGAGTCATCATGGATTGTGAAGGTTCCTGCCATGGACCATGCGGTTGTTTAAAAAGCCTTCACCTGTACATTTATTTTATTTTGTTTACCAAGACAGACTTTGAATGTCGGCAATCACAACTAAACATTGTTTGAAGGTTACTAGTGTGAATAACACAAAGTGCTTAATTTTTTGGTGTAAATATTAATGGAAGCTTCTGCATCAAGGCAGCGCTGTAGCTCTCACATACAGTAAGTATTGCATAACCACCTATCCGATGCCATAGCCTGATGTGCTGCAATGTGATTGGTCCACCTGGGAGCATTACATTCCCATCATCTTCTTCTATGCTTCTGTTGAAAGCTGAATAAAGATGGACCAAATTGAAGCGAGACTAACCAAAGACATTTATAAATATGTACAATTCATCTTCTCCGCACTACAGTCTGACAAACGGCAGCAAATTCTTGGTGAGAGATTGGTTTGGACATCTCAGAGCCGCGTCACTGTAGTCCACCAAATCAGCTCACCAGAGAGTGGCGAAGAGACTCAGCACACTGGAATGAAAACCCAACTGGTTTGGTCGTGTAACTGAAGTATAAATGCTCACATTATTACCGTATGCCACTTGCTTAGCCTGCGTACAGTATGTTTTTCCTACACCTGATACAGAAGCATACATCAAGCTTTATACTGTGTTTCCTACTACGAGGTCAGGCTTTAACCTGTGAAGCGAGAGAAATAAAGTCAAGTCTGACAGCCATTTGGTTTGTTTGGAATCAGTCATGCTTGTGTAGCCCTATTTAATTTGATTATCAAAGTTTATTCCTGGTTTACAACAGTAATCATATCTTTAATGGTCAGGTCAGTTGGGGTTATGGAGCTTTCGTGGTTGGTGAAGCTCAGCTGATGGGCTGCAAGATGGAAAAGGTCAAGAATCTTTGATTTAACGCTTCGCTAAGCTTGAATGTGAAAACAGAGAATCTTCTAGTTCAGCAATGACCAAACGCAAACCTATCATACTTTAGCATATTTTGCGTATAGATATATTTAGACTTTTTTTTTCATGCTCGGCGAGTGTATGATAGTTCATTAAGCATGTGCATGTGGTACTGTATTCCTCTGCTCTTTTTTTGGCCGAGTATTTTGTTTCGTTATACGCAGCACCACCAGCTGCTCTGCTCTTTTTGTAATCCTTTTCCCAGACTCCTAGTCGTCTAATATCCTTTTTTTTCTGAAATATTGGCTTGCTCTTTTCATTCCTAAACCAGAACTAAGTAGATTCTGCAAAAGTCAAACTATCCCCCAATGAATTTTCTGGCTTTGAAAAGTCCAAGAGGCTTAACACGGGAATGGCATTGGGAGGAAGAAATGCCAGTGACACGCACATTGTTGCAGAGATACTCCAGTCATTACATGGCTATTAGCTTGCATTACAGCTGGCCTTGGATGTAAAGAAGACTTCCACTGGTTATCTCTGGTGGTTTGGATCATTTCCACCCGCCAATCGCCCTTCTGGAACCTCATGCACGGCATAATAACAATAGAAACACTGGCTGAAACATGTCGCATATGGTTGGGTATTATTATTATGCTTTGGAAAAACCATTCACAAGATTTTCGTTCTCTTTTTAACACATTACTGCACCATTGTTTCTCTCGGTCTTTCAAACTGGTCCTCTGAAATACCCATAATCATAAAGGAAAAGGGAAAGATAAAAAAAAAAGGCTGAATCCAAATATGACACAATGAGCGATGTGATCTTTTAAGCTGCTCTCTTTTGTAATAAGATATCTCGACCACATTAATAGGACCCCGAGAGCCCTGCCTCCTGTGATGTATGTCCAATTTACAATATAGGAAGAAAGAAGCATGTTCGCCTCTTTGCTTCAGTGGAGATGTGTGTCAGAGCTTAGCACGAGGTCAACAGAGAGTCCTTCCCTCATTCATTCCCTTCCAACTCTCTACTCTCGGGGAGTCTGCTCACCCCAGATGTTCGCATGGAGATGTTCTGGCATGACTCTGGACCTGCAGCAACTCATTAAATTTCCCCATCGGCACTTCGTTTCTGAGCTTTGAAACGGTTCACCTGCTATGCATACGAGACGGCGCAGGGCTAACGGAGAGCTGAGGTCTTTCTGTCTCTTTCAATCTCTGAGTGTGAGCCAGATGGTTGAAATGAAGCCTACGCTGAGCAATTTCCAGGGATATTTTTCACGACAGCCCTTTTTTTTTTTGCAAAATCTTTCCAAACTATAGTGTTGAAAAGCAATTACTTCTAAAGAGGTGTCATGGAAGAAACCAAAGGAAACTGATGGGCACTTTTCTCCCAGGTTGTTTTGCAGTCGTTTGGGTAAATGGAGATTCCCAGGAAGATTGCGTTCTTTGGCAGCACTGCATGTGACAAAAGAAGGCCTTTACAAACGTGGGGTAAATCAATGAGTGAGTTCCTCCTGTCAGTAAAAAGACATAACACACACCAGGATGGAATTCACGCAGAAGATTTGTGGTCTTGCTCTCTTTTTCTTGGTCGCTAGAGCAGAGTACTATCTTGAGTTTGTTTCCTGGACCTACCTACTGTAGCTAACGCAATAATGATCATTTCTCACAAATTACGTAGACAGCTGAAGAACATACTGTAAGCCAAGCCATCAAATCAATGTCAACGTCCCTGCAGAACTCTGGATCATGAACAGGCATTGATCATGTCTGTGAACGATCACCAGCATGACTCTCGAAAACACTCATCACTCATGTCTACAGTATTTGTCATGAGAACCTCAATCCCATATTGCAGCCTAAACACCATCATATGTGCGAGTGAGCGAAAAACAGAAATGCACCAACGTCCATCATTGCTGTTTTTAGCTGATAAATCGTTCCACTTCTTATTTGCATACAGTTAAACCGCACTTAATTGTTTCTCATCGCTCACGCTTCTTCTGTCGCAGTAAATCACCAACCCGTATTAAAAATTAAAGCTCGTCCTGTTGCTGCCGGCATGAACGCTGGGTAACGCCTCGACCAGCGCTCCTGAGATACACATACAGTTTTTACATTTCAGAGTAACACACTGTTATTGTTAAGGGTGGAAACAGTTTTCTCAAACTGAGATGGAAACTATAACCTAAGATTAAACCGTACTGTACAATTACAAACACGACGATAGAACCACAAGACAGTTGATGGCGGGATGGCCAAGCAGGAATTAGATTTAGAGCACTTATGAATTAAGAAGATACTTAGGATAGATATTCATGTCTTTTTTCACAATACAAGGGACGTTCAAGTGAAATCGGGACTTGTGATGACACTTTTGATGAATAGAGGCGTGAAACTGATATGTACAGAAGACTCGAAGCACAGTATGGTGATGAGACTCTGCGCTGTATTAAAACATCTGAATGATGCAAACGTTTTAAAGAAAGCTGTACGTCTGTGAATGACGATCCTGGTTCGAGGTGGCTCGGAGCTTCCGGCTTATGGAGGTGGCTTTCGTTCCCCTGAACGTTCAGCGTGTGGAACGCCTGATCCTTGAAAAATGCATAGATATCTTTCGCCAGCTTGTGGAAGAGACGCATCTGTCTGTGTCAACCGTACATACATTCACTCGACAACACCACTTGCACATTACAGGAACTTCTGGAAGCCATTTCCACATGTTTGGGCCATTAAAGGAGTTCCTGGGAGGCTGGCGTGAAGCCTCAGACGTGACTCAGACAGGCAGTCCGATCACAGCTCTGGTGTACTGACAAAACTTTCTACCTTGAGTATCCAAGCTCTAGTGAAACACTGGGATGAGTGCATTAGTGTAGCAGGGGATTATAAAGAGGAATAAACAGAGAGTTTAATCTCATGTCTGTGTTCTGTTATTTTGTACAGTAAAGTACCTGCTTTGACACTTTATAGGACTGTAGGTTTCATGACGGGTTCGACCTCACTGATGTGGAAGACGTTCATATAATTATTTATTTTTTCATTTTTTACAAATATAACAGACAGAGAGAGAGAGACGATGCGCCTGATGATGATTGATCCAGTCCCAGTTCTGCTCCTTCACATAATTAATTGTACGTAATTATGCACATCATTTACGTGAATAAACTCATTATCTACAAACAGTGCTATTGTGATTACGCCGCTCAGTAAAACAACTAGTTCGCCAGTTTGTCTGGCACCTGATCATCCCCCCAACGCGCTCTTTCATGTTAATGTGCTGGGAAAAAGAGAGAGAGAGAGCATAAAGGTTGGAGTAGAGAGATTACTGACACGAGTTCATTGAGGAATTTGTATTATTTGTGCTACAGATATTTTATTTCAGGAAGAAAAAGATTCTCACGTCACATCAGTTCCGCAAGACAAGTGATGATAAAATGGTGGAACTTTTTAACCTTTCACTTATTGTATGTCAATGTAAATGACATGTTGAAACCAGGCTGGAATAAAGAAACAGGTTCCTGTAATAAATACAACATACACAGAAATATATATTTAACATGACATACACACAGCATCATTAAAATGTTTCAGTTTCAATTATTGATGCACCATGAAAACAAATAACACTACAACAATATAAAATAATAACGTTTTTTTTTTTTTTTTTTTTTTTTTTTTAAATCATCGTTGTCCCACTTTTGAACAGGTCAATTTGACCCAAACTGGAGATTTGGGTTATTTATTTATTTATTTTATTGATTTTTTTTGTTTCCCGAAGCACAAAGAGAAACTGTTCCTCAGACTTTAATGGGACAAAGCCGTAGAAACACAAGCCTCCTGAGTAACCCAGGCCGGTCTGCTCGTCATTATTTTCAGCGTGCGGCGCGCCAGCCGGGGTCCCATGCCAGGCAATTACACATTTCACACCAGCAGAACTTCCTGCCCTTGTTAACTCTCAGTGATGCTAGGTTTCAATTTTAGACTGGCTGAGATGATGATGGATTCACAGAACAGAGTACGGAGCGCCGGCAGCCCGCGAGCGGTCCATCTTCTCCATGGCTCGATGTGCTTTACATATAAACCAGCACTGTGGTGAATCCTGGATTCTGATTGGTCAGCAGGTATAGGTTTAGCTCTAAAAGCTCATTCATGTGAGTGAGCATTAAAATTTTCAGTAAAAGCATGCTTTTTGAACATTTTCAATGGAAGGAGTCTCCAGTGTCAGAGTTGCGCAATAATCAAAGCTAAAGCTGTAGCATTACAGCATCTCCAGGACAGAGGAGTTTACACTTAATTATGTTTCTCAGGATCATGAAAAGCTGTGTTTATTTTTATGAAATCATGAAAAAAAAAACTGTTCTAGGTGGAACCGGTTCTAATAGGGAAACGATTTACTGTAGGCTTCTAAGTAAAACTCTCTCTCGTTTGCTGTAAAAGGAAAAGTAATCAAATCTTTTAGACTCTACATGAGTGAAACGATAAGAATTTGTGTAATCATGTAATCACTGATAAGGTGAAGATGTTTTTGTTTGTTTTTTTGAAGGAGCCTCCAGTGTCAGTGATGGGTAGAACTGTACTGTTGTACCTTTTAAAGACAAGTCATTTATTTATGTCTTATTAGAGAAAAAAAAGACAATCTGATTTTGTTTAAATCTGTTAACAGCGGCTGTAGTGTGTGTGTGTGTGTGTGTGTGTGTGTACAGTAAGAGTTTGTTTCGTGGTCATTACACAACATTAAATGCAACTATGAGTGATTAAACGTATGATTGAGTCATTGAGAAATGAATAAAATGACGAAATTGTGGTAGAAGAGGAATAAAACGTAATAACTAAATCTGCTTAACCGCACCACTCCGTCAAAGCTTCATTACAGTGCATCAGGCATCTTCTCCTCCTGCTCTGTTGACACAATCCATCCCTATCTCTTTCCCACACAAAAATCTATCGCTCGCTTTGTTGCTTTGCTGAAAATTGCTTTCTTGGCTCACATTGGAGAAGACAGTGCAGTATCAGGTCCATCTAATGGACATCAATAAGTAAAGCAGGCATGACCGGAGAGCGAAGACAGGAACCGGCGAGGTTCTGTTAATCAGCAGCAGATCATTTGGGCAGCTTTTTACTGTCTTGTCTTCAAGCTGCAGTATCGATCTCCTTCCTCACATCTTCGCACAATTCCAGTAAAGCTGACAGCATGAAACTTTAGATACACTCAAAAGAAAAACAGGTTCTATTAAGGGTTCTTTAGACACAAAAGAGGGCTTTTCTTTCAGAAAGTAAAAAATAGTTTTGCCATCTTGAATCCTCATCCAACCTCAATGCTTTTTGTTTTTTTTTTGAAACCGTGAGATAAAGGTTAAGTCTATAAGCATGAAGCGTTTTCCTATTGCCCCTTGCACTCTTAAAGGTTCAACAGTAAACTGTCAGTCAGTTTTTCCCACTGTGGCCTGGGTTTGAATCCCAGTCATGGAACTGGCAAAGTCCGTGCTTCAGTTAAAATATAAAACTTTCACTTTCACTATAAAACCTCTATCTGGTTTCTACCTGGTTTTATCCTGTTATACATCTGATCAGTTTAGGGGCGTTGCTTAAGGCCAACCCGGGAAAACGTGGTGGTGCTGGGCTTTGAACCTGGGAAGTCCAATGATTTAACCCCTGAGCTCCCCCTGTTCTAACTACTGGACATTTCTTACCATGCAACTTTCGCCAAGCATTTAAGTGATCACCACTCATGTTTGTTTGTTCTTCCTGACCACATCACTTCAATAAAGTTACAGGTTCAGTGCAGCCCTCACTGATTGTAATAATGTCTTCACCCAGGTTCAGTCATTTCCAATTCCCTTAACTGTCTTCAATACTTGATACAGACCAATAAATTGACCCTTGAGATGGCAACTGTTTTGGCGCGGCAGTGTATTAATATCGTTTTAAGGGTATATTTACGGTGCAACATTGTCTCACGGTCATTCGTTCAATTTTATTCCGGTGTGCGTATGATGTTCCCAGTGTCCATCACATGGTCAAGTTAACACTGCCACAATATGTTTACAACCAAAAGTTCCAAATTTCCTGTGTTGTTAATGCACGTAATCGACTTTAGGATGTTATCAGTCACTTTAGTATTTATTATTATTGCCTGGTAACAGTATTCTGTACAGTACAGTATATATGGCAGTACTGTAGATGCATAGAATTTTAACTACAATGTTAAAATCTTCACAATGTTTTTTTTTTTTTTGCAGATTTACACCATCACTGACAAGCTGTAATGAGAAAACTGAAGATTTGTACAACCACATACATGTCCCGTTAATTATTCATTAAAGTGTATAACACAGTGCAATCCCCTGTCTGCAGGGACCTCGTGAAGTGACGCATTATTTACTTTCTTTCCCTCAATTTATAGTAGATTAGAACGACTGTTCGCGCTGTTATTTTTCTCCTCGCGTCCCTGTTCTGCTACTTTTATTCTCTACGTTGTTGTGTTCATGTTTGATTTTTCACTCACGCTGAGAAAAACAGAGTGTGATGGAGAGCGCGGGGGAAGCGAAGGGCCGAGCGTATGCATAATTCAGCAGGCAATAAACAGGAGAGTGGGAAAGGATAATTAATCACCGCACTAAATATAGACGCTTCTGTTTTGTTGGAAATTGTTGCTTCGTTTAGTTTTTGTTACTCCTGGAGTTTGTACACACGCTGGATGCCACACGGTTATCTATAAACAGGTGATATAATCAGAGACGATGAAAGGATCAGATTCAGGGTGGGGGCGTGGCTTAAAGTGTGAAGGCGGGGCTTGCAGAATAGAAAGTCATACATACTATTACTGAAAGCTATTTTGCTGAACTTGAAGCTTCTTTTCATTAAAATAAATTCATGTGCAAATGTGAATCTAGAATGATTTGCTTCAGAAGGAAAAATCTATATAAAGTAAAACTTATTAAGTTCCTTAAAATTATGTAAACAAGTTACACATTTTTGCAATGTAAAAAATGTATGCAACATTGTAACAATTAATGCAAAAAAAAAAAAGAAACAATAAAAGTAAGACAAATAAAACTAGCTTACTTCTTAGGTAGGACAAAAGTAATGGCACCCATATAAAAGCAGAAAGGCTTGTGTCTACGCTACAGTAGCTGCTGCGCTGCGGTGGTTGAGATGCATTATTGGAAAGTTTATCACACGGTATATTTAGCAGGCAACATTTCTTTCCGTATAAATGTCCTGTCATTGAGCTTGGTGTCAAGATCCTCCTGTATTATTTTTTCAGCAATGATGTGTTTCAGGAGGACTCTTATGTTAAAACTTCAGTTCCCATCATGCACTTCTTTAACTGTCTATCAGCACCTTGTCTTGTCTAATTAGTCTGTCAATATATACAGTAATGCTTATCTCAGTCCTGGTATTGGTTGTCATTAGCATTAGAATTAGCACCAGTTCTTATATTTATATTAGGATTGTATTGTTCAAGGAACCTTACAGTCAGAGCACAGGGTCAGCTGGGACTTGAACCCCCGATGTTCTGATCAGCAATCTTAAGGCTTAACCATTTGAACCACCTTAAAACAAAAAGATCCAGCTCATACAAACTTTTGTACCCAACAGCAATGTGAAGAACTGGTGTAGAGCCAAAACACATGAAAGCTGTAACTGTAAATCGGGGTTATTATTCCATCAAATACTGATTTCTTAATGTTATTTAAGCATCAACACAATCTGTTTACAAATTATTTGCACTTTGTTTTATTTGAGTTATTAAAGCTCTGCAAGTACTGCGTGATCTTGGGTTAAACAAAACTGTTCATCTCACCGGTCTCTTATTTTTATTGTGCTTTTACCAATGGTCATTGTCTCAAAGCAGCCACGAAAGTCAGCTGTTCTGGAACAAGAACAGTATTGTGTCAAAAACCCATCATGATGAAGCTGAAGTTCATTTAGAGTCACCAGCCTCAGAAATCACCAATTAACAACCAGCACCTCAGATTAGAGCCGTTATGAAGCTTCACAGAGCAGAAGTAGCAGATAAACATCTCAATATCAACTGTTCAAAGGAGATTATTGTGGATTTTGGATAATAAATGCCTTCAGTGTTGTTCCTACAGAAGGAAATAAACATCAGTTTACACCATTTTGGTACAGTATATGTGATTGGTGTGTATTAACATAAGCACCTGAGTTTATGAACGCAAAGACTGTTAAATGAGATATGTTACTGTGAACAGTTCCCCTGCGTAATTAATAATCTTTCAACACCTGGCTGACGTTTTTTGTTTTAATTTGTTCATTTATTCAACGCTTCATTTCATCTGACTTCTGTATTTCACCAATCAGAAACATCTCAAGTGGAATGGAGTCGTTACATTCCGTTACATTTCACACGCTGCTCGTGTCAGCAAACAGTGAGGTGTTGAGGGAACCCGCGTACGGCACGTGACTCCATTTTCAATTCTAAACAATCGAGTCGAATCAATTACGCCAGGTGTGATTTCCTGAGCGCAGAAACCCCTGGTGGAGACGTATCGGAGACGCACGGGCGAAGGTGCTCCACCGCATTCCTTCTGTAATACTGCCGTATTGATCAAACCGTTACAAAGACAAGGATCAGCAATCTGTCCGCCCACTCTCCTAATCTCCTCTTCACATGTTTTCTCTTTTAAGCTAATCAATAGCTAATCCAGCTGCTGTGAACGCCGTAGCGCCGCGGTCTGTGGAGACTAGCCTTTGTAGGTAATCTAATAAAAATACAGCTGTAAGAGTGTGGCGAGGTTGCTGAGTGTGTGTACATGATGAGGTCATTAACCCTTTGTGCAGTTCCTGTGCTCGTGTGTTTGGCTTAAACTCACCCGGGGTTAATTATCTATAATTGGCTCATCTTTACCCAGATCCCTCTGGAGCTGACGTGGGAATGAGTTCGTTCTGCTTTATCACCGAGAAACATCCCTGACCACAAGTGTTTCTAATCTATCAGTCGATACACACACACACACACACACACACACACACACACACACCACTCGAAGGAGAGTTTATTCCTTTCACACCACAGCAGTTCACTATTAATTGATTTAATTAAAGAATGCCGTCATGCTTTTTGTCTCGTAATAGTTACACTCCATGATGTGGAAAATATACAGAGTCTATAAACATCACGTCTCTCACCAGACTCAGGGTTTTTTTTTCCCCTCTTTGTCTTTCATTACTGCTAAATTGTAAAAAAAAAAAGTAGAAACTCCTCCGTCCTAAAGATGTCAGGAAACATGAAGTTACAGCTTTACCTCTGAGTCCTACAAGGCGCCGCTGACACTGGAGACTCCTTCCACTTACAGAAACATATCATTAGTGCAAAAAGAGTTTATTATTTACTAGATTAGTAAACCTTATTAATATTAATAGTATTACTTTATTTCAAGTTATATAGTACTGAATATTTTTTGTTGTTGTTTTTTGCTCTTTTTTTAAGGGAAAAAAAAAACAAGAAAAAAAGTTTACAACCAGTTTAATTAAATATTTTTTGTGGTGCACCTTTAATGATAATTATTTATTTAGAAGCATAAAACATACTATTCGTTATAAGTTGCAGAATAACTTTATATCTTGTTTTCATTTCCTTATTTCATTAATTTTTATGTTCAGTTTTTAACTGAACTATAATAAACAGATCTAAAAAATTATTTTTTAAAAATCATAGAAATTTGAAATATATATTAAAAACATTTTGAATTTGGTCAATTTTTTTGTTGTTGTTTGTTTTTCAAATATGTATTTCAAATTTCAATGTTTATTTTAGGTCTGTTTAGTTTTGCTTTATTTGTGGAAGTAAAATATTTTATTTTTGCAAAATATATATATAAAAAAAAAGATTGAATAAGGAAACTTGTACTTTTTTAATTTAATGGTTAAAGCTGAACAAAAAGTTAACTGTTCATGTATTAGTTGCTCACTGCACGGAACATGAGCCAAGAAATATTGAATTTTAAGATTTATTATTATTATTATTATTATTAGGAGCAGAACAAAGATTTTAGTTTTTAAAATAAGTTTTATTTTTTACAGTTGCGTAGATATTTTTCTATTTTCACTATAAATCTCTGTAAATATATCATCGAATTACAAAACACGAGCATTGTATATAAACTGTATATAATCCTGAGTAAACCAACTGCTAAACAATGATTGGCTGTTGTGTTTGGGAGTGAATCCTATTGGCTGTTGTGTTTGGGAGTGAATCCTATTGGCTGTTGATTTATGGTCTCGGAGCGGCTCAGCTGATTTGATGTTAATTGCGTTGATCCCAGAGGTTAAAGGTTAGTGCTGGAGTTAATTCTGCATTGTAGAGAGACGGAGGGGACGAGACTCAAGTCCTGGAGTTTTAGTCCTGGATTAAACCAGAAGTGGTCTGAGAAACTGCTGTAGGGTCCTGGGCTTGATGAGGGAACGTGTAGCCGCTGTTCATTCCTGGAGTGGGAGGAGTTCAGGATTTTGTGCGAAAGGTATTAATTATCTCAAACATTAAATACTTATTTTTTTTCCTGCATTATACATAAAACCCTTAAAGTGATCCCAAGAGGTTTATTCTAACAGTGTAAATCAGCCTGAAAGTGTTTTATATTTCTAGGAACATTTAAGGAGGTTAAAATTCAAATTCTTAGAGAAAAAGAAAAGTTTGTTATTCTTCAAATAGTAACTGGTTCTAGATTTCCAAAATGGTTTTTACTGGAAATGCTTTTAAATAAGGAAACATTGCGTTTATTCTGAAAGGATAGAGCGATGGAGATTCTAGAATCTGGATATTTTATCTGAACGTAGTGATTAGAATAAAAATGCTACAGAAAGGCAGAACCATCACTAAGTCAGAAAAATAGGAACGTTTGATCGACTGTTGTCTTTACAAAAGACTTTTAAAGGAGAAAAAATTAAATGTTCAACCATTTATAGTTTTGTTTCACACTGTACTGAATACAAGTGGGTGTTTAGCTCCACCCCTTTAGGACTACAACTCTTAAACCTGACTCCGCCCCATATGCTGCTCACTCCGCCCACTAATGTATTACAGTAGTGAGATATTAAAGTTACAAGAACGATGTGATCAAGATGTGAGTTATGATATGTAACAAACAAACAAACAAACAAACAAACAAACAAACAAACAAATTATTATTAGTAGTCGTACAGACAGACAGATAGATAGATAGATAGATAGATAGATAGATAGATAGATAGATACTGTACTAGCAGTTAGTTGATCATTTTTATTTTAAATGAAATATTACATTATTTATTTCTTCTTTTTTGTTATTTCTTTCTTTCTTTCTTTCTTTCTTTCTTCATTAATCCCTTCATTTCACTGTATCACTGTATTGTTTTAGCCTGAGTTATAATTAAACCCTTAACTGTAATTAATAATAAGCGTACGGTGATTGATGCGTGTATTCTATATTATTCTACATGCTTTGGCTTCTCCCTTGTCTGTCTGTGTGTGTGTGTGTGTGTGTGTGTGTGTGTGTGTGTGTGTGTGTGTGTGTGTGTGTGTGTGTGTGTGTGAGTGTGTGTGTGTGTGTGTGTGTGTGTGTGTGTGTGAGTGTGTGTGAGTGTGTGTGTGTGTGTGTGGTGTTTATATGTGTCTGCACACTTTTCCGTGCCACATTAACTTGATGAATTACATTAGCTGGAGCAGTCATGAGGAAAATAGTCTGGTGACTGTATCACTCTGAAGCTCAGAGACATTCGGAACTCTCGCCTCACACTGCAGGAAACACACACACACACACACACACATACACACAAAACACACAAAAAACACGTTTAATCCAACATTCCTTAGTCATTAAGACAGGAGGTTAGCCCCGCCCCTCAGCCTGACATTACCAGGGTGACGGATTCAGTGATCAAACAGCTCTGAATGCATTCTGATTGGTCAGAAGGTCATACTGTTTCTATAGCAACTATGCATTCGTGGTTAATTGTAGATAAGTTGTCTATAATTGGAAGGAGTCTCCATTGGAAAAGTCCGACGTAAAGCTTTTCGACAGAGGAGTTCCGACCGCTTTCTCCTGTACAGAGTGACGCAGGGGGGCCTGGAACCTATCACAGGAGATTAACCCCTACACAACCCTGACATCTCTGTTTATTGTTTTTTCTCATTAAATTTAATATAGAAATAAAGTGAGAGAGAGAGAGAGAGAGAGAGAGAGAGAGGTGATGGAACAGTAGGTTAATACAGCAGCTGCTATAACATAAGTGACAAGTATTTCACATAGGTTAGATATACAGTATGTACTCCTTATGACATCACATTCCTCTCTCCGGTCAGTTCAGGGGCTCGTTAGATTAATTTGGACACGTCTAATTACAAAATACGCCTGAGAGCTTCGGCTAAGCCGCATTAGCGTTCCCTTAAGCTACGTCGTGTTAAATAAATACACACAGAAATAAAGAGAGAGAGTGAGAGAGAAGAACGGAGAGAGGAATTTCCTTTATTTGTTTTTTAGTTCTCTCTCTCTCTCTCTCCTTCACTCCATCTCTCATTAATACGCTTTACTTCCTCCTGATCAGTCCAGAGTGAAGTTAAAATTGAAGTAAAATGTCTTTTGCACTTTCTTTGCACAATCTATTTGCACCACGGTGATTCTCCATCTGCCCCATCGCGGTGTAATTAATTGGTTAATATCGGGAAGTGAGATGAGGATGAACCGAATAACATTTAATTAATAGCAGATTAACACCGAGAGCGAGTGTGTAGCACTTTATACATCTCTCTCTCTCTCTCTCTCTCTCTCTCCCTGTTAAACTGATATTAATTAAATTGTCACGCTCCACTATTTTAACATCGTCGTTGTTTTGTGGGGAGTTTCAGGAAAAAACGAAATACAAATGCTGAGTCGTCTCCATTCTACAGAAATTTTAAAATATAATACGAGAAAATGTAATTAAATATCCGAGCTGTGAGCTGGGCTGTGATTGGCTCGTTTGTCAGACTTTTACAATCAATCATTTAATTAACAATTCAATTAAACTGAAAGAATCCTGTGTGTGCGTGTGTCTTTATATATGGTACTGTGCAAAAGTCTTGACCCCCTCTTGCGGCACTTTTTCGGCTCTCGTGACTGGTGTGTGAGACAGACAGACAGGATTCGAGACAGAAAGAAAAATAGACAGAGACAGGCAGGCAGACATGGTGTGTGAGAAATAGATAAACTCAGAAAGCGAGAGAAAGACAGACAGTCATGCATAAATAAACAAAGAAAAAAAATTGAATAGGAACATTTTTTAATGAAATATATATCAATAGCACTGGGAGTTCGGATCTCTTCCCATGTGTGTGTGTGTGTGTGTGTGTGTGTGTGTGCTGTAATGAGTTGTCAGTAGTGTACCCCGTCTTTGTCCCCTGAGACCCCCGCGACCCTGCGCAGGATGAGCTCTATAGATAAACTACTGATTGAATGATGAGTGAGAGGGACAGCGAGATGAATAAGCATGTTGCGTTTAAACCCACTAAACCCTGACTTTATTAAGCACTTAACCCCTCGACCCGCGCGATCCGAAAACAAAAGAGGAACTGCGCTACAATTAGCCAACGTAAAAGTTCATCTGCAGCTGCTCCTTCATAAGCTGTGAACTCGTTCTAGCCTGACTTCTCATTAGCGCTGGATTAAAAACACACCGTCGCCGAAAACATTGCAGGTTAATGGCGCACTCCTTCACTGCTTTAACCTGCCAGTTAATTACATCTTTCCTTCGGGGTGGCGTCATTAGACGAGATGAGGCTCATTAAAATAAAGCGATGATTTAATAACTTTCCCTCGTAATTATGCTGACGAGAAAGCACAGATAGCTTAGCTTGTTCTCCGGCTGAGTAAAGACGTCTTCACCTGAGCTGACGGGGACGGCCAGCTTTTATACGCCTTCGAGTGACGCCACAAAGTGCTCAGAGTACACCTGTACCTGTACACCTGATTATTTACAGCCATATAGCTGCAGTAAAGACTCGTTAATGTCACCTGTAGAGGCGGGAAATGTGCGCTAAGGCGACAGCTGGCTAATGAGGACGTTCTGTACCAAGTGATTTTTCACTCGATGAGACAATTTTGGTTTGTTTCTGCACATCACATTTATTCATGTTCACATTTTTGTAGTGGTTAAAATGAACTAGAATTGACATTTGTATTATGTTATATAATATTATGTACTTCACACAAATACTAAACTATAAACAGAATTGCAAATGTTTTTTTTATTTCTAAAAAAAATCAACACCAGAATAAGCCAATTATGCTAAAATTCCATAAAAAATGTAATAATATAAAATTGGGACATTGTGAAAATGAACATTATACTCTTTACTTAATGACAATATTCATAGGGTTACATACAATAGCACCTACACAACCCATTTATAACACCTGATATAAACCTACATAACTTTAACAACTTAATAACACAAAGTTTGACCTAAACATGAGTAATGTAACAGCTGAGTCATGTTTGAATGTCATGAGTGGACAGCATATATAGTATATATGTATATATATATATATATATATATATATATATATATATATATATATATATATATATATATTTTTTTTTTTTTTTTTTTTTTTTTTTTTTTTAACTTTAACACCTTAACTCTTTGTATGAAAGTGGATGAATGAGGCTACATACTGTACGCCCTTTTGGACATAAACCTGCAGTGTAGTTAATGTCAAGTCTTGTTGCATTGAATAACATCTTAACTAATGCCAATTAAGTTCATAAACACTATGCAACATCTTAAAACCTTCCTAATAAATGCTATAAACATCTGACTTAACTAACCTAATAGTGACATGCTGACCCAATGACAAAGCTTATGAGGCTGCATGAGCCCTTCTTGGCTATTGACATAAGCCCACAGTGTACAGTACATCAACAGCAAAACTTAATATCATGTGACCCCAACAAAAAGAGTCATAACTGACTCGAGTAGTATTCAATTACAGTATAGTTTTACATTGTATCTAATGACATAAGGATATACAGCAACTTCACAAGACATTCATGACACCTGACATAAACCTACATAAAGAGCTGAGTGGCATGATGATATACCGGATTTATTTAACTTGAGACATTTCGCTTACATTTGAACTAATGACAGAGATTATAACAGCATACATACATACTGCACATATATACATACGTACATACATACGTAGCAACTACACAAGGCATTTATGAAACCTGACATAAACATATACAGTGGTGTGAAAAACTATTTGCCCCCTTCCTGATTTCTTATTCTTTTGCATGTTTGTCACACTTAAATGTTTCTGCTCATCAAAAACCGTTAACTATTAGTCAAAGATAACATAATTGAACACAAAATGCAGTTTTTAAATGAAGGTTTACGTTATTAAGGGAGAAAAAAAACTCCAAATCTACATGGCCCTGTGTGAAAAAGTGATTGCCCCCCTTGTTAAAAAATAACTTAACTGTGGTTTCTCACACCTGAGTTCAATTTCTGTAGTCACCCCCAGGCCTGATTACTGCCACACCTGTTTCAATCAAGAAATCACTTAAATAGGAGCTACCTGACACAGAGAAGTAGACCAAAAGCACCTCAAAAGCTAGACATCATGCCAAGATCCAAAGAAATTCAGGAACAAATGAGAACAAAAGTAATTGAGATCTATCAGTCTGGTAAAGGTTATAAAGCCATTTCTAAAGCTTTGGGACTCCAGCGAACCACAGTGAAAGCCATTATCCACAAATGGCAAAAACATGGAACAGTGGTGAACCTTCCCAGGAGTGGCCGGCCAACCAAAATTACCCCAAGAGCGCAGAGACAACTCATCCGAGAGGCCACAAAAGACCTCAGGACAACATCTAAAGAACTGCAGGCCTCACTTGCCTCAATTAAGGTCAGTGTTCACGACTCCACCATAAGAAAGAGACTGGGCAAAACGGCCTGCATGGCAGATTTCCAAGGTGCAAACGACTTTTAAGCAAAAAGAACATTAAGGCTCGTCTCAATTTTGCTAAAAAACATCTCAATGATTGCCAAGACTTTTGGGTAAATACCTTGTGGACTGACGAGACAAAAGTTGAACTTTTTGGAAGGTGCGTGTCCCGTTACATCTGGCGTAAAAGTAACAGCATTTCAGAAAAAGAACATCATACCAACAGTAAAATATGGTGGTGGTAGTGTGATGGTCTGGGGTTGTTTTGCTGCTTCAGGACCTGGAAGGCTTGCTGTGATAGATGGAACCATGAATTCTACTGTCTACCAAAAAATCCTGAAGGAGAATGTCCGGCCATCTGTTCGTCAACTCAAGCTGAAGCGATCTTGGGTGCTGCAGCAGGACAATGACCCAAAACACACCAGCAAATCCACCTCTGAATGGCTGAAGAAAAACAAAATGAAGACTTTGGAGTGGCCTAGTCAAAGTCCTGACCTGAATCCTATTGAGATGTTGTGGCATGACCTTAAAAAGTCGGTTCATGCTAGAAAACCCTCAAATAAAGCTGAATTACAACAATTCTGCAAAGATGAGTGGGCCAAAATTCCTCCAGAGCGCTGTAAAAGACTCGTTGCAAGTTATCGCGAACGCTTGATTGCAGTTATTGCTGCTAAGGGTGGCCCAACCAGTTATTAGGTTCAGGGGGCAATTACTTTTTCACACAGGGCCATGTAGGTTTGGATTTTTTTTCTCCCTAAATAATAAAACCCCTCATTTAAAAACTGCATTTTGTGTTTACTTGTGTTATCTTTGACTAATAGTTAAATGTGTTTGATGATCAGAAACATTTTGTGTGACAAACATGCAAAAGAATAAGAAATCAGGAGGGGGCAAATAGTTTTTCACACCACTGTATAAAACTTAATAACATAAATTTTGATGTTAACTTGAGTAATGTAGTGTCTGAATCCTGTCCCCTCTTTAAAACTTACAGAAGAGGTTATAATGCTACATATCACCATACATAAGGTCTTTAACCCTTTTAGCTCAACTAGTACAAATATTAAAAAATGTGATATTTTTTTTACTTTAACCTCATGACAACAGACTTTGTACTTTTACCACCCGAGGCTTTAGGACTGGGAGAGGAGAAGAAATGACCCATGTGTCCACTCAGATACGTGTTTATTATCACCATCTTTTTGCTCACGCCAGGACACTACGGATTAATTAACATATTTAATGCTCTCTTCTCTTTGCTTATCTGCCTCTTCAATAATCTGCGCCTTTACACACATCAAACCTGCCCCATTTCTTTTTACGTCCCAGACCATAGCTGGGGTATTATGGGTTTCACGACTAACCGAGACCTTTCAGCCAGCTATTCATTTACCTCTCGCCTTGCGGAATGCTGAAACCAGCGCCGTAAGCTTCCGTGTGTGTACACTCAATTGATTTTTATTATACTTCAGTTATTATTTCAGTTTTCGTTGCTGAGGCTTAGATCTCGAGGCCGTGCTGCTGACGGTACCGTTCGCAGAGATCCGTTTTATTTCCAGATGATTAATCCGGGCTCATTAGCATGATTTTATTCCAGACGGTCGTAGCCGGATTGCTGAGTTGCTCTTGAGTAAATAAAGCATATCCAGGAGTGTAAAAATGCTCCATGTTGAAGTGCAAAGCCACATCAAATGAAAGCAGAGAGCCTTCGCGTGGAGATACGGGTTTATCCGATTTCACAGGAAGGCTTGTGTTACGTTGCTTGATTGCGTTCGTCATCTAAAGCCTGACGCGCGTAGAGAGAAATGGCAGCGAGGTCCGGGAAAAGCGCTAAGCTCTGCTTAAATCTGACCCACAAAGTGTAGAACCGGGTCAGGTCGGGAACCTCGTGACGTCCTGGACGTATAATGGATAAACACAGCCTGCGTGGAGCGTTTTAGAAGTGTTTAGATTTCACTCGTGTGGCATTTATGTCGGATGACATTAGACACTCGTACGTTAGACACAATCCGTTCCAGACGAAAGGCGACATTTATGAGGATCGACAAAGTCCAGGTTCTGTGCTCCATTTCAGGCAGCGTCACCTGATAAGAAGTCTTCCCGAACTATCATGCTCCAGCCACAGTGGAAGGAGGAACTTGGAACAGGCTTGGAGATGAAAATGAGACTGTATTTATAATTCACCTTTTTTTTTAAATAAATAAATAAAACAATCTGTACTTTTTTTCATGTATTCTAAAAAAAGAATTTGATGAGCATCCAAAGCGCTCCACACTAAACCCTCTCACAGATGGCTACAATCAATACGCTCGCGAAACACACGGCCACGCTCGTAACCAGGCAACTACAGTCCCTTAACCACAGTGCTCTGAATAACCGTATTCACAGTTAAAGGTGAAACGAGGTCCAGCGCTATGAGACAAGAAAAAGTGTTTGCTTTTGAACCATCTGTGTGCTTGTTTTCATGAACAAGGACACAAAAAAACGAGGGATGAAATTATAGCTGGCTGAAATATTTGGCAGAAGCTTTTATCTAACAGATGAAGGTTATGAGACTTGAGACCTTTTGATCACTTTTAACCAATTAAACCGCCATCGATGTGGCACCACCTGGTCTGTTCTCCCACTCAGTGTGGTTCTGTCAGCACACAGCAATCGCACTACTCCAAAACTGCATGCTCTCCACTTACACTTGAACTCTAGCAAGAAAGCACTTTGACGCGGGAACAACCGAAGAACCTGTAATGATGGTCCCTCTCCATGGATAGAATGACAGGACGTGTCAAGCCGATGAAGATCCATATGTTAGAGGAAGCTTGTGTTAGAGGAACTGTGTGGAGAGATGGTGTGATGGAGCAACCATGTGGTACTGTAAGTGTGTGGATTTACTGTAAGAAAAAAAATGCATTGAAGAATGTGTGTGGTAGAGTGTGTAGGAGGAACAGTGTGTTAGAAGATATGTGTTTTGAAGAAACTGTGTGTTTGAGGACCTGTGTATTATAGTAACATAATACATAATGTGTGGTACAGGAACTGTTTAGGAAAGGAACTGTGCGGTACAGGTACTGGGTATTAAGGGAACTGTGTATTACATTAACTGTGTATTATAGGAACTGTGTGATACTGGGACTGTGTATTACAGGGACCATGTGGTATAAGAACTGTGTATTACAGGGACCATGTGGTATAAGAGCTGTGTATTACAGGGACCCTGTGGTATAGGAACTGTGCAGTACTGAGAGTGTATATTGCAGGAACTGTGTGGTAGATGAATTGTGTGTTGGAGGAACTGTTCATAACAGAAACTGTGCATTATGTGAACTATGTGCTACAGCCACTCTGTGATTTAGGGGATTTGTGTAATCATGAATGCAGGCTACCATATGCAAAGTTTCTACTATAGGCTAAATATCTTAAAGTTCATTAAAACAACTTTAAGTTTAAGTTCAAGTGATGAAAATGTGTTTACTTTTAAAGCAACCAATTTCCACACAGTAGTTATTTTATTTAAGTTCTCACATTTATTTACCATATTGATTTGGTTTTCTGCTTCCCACGGGGAGCACAAATGCATATTTTTCTGTCCACTCATTCTTAAATTCGCTGTTTCCAAAATCAACAATGGCCAGCTTTGAGCACACCATTAGGATATTAAGGACATGTTATAATAAACAGAATGAGTAGCTCACCTCTTATATCTTCCAGTCTGAGTCGTTCGTTCTTTTGAATCTATTGCACCGTATAGCGTCTATGGGAGTCACGTGACAAACGGAGGAACAACTCGGGACTTGGCGATGTGTTGAGAACCGTTAAATTCTGTTTTCTGTACTTAGCCTACGGAGGTTTTGCGATGATTTGCGCATGCACGCCCAGTAGAAATCGTTCATGAACGACCCATCACTAGAAGACTCAAAGATATATCGCGCGGAAACACAGTTGTGCACTTCATTGAGAACCCATTTGGATTATGATTAAATTAGCATGTTTGTTTTTTGGCGTTGGTCCAGATTTAACCGTATTTGGGTCCGGATGCAGACTGGTGTCCGCCTATTGAGTACCCCGGTGTTAGAAGCTTTGTATTAAATTAATTATTTTGTAGTGGAGGACCTGTGTGTTGGAGGACCTGTGTGTCAGATTAACTGCCTCATGTTAAAGGAACCGTGTGTTGGACAAACCATGTCTCTGAGGATCTAGAGTGTTAAAATAATTGAGCCACAGTCATTAATTGTACATTTACAGGGTCACCTATTTAATATATATACGGCTAGTAAAACAGCACATTAGTGTGTATAAAGGAACCGCGGCTGTATTTATGATAAGCGGACAGATGTTGGAGCCTCCTGTGATCATGTGACTCGCCACAATGTCACGGCAGAAAGTTTCATGAGAAAAGAGAAGTGGATTTTCAGCTTTCCTGCTGATTACTGCATATTGCTGCATGGACGTCCATGAACCCAGAAGACCCCACTCTCACTAGCATCGCTAGCGTGGCAAGACAATCACAGAACCTCTTCAATCGTGAAATTTCTGCGATGTGCATTTTCTCTGGACTTTAAATCCGAGGGAAAAAAAGCACCTTGAGCACGCCGCGCTGTTCATGTGACCCGCGAGACGTTACAGCTCATCTGTAAAACATCGTACTGTAAAGCAAAACGGCTATCTCTTCCATTGCTGGGGTTTTATTTGCTCTTTTAATTTGGCAGTAAGAGACGTGTGCTATTAAATGGAGTGGAATGATAAATATTTATAGACTAGCGTGAAGCTGTTTGCGAGTGTGTCTGAGACAATAACTAGGATTATTCCGCTCGAGCATTATTACACATTATCACTTTATAGCTACAGACCACAAGCTTCTCCTTACACATTTTAACTCCGACACGGGTTCACGGAAGTCCAAAGAATACAAATAAATAAAACACATCAAAACACCATCAAGAATTTATATTTTAAAGGCTAATTACAAACACCATTAGACATTGTGATCATGTAAAGAATCACTCTGCGTCATGCTGTTATAGGAAACTAATCAGTGATCGGCTGGTGTCCTGAAGTGGAGTTAATGTTACCACACCAGAGATGAAGACACTTTCTCATTACAACAGCTATAATGTGTTCTGAATGATATTAAATCATCTGGGAAACTTTTCATTTTCATTGTAGCATTTTTCATTTTCTTTTTTTTTTCACTGTAGCATAGCGGAACCATTTACTTAGCAATCAGTCTTTAGAAATAGATTCTGTTAATTCAGGCAAACGTAGCGTGTGTCCTTGCTGGTTAGCTAATTTTTCATCAATATTTTTGAATACATTCTAAGTCCGGAAAACTTACTTTTACTACCAGTCAATCAAAAGTTTGTACACCCCCCCGCCCCCCCAAGTCCATGGTCGTTCCTGATGTTTATTTCTTTCTACACGATAAAACAATACTGAAGGCGTTTATCCAAAATCCACAATACACTCCTTTGAACAGTTGATATTGAGATGTATATCTGCTACTTCTGCTCTGTAAAGCTTCATAACGGCTCTAATCTGAGGTGCTGGTTGTTAATTGGTGATTTCTGAGGCTGGTGACTCTAAATGAACGTCTCCTCTGCAGCAGAGCTCAGTTTTGGTCTTGATCTCCTGGGAAGGTGCTTGTTGTTATTGTTGTTATTTAATTACCTAATGTCATATTTGTTATTTCATATTTTTGAAAAAAAAAGTGTTGTTCTAGAATGTTCTAAAACATTGAATTAGCGTGTGTGTCCAAACTCTTGACTGGTATGTTTATAACTAAAAATTATTAAAATTATAAATTTAAATCTATAATTGAAAAAGATTTTTCCCCCTCAAGAAAATTAATAAAGTTTGAAAAAAAGCAAAAAAAAACCAAAAAACATTTAAATGTTTGTAATTGAGAGAGAGAGAGAGAGAGAGAGAGAGAGAGAGTGAGTGAGAACAAAAAAATTCACTCTATCCCTCTAACAAATATTGTGTTCAGATGTGTATCAACCTTTAACCAAATCTGGACGATTTTGCTCTTAACATACCTGAGATCATTTCATATAGCAACAACTGCAAACTAATGATAAGGGGGCGGGGCTAAAAACAAAGCAATTGATTGCGAAAGTACATCTGCTGAACATATTGCGTAAAATAGTATCCTAAACCAAATGACCAGTGTAAGTTTAATAAATGTTTAACTATGATGTCGTGACTTTAAATGTTCTCTACCAAAAGCTTGATTAACACATTAAAGGGTTAAAATGCTCCAAGTTAGTATAGAATTGTAAAACCTCAGTGGTCAAGATGCTGCTCAGAAGGTACAGATACGTGTAGACATACAGTAACCAACCTTTTACAAACACTGTGTGTGTGTATGTGTGTGTGTGTGTGCGTGCGTGTGTGTTAAAGTTAATGTTACTAACCTGAAGTTATATTATTATTATTATTATTATATATTGTTATATATTATTTTCTGTAACAGCACAAAAGTTTATATTATAGCAAATATTATTATTATTATTATTATTATTATTATTATTATTATTCATAAAAAAAATTTTAGCAATTAAGATCTTTCATTGATTTAAAAAAAAATTATAATTTTACCTATTTGTGATCACGTTTATTATTATGGGATGTCTCATGCTACTTGTCTTGGCAGCTGTAAACCCGGGTCATTGCCTCACCAGCCGAGGTAACACTAATAAAAAGTTCATGTATGTCTTGTTATGAAGCGCTGACACTGGAGACTCCTCTTAAATAATTCTTTGCAAAATTGAAACCCAGTGTCTTGCCATGTGTTTTGATTTACCCGTGCAGATTTAATGCGGCGTGCTAAATTAGCCTTGTAGCTCCGGTACGAAAACTAGCGAAGAAAGTGTTGGCAGATCGACACTGAATTAAATTAGTCTCTGCAGAAGGGCTGGTGCTTTCGTTCATTTGTATTCTGAAGGAGAGAGTTTTACTCGGCAGAATAATAAAACTAAGACTTGGTGAAAAATCCATTGCTGTTCAGAACCGTGTGTGTGTGTGTGTGTGTGTGTGTGTGTGTGTGTGTGTGTGTGTGGCGACTCGGTTATATGAAGCTCCTTTATCCTCATTCTGCCGACCATACCTGCTGTTTCTGTTGAAATTTTAAAATTGCATTAAGGAATATTTGTCTTCATTTTGTGAGAATTTCAAAGGTTTGCTAATATTACACTTTTTAGTTCATTCATGTCACATTTCTCACAATGAGAGCTTCAATATTAAAAAAAAAAAACATTGTGGAGCAGCTCTGGTCTCACTGGAGAAAAAGAACACAAGGTGCCAATATCCAACCTCCCGACCTGTCTGTCAATCATGCTACCTGTCAGTTTAGGAAGCTCCGCCTCTCCCATAAGCTTTAAGGCGGCTTTCGAGGCAGAGTAATGAAGTGAGAATTCGTTTTTTTTTTTTGTTTTTTTTAGCTTCAGCTAAACTTTGCCTCAAACTTCACTGAATTTAACAAAAGCACGATATTCCCAACTGATCACCCCCCACACACACACACACATTTCCTCTTGTATTTGTTTGGATTGCTGGTGCAGTGGTCATGTAATATGTGATCCTAGTCTGTGATTATCCAAACTACATCCACACCCTGCAACTGATCACACTGAGATGCTGTGTTTGTTATGTAGTGTTCACTTAGCAGAGGAAATGTGGAGTGTCTGATCCCCTGATGCACACAGTGATTCAAGAAAAGGATATCACAGGGATATTACACAACTATCTTGAAGGAATTGAGTCAGATCTAGTCATGCTGATGCATGAGTGCACTAATTCGCATCTTCATGAAGACTGAGGAAAAAAAAATTCCCATGGCTGTGAATTCATGCAGAATCAAACCCTGTACACATATAGTGACCCCATGGGCAAGATCTGAAGCTGTTCATTTGTGCTTGCGTGCATCTGACGTGAACTTAAGCCCTCTGTGGAAATGCAAGATGCTTTTATGATGTTGTATGAATATGCATCTGGCCCTCAATTGTTGATGTGCTGATGTAATAGACCTAAGGGCTTTCTTTATTTTAACAGCCAGCAGTTTAAAAGGAAGGTTTGTGATGGGTTTAAAATCATCCTGTTCTTCTTTTATAAGATGTTCAGTATTGCATTTTCCTATGCACTGATTACTTCTCTTCTCTGTCTCCTTCTGTAGAGCCTTGACAGCATGGTGGACTGCCTGAGTCGAATCATGTTGCACACAGCTATATCTTGCTGGCAGCCACTGCTAGGACTGGTCCTGGTGGCTGTCTTCTTAGGCTCTGCCCTTGCTTGCCCTTCCCGCTGTGAGTGCTCTGCCCAGAGTCGCTCTGTCATCTGCCATCGGAAACGTTACCCGGCCATACCAGATGGCATTCCCATTGAAACGCGTGTCCTGGATCTCAGCAAGAACCGCATCCAGGCCATCAATCCAGATGACTTCGCTGTCTACCCACACATTGAAGAACTGGACCTGAGTGGTAATATCATTGCCTACGTAGAACCAGGTGCTTTCAACTTACTCTCTAGTTTACACACACTCAGTTTGAAGAGCAACCGCATCAAGCTCCTGTCACTGGGCGTATTCACTGGGCTTTCGAACCTCACCACGCTCGACATTAATGACAATAAGATCGTCATCCTGGTCGATTACATGTTCCAGGATTTGCATAATCTTAAATCATTAGATGTAGGGGACAACGAGCTGGTATATATCTCACACAGAGCATTCAATGGCCTGGTTTCACTGGAGAGTCTAACACTGGAGCGCTGTAACCTGACCATGGTGCCAACAGATGCCCTGTCCCACCTTCACAACCTGGTCAGCTTGCATATGCGCTACCTCAGCATCAGCAGCCTTCAACCCTATTCCTTCAAGAAACTATTCCGTCTGCGCCACCTGGAGATTGACAACTGGCCGTCCCTGGATGTTTTCCCTGCCAACACTTTGCATGGCCTCAACCTAACCACACTTTCTGTCACCAACACCAATCTTTCCACATTCCCCTACCAAGCCCTGCGCCACATGCCTTACCTCACCCACCTGAATTTATCCCACAGCCACATCCGCACTGTGGAAGGAGGTCTTCTGCAAGACTTGGAACGACTCCGTGAGCTGAGATTGTCAGGAGCCCAGCTGATGTCTGTGGAGCCCTATGCGTTTCAGGGTCTACGTTGGCTCAGACTTCTTGACGTGTCCCATAACAGGCTGGACACTTTGGAGAAGGGTGTTTTTCATGCTCCAGAGTCCCTGGAAGTGTTGTTCATCCACGACAATCCTCTTGTGTGTGACTGTCGTCTTATGTGGCTGCTGCAGAAGCGGCACTCAATCTCGTTTGGAGAAGAGCAACCTGAATGCAATACTCCTGAAGGAATTCGTGGGCGCCCGTTCAAGGAGTTCAAGGAAACCCTGTTGTCTTACTACGTGACCTGCACCAAGCCGAAGATCAGAGAGAACCGGACACAGCTGGTCTCGGTAGAGGAAGGGCAGCCTGCCCAGCTACAATGCAGTGCCGAGGGGACTCCCCGGCCCACCATTTCCTGGGTCACACCGCGCCGGAGACATCTAACCAACAGGAGTCATGGAAGAGTAGTGGTGCACAACAATGGTTCACTCTATATCAAGGCAGTGGAGCTTCAAGATGGTGGTGTGTATGTATGTGTGGCCTCCAACACAGCCGGAAATGACACGCTAATGGTGTCATTGGCCGTCAAGAGTCTGGGCTCGCTCTATGCTAACAGGACCCAGTACTACATAGATCCTAACAGTACTACTGCTAACAGTACCAACCCTCCTGCCACAACCTTTGGCCTAGACCTAAAGACCATCCTGGTTTCTACAGCTATGGGTTGTTTCACATTCCTTGGAGTCGTCCTGTTCTGTTTCCTGCTCCTGTTCGTATGGAGTCGGGGCAAAGGAAAGCACAAAAACAACATTGATATAGAGTACGTGCCACGCTCCAAGTCCAACGGGGGCTCACCTGAGGAGGCGGAACAGACCTCTGGCCCTCGACGCTTTAACATGAAAATGATTTAAGTGGATTTATTGGGATACTAATATGGGAATTTATGCACACAGACCCTTTGACGGGCCCGACCATGTTCGGATGTACCCGTGCCGTCGACACAACCCCCATGCTGATGTTTTCCTGAACTCTTATAAGAGGGAAATGCATGAAAGTATGTGTCAATAATGAACTATTTTCAATTTATATGAATCCCTCTTAGTAAGGGGATGCATTCAAAGACTCTTTTAAAGAAAAAAAATGTGTACAGGACAGATTTGTAAAATTCAAGTATTACACTTATTTGTTGGCTTGCAAAATTTGGCCTTCTCACTTCTACAGTCCGAGGAACCATAAAACTGTTTCCCTCCTCCTCTGCACCGCATATATGTACGTAATACTTAATTATGTATGTGTATGTTGACATGTAAGTCACTTTCTATGATTTGCAATATTCACAAGATGCAATGTCAGCCAATTTTGCCATTCCTCTTGCTGTCGGAGAATCCATGGCCCGCTCCTGAAACTGTTTGTGAACCGAGGACAAAGGGCTTGGGTGGCTTTCAAACATTAACCCTGAAGAATGTGTGTGCTGTTGATCTAACCCCAAATTATACAGTAATACTATATTTGTTTATAATATTGAAAAATGTTAAAAATATATAAAAGACATTATTTAAAAAAAAGCCCATTGAATTCAAACTGCATAACACAAGGTGAATAAGTGAATTGAAAAACCTACACTGAGTTGCCTCTTTATTAGTGACTACATTGGAAAATCTAATAAGTTCGCACCTCAGTGTATAAGCACGGTATTTATGCTCACCGAGTTGACCGTTTTATTAGATATCCAGGAACTAAAAAACTGCCGACTCAGTGTAACAACTTTTTAATCTACATTTTTTTGCATTCGTTTACATTTGTACATGGACTAAGTTTCCTGTCCTAATTTTGTCTTTCTTTTGATCTCAATGCTAACCTGATGACAATGTCCATGTCCTCATCCACAATGTAATCATCTGAATTATTTTTTTACTTTTACTTTTCATTCTTAATTATGTCCCAAATGAACGAAATTTGGGCTTTGTTGTGGTAGTTTCTCATTTTGTTGTTAAATCATTTAGATTGTAAAGCGTTCAAAAAAGAGAAAGAAAAAAGAAGAAAAATACATGTATGTGGAATAAAGAATATTGATTTGTATTTTGAGACTTCATAAATACGTACAATTTTTATGAATTAATATTGTGCTCATATACACAGTGAAGAACAATTCATTTTAAATTGAATAAGGAAAATTACATAAAAAAATTATTTGGGGAAAACACGATTTAAAAAATACACATAGGAGTGAAAATGTTTTTATTAAACAATTAAATTTCATTGAAAGGCAAAATGAGAATTATTAGTCTCATTATTATTATTATTATACTTAATTTCTTTCAGTTTTGTTCAGTTTAACTTTTTATTTAATTATGTACTTGTTCAAACTTACTATATTTGGGAAAATTTTTATTATTATTATTATTATTATTATTATTATTTCTTTATATTAACTTTTGTTCTTCCTTTGTTTATTTTTCTTCTTTTCCTTTTTTCTTAAATAAAAAATCAACAAGCTAATCAGGATAACTACAGACTTATTTAATTAAACTTACTATCTAATAGTCTCTGTGGACAAACGTAGTGTAACAACTTTAAAAAAAGTGCGAAAAAGTACGAGAAAGTGGAAGGAATAAAATGTCTGTAGTTTGCCCTGACCATGATCTCAAATTGCTGAAATCAAAAAAAAAAAAAAAAAAAAAAAAACTCCACAGGCATTAAATTTCCGGCCGCGCTCTTTGGGAAGTGGCCGATATCGGAAGGAGGATCTCATGAAAAGCTGTTAACCTTCTGACATCAGTGAAATGAGCAGGTTGGATATCGGAGACACCACAAATACAGGATCTAAGAAGGTTTGCCAAAGTGTTATCGACGCGGTGTTGAAGGAGAATCTATAAAAATGCATAAGAGCTTCTTCTTAAAATATGTCAATATCCAAATGTTAAGATTGAAAATGTAACGCTCTAGCACGGACAGGCCAGGCACTGAAATGAACCACACACACACACACACACACACACCCAGCCACAGAAAACACAATAATACACAGAAACACGGCGTACAGTAGGTTTTATCCAGCGTGGATTAGATGTGTGAGGCCCCATGAGATATTAGTGCGGTGAAGCTCTGATCTGCTCAGGGAGACGAAGGAAATGACGAGGTGACTGCTGGGTCAGTGACGACCACTTGTAACTTTCATCCCAAGAGATATTGTCATAAACAATTATCTCGCTCTCTCTCTCTCGCTCTCTCTCTCTCACACACACACACACACACACATACAGACACACACACAAATAACATATTCTATATGATGTTTATGTAATTCTTTTTATAAGTGTTTCCTCTGTCTCACTGTATTTTACTAGAACCAAAAAGAAATTTTTATATTGTCTTTTGAAGAAAATAAAATCTAGGAATGTCAAACAAAAAGGTACTAAAATTAATAAAGCATGTACTGTACACTGGACTAAAAAGCTCCAGAACAAATAAATAACATAAGATTATACCAATGATATCACAGTACGTGGTACTAGAAGTGAAAAGTTAAATAGTACTACAAGGAAGACAACAGAAGAAGTAAAATAATAAAGGAAATAGTGTCGTGTCACACCAAATCAACCAGGACCTCTCAGGTGACCCGCTCAGATTTTAATGAAAACTTTCCCAAATTAACCTTCCACGTAATTTTATTGAAAATTTCCTAAGTTTCCTAAGTTTCTTTTTGCACTCGCCAATCGCATCAATAATATTTGCGGGACTTCCAAAGCCCCTTATGTTCATTTGTAAAGAACAGGGAGCAGCAACGTGTGATAAAAACATAAGTATGTGACGGAGCAGCCGGTGTACCTCGGCTCAGTGGTGATAAGTTAGTCCTTAAAACATCTGAAAGTAAGAAGGTAACTAGGAAAAGGGTTCGAGAAGCAGCATGGGAAACTCTACTACCATTAACAAGACCCTGTATGGTATAAGCAGCTCGGTGCTGTCTTGCTCAAATGTATAATGAGAGAAAACCTGCTAAATGTCATAAATATAAAATGTAAATGACAATATAAATAAATCACAATTAAATAAGTTGTTCCAATTATCGTATTATAAGAATTAGCAAGTTAACGTACTGGAATAGACATAATATAAGAATTAACCTTATAGCAAGAAAATTACAAGTTACAGGTTAATAGGTCATGTGTTACAAGATTCGTAATATAACATATAAGGTCAAATTTAATAACAGTAATCCAGTTAGCAAGATGTTATATGTTGCTATAAATTAGTACAATGCAGAATTATATTAGAAATAGCAATATATTATTGTAGAATTAACAAGGTACAAAATTTAAATCATAGAAATGATCAAAGTACTACAGATCATGATGTAATAATTCACATATTTCGGTGTTAATAACCTGTAGCTGAACCATAACACAAGCCAGAGAACTGTGGAATTCATCTACATTAGGTTAATGTAGATATCCGAACTGCTGTATGTAAAAGTATAAAGCTTTTTTCATGCTAATTAAATTAGTAAAGCAGGACAGGTGGCGTACCGAGGCAGACACAGAACTGATGGAATAAAAAAAGAGGAGAATCAAGTGAAAAAAGAGAGACAGAGCAGTGAACAGCGTTTATGCCGCATTGCTTTTGCAGTAAGAGATTCAACATCTTCTAGTTCCTATGGTAACAATCTCACTTGCATCATAAGTCATTCAAAACTGCGTCCCTGTTTTTGGATGGTGTGTACAGCCAGAAGGCTGCTCATTAGCCTGAATAATTCATTAGAGGAATAGCCCTTAGGAGTGTGTTATTTGTAACTACTGTCTGTGAATAATATTTGAGAAAGAGCATTTAGACACTTTTCATGTATTTATTCATTTATTTGATGAGTAATGTTTGTAAACGAGAATCTGAACACTAGCTGCATGGTTTTTTTTCCTGTATCTGTATTTTGGTTTCTAAGCAAAGGTGCAAAGGCTTGGGGTAAGAAGGTACAGTACTATTAATAATAAACTGTACTAAACATGCTAGAAGTAACAAGTAACAAGGTATAAATGGCACTGAGTACGAGATGTGACATCACATGGCCACTGTGGTCTATGACTATGGTCACTAGATACAGTACTACCATATTATTGCAGACAAAAAGCTAAGGAGGTGCAAATGACTACAATTAGCAACAATATACAGTACAGTATGCAACAATGGAACATGGTTCCATCTATACAGTACAGGTAATTTATTTCCTTCTTTTTTTTTTGGCATGAATGCTACTAGAAATTACTAGAAAAATGTTGCAAGTAACAAGATAAGAAAGTTGTGTTAGTAATAACAGAGTAACATGTGAAAGTGCGATATTAAGATACTGTACAGTAAACTACCATGGCACTAAACATAACATTATAGTGTAATTAAAAAGTATCAATGTTAATAAAAATAAATAGAGTACTAAAAGACACTACAAGTGACAATGTAATAGGGCAGAACGGTTATATACAGTATGTTTATATACGTCAAAGTCGCTACCATTAAACTGTACTATACAGTGTGTAACACCTTGAATTCAATAAACTGTACATGACAAGATCCTGAACATAACAAAGTGCCAGGTTAAAAGGTTTACAATGAACAAGGCAGCAGAAACTGACATGGTACTACAAGTTGGAAGACAATTTAGGGCACACAAGTCTAACCCAAGCCTGCGAAGACCAAAGGCCAGAGTGTCCGGTTCGATCTCACAGAAAACATAAATTGCAGAAAAAAATGTCAATGCTGGCCATCATACAAAGACACCAGAACACCCAGCGGGCAAAGAGCCCAAGCCAAGCCAAGCCCACTGACCTGGCCTCCAACCTCCACAGATCTCAATCCAATCAAGCTCCATGGATGGACCAGACACACAAATCAGGTCTACAGATACTCACATGCCAAGGGACCAGAGCCATCCAAGTGGCACAAGGGGAACCCAAAAACTAGGTGGATTTAACTTGTTTTTTCAAGTGAAGTTAAGAAAGTAAATGCTTTAAGACAAAATATAATAACAAGATTAAAATATAGTTGCAAGCAACGATGAGCGGGTCCAAGCACCCTGCGCCATCACCACCTGGCCGACAGCAGTAAGACAGTGGGCAAACTGGGCATTTAAAGTAATACCATTATGACATCATTTTAGAAAAGTGGAATTTTATGATGTTTAGACCTCCAAAAAGGCCCAGATGCTGGGAAAAAAAAGCATCACACTATGATGTCTCTCAATGTGACGTCACTCAATCGAATGTCACACAGAAAGTTTGCATCTTCAATGTATTGAGATCACACTGGCCTGGTTTGGTTGCGATCGTATAAATCCCCTATGAAGAGTACATCAAAGTTGGTTTTGTTTTGCAAATCACCCAAAATCTCTGACTTCCTCTTGAGTAGATCCCATGACATGCAATGTGGACGTGAGCTCCAAATGTGTACCAGGTTTCGTGTGCATATATGCAAGTGTTTTCGATCTATGCAGCAAATTCTCATCCACGTGCCACGCCCGGGCCCCAAACTTTCAGGCCTTCTAATGGCAGCAGATTCCAGCCTGTCTGCTGATGTTCATGACTTTTCCTTAGCATGTAAAAACTCCTCAAAATCCTTGAATGCTGGAAAAAAAAATAAAACATTAAAAGAACAAGAGGCCCTTGTACACAATGAGGACATACTGTAGGGCTGATGTCACTGTGCATGCGCCCTAAAAAAAGATCACTACAAGTAACATAATACAAAGGTAAGAACTAGACTAAACATGGTATTACATGCTGAACCTTCTGCACAAGTATCCAGAACAATGTCTGATCATTTTCCCTTAAAAAAACACCCTCACCTCTCCGCTGTGAGCGTGGAAGGGATTCCACCCCCTCTGTAAGTCTCTTTGGATCAAAGTATCTGACAGATTACTAAATGCAACATGTTTGATTCAGCCCTGTGTGCGTTAAACCTTTTTCATACCTTTAAGGTTTTATGACTTTGTTCGTTAAGTTCCACCTTGATGGGACTCGATGTTTTTCTTCATCAAAGCGTATTTTTGTTCTCACTCTAAAATAAATCTCTTCCTTTAAAGTGTAAATAATTTGATGGTAATGTGTTTTCCCCCAACTGTGAGGAGATTTCACAGCTGAAGTCAATCATCGACGAGAGTTTTTCCTTTCTTTTTTTTTTTTTTCATGCAACAAAATATGCTCTTTTACCATGACAGTGTTGAAAGCTTGTGAAAATATTCCTTTTTTTTATCTCTCTGGATGAAGAGCCACTACTTTAACATTATTTTTCCTTTTGGTCTTGAGTGTGAGGGGAGGAAGCGACGTCAGTGTGTGACGGGGTTCGGCACAAAGCAGCCGTGGCTCAAATACTCAAAGAGATTTGTTCCTTCTTCCACTTTTACTCATTAATTGCATTTCTATTTTAAGTCCACATGGTCTTTCCACATGGTCAGTTCCATCACTTTAATGAGCTAGAATGCAATTCGGGCCTCCTGACATGCTGGGATTTGAACTCGCAACCTTCTGATCACTTGTCCTTAGCCTGTGCTTCCACTTTGAAGACTCGAAGAGTTATAAGATGGTGTGAGAGGATTTCTAACCACACAGTTTATATGTCATTCTGCATATAAAAACAACAAGAGTGTGCACTTGCATCCTGTCTCTCCTCCATACGTGACAGCGTGTGTACAAACATAAAAATGCACGTTTTTTTTTTTTTTGTATTACCCGGACCTTAAACAAGCAAATTCAGTCTCCCCCTAATGTGACCTCATATAAAAATTGGCCCCTCCTCCAGCTTCTTTTTAAATGTAGGCATTTGGCAGATACCCTTAACCGGGGCGACTTACATTTTATCTCATTTTACATCTGAGCAGTTGAGGGTTAAGAGCCTCGCTCAAGGGCCCAACAGGGATAACTTGGTAATCGTGGGGTTTGAACCTTGGACCTTCCGAACCATAGTCAGTGCCTTAACCACCACTACCCCTGTCCCCTGATCAGCTGGGTTCTTCTCTGGAGGGGCGTGGCTCAGCAGTAGCTCATTTACATAAACACTGCAATGGCGTGTTTAAAAAGGGAGTGAAACGTAGCGGTCTGATGTGTATAGTGAAGGTGACTTTTCAGACAATATGAGATACTACAAATTTTTAAGTTTACGAAGATGTACATTCGAATGCGAGCTTGTCAGAAATAAGAAAAACAAAAAGGATGTCTTTCATCTCAGTGTGCTCTAACATTGCTCAATATTTTTTAACTGAATTCCTTACAGATGTTCAGTCTTTTCGTGTAAACAAGTCAAAATATTTCAAGAGCACCTTCTTCTGGGACTTCCATCCTGTTTTAACAATCTGCCAGTTATCAGAAAGACTGATCTGTTCCTCTGCGTTAACACACCACTACTGGACTTCTACGCTTTCAAGGACATTGTCTTTTCATAGATTTAATTTCGTTCTTATCCAGTGATCGGGCCTTTGATTTAGATCCTGAGATACCGCCCGTCTGTCGGGGTGCGGTGTGATATTGAGCGACGAGCTGCTGACTGAGAAAAAAGAAGAAGTAAAAAAAACATTGAAAATGAAGTGATACAGTAGCTTTGGAGCGTTTGATTTGTTAGGATTTCAGTGAGGATTGTGGATGGCGCATTGCGCTTCTCCGCTTGAGAACAACGTCTGGATTCAATCAGATCACTAACAACATTTAAAAAAGTACACTCTGTCAAGCCGGGCCTGCCCGAGTGTGGCCTCGTCCTTGTTCTTGAGGCCTTATTGGAGGTTTCTCCTCTTGCACTTAAACCCCTGCAT
>CM060113.1:2381466-2416466 GCA_030522415.1 Channallabes apus | reverse complement strand
CCACTTTTTCTTATCTCTCAAGTTTTCAACACTGACGCATGCTTTGACACGAAGAGGAGGCGGGGCCTTGTGTCATGTACAGAACCCTATGCAGCTGACATTAAGGCTGAATCCCAATTCTATTTTCTACCCCTTCCCCTACCCCTCACCCCTTCCCCTTGTCCCTTGAAATGAAGTGGAAAGGGGAAGGGTTTAAATATTTCCCCTAAGAAATGGGACGCCACTACAACACTGTTATACGTCATCATACGTTGTCGCTGGTTCCTAATGTTACGTCAGAGGACATGCGCCGATGTTTATCACACATTCCAATAAGAGAGAGATTACTCACTCCCAAAGTTTTTTTGCGCCGTATTTTGATTTTAAAAAAAGTTGCTAATTTTCACCACGAACACGGATGAGCCTTCGGGTTTCCTCAGCCGTCCATATACAGAATATAAATTACAAAACTGTGGTCACGTTGCAATAAGTAAGAATAGTGTAAGCCCCGTTCATTTACATGTACACATATGGCCGTAAGCAAAACACACAATGCGTTATCAAATGCTCGGCAAACAACCGTGCTACTGAACTTTCAGATTTGTTTGTAGCATGCAGTAAAGTGTATATGAAAAAAATATATATTTTTGTAATATCGTGCAATCGGTGCTATCCGCTAGCAAACTTTAGCGATTTTTTTGCAAACGTTTCTTTACAGAACATCACAATAAACACAAACACAAGACTAAAGATAATATACATATAATGAAAACTTGTCATAAAAATCCTTATTAATGGCAAAAATTAAGATTTATGGGTCTGCTTGCTCGAGTGAGCAGCCATGATGAAAATTTCGCTTAGCCCTTCGTTTGAAGTGAGGTCCCGAAAAATCTTCATTTGGAGGGCTATCTGGCCCTTCCCCCTCCCCCTACACCTCCAACCAAAAGAGAAATGAGACACCCCTATCCCTTCACGTGAACGTGCCAAACGGAGGGGTAGGGCTATGTGTAGGGGTAAGGGGTAGAATTGGGATTCAGCCTAACTCTGACGCAGCTAATTTGCAAAGAATCAAGAAAACCTTAGTTTGAATGTTACTTTTGCATTTATTACATTTGTAAACAAACGTGCTACTGTGATCATAGCGTTATTCCTTAATGAAATTCATTTTGGTCGCTTGTGTCTTGAGTACCACAGACTGTGTGAAATCAAGAAACAGGTCCAATATAATTATATTTCAACAACAAAAAACTATTTTTTCTTGCCCCTACAACCAAAATAATCTCCCACACTGGATGCCCATGCCAAATAAATAATTGGCAGTCACATGCAGACGGCTCCGGAGCACGGGTTGTGGAACTCGATTTGGACTGATGGTGATTTTTTTTTATACAGTATATAGTTGTTTGTTTAACATCTTTCATGTAGTCTTTAGGGAGGAGTTGAGACAGGCTATGGGTGGTCAGGAGGTACTTTTAGTGGACTGGACAACTACAGCCAATGTGATCAGGGAGACAGGTAGGAGGGTACTTGGTGTATCTTCAGGTAAGAGAAAAGTGGACAAGGAGACTTGGTGGTGGAACAAGGAAGTCCAGGAGTGTATACAGAGAAAGAGGCTAGCTAAGAAGAAGTGGGACACTGAGAGGACTGAAGAGAGTAGACAGGAGTACAGGGAGATGCAGCGTAAGGTGAAGGTAGAGGTGGAAAAGGCCAAACAAAGAGCATACAGTATGAGAACTTGTATGCTACTGTAGGCTGGACAGTAAGGAGGGTGAGGTGGATCTGTACAGGTTGGCGAGGCAGAGAGATAGAGATGGGAAGGATGTGCAGCAGGTTAGAGTGATTAAAGATAGAGATGGAAATGTACTGACAGATGCCAGGAGGGTAATGGGAAGGTGGAAGGAGTACTTTGAGGAGTTGATGAATGAGAAAAACGAAAGAGAACAAAGAGTAGAAGAGGTGACTGTTGTGGAGCAGGAAGTAGCAAATATTAGTAAAAGTGAGGTGAGAAGGGCATTGAAGAGAATGAAGAGTGGAAAGGCTGTTGGTCCTGATGAAATACCTGTGGAGGTATGGAAGTGCTTAGAAGAGGTGGCAGTAGAGTTTCTGACTAGTTTGTTTAACAAGATCTTGGACAGCGTGAGGATTCCAGAGGAATGGAGGAGAAGTGTATTGGTGCCGATTTTTAAGAACAAGGGAGATGTGCAGAGCTGTGGCAATTACAGAGGCATAAAGCTAATGAGCCATACAATGAAGCTGTGGGAAAGAGTAGTGGAAGCTAGGTTAAGGGCAGAGGTGAGCATTTGTGAGCAGCAATAGGGTTTTATGCCTAGAAAGAGTACATCAGATGCAGTATTTGCTTTGAGGATGCTGGTGGAGAAGTACAGAGAAGGTAATAAAGAGTTGCATTGTGTCTTTGTAGATTTAGAGAAAGCGTACGACTGGGTGCCGAGAGAGGAGCTGTGGTGTTGTATGAGGAAGTCTGGAGTGGCAGAGAAGTATGTTAGAGTGGTGCAGGACATGTATGAGAGCTGTAAGACAGTGGTAAGATGTGCTGTAGGTGTGACAGAAGAGTTCAAGGTGGAGGTGGGTCTGCATCAAGGATCGGCTCTAAGCCCCTTTTTGTTTGCTCTGGTGATAGACAGGATGACAGATGAGGATAGCCAGAAGTCTCCATGAACTATGATGTTTGCTGATGGCATTGTGCTTTGTAGCGAGAGCAGTGAACAGGTGGAAGAAAATTTGGAGAGGTGGAGGTACGGCTCTGTAAAGCAGAGGAATGAAGGTCAGCCGCAGCAAGACTGATGAATACATGTGTGTGAATGAGAGGGACCCAAGAGGAACGGTGAGGCTACAGGGAGCAGAGGTAAAGACGGTGCAGGATTTTAAGTACTTACTGTAGGGTCAGCGGTCCAGAGCAATGGAGAGTCTTCACAGGAGGTGAAGAGGCAGGGACAGGCAGGTTGGAATGGGTGGAGAAAAGTGTCAGGTTTGTTGTACGATTAGAGAGTATCAGCAAGAATGGAAGGAAAGGTGTACAGGACAGTGGTGAGACCAGCGATGCTCTACGGCTTAGAGACAGTGGCACTGAAGAAAAAACAGGAAGCAGAGCTGAAGATGTTGAGGTTCTCTTTGGGAGTGACAAGGATGGATAGGTTCAAGAATGAGTTCATCAGAGGGACAACCTATGTGAGATGTTTTGGAGATAAGGTCAGAGAGGCCAGATTGAGGTGGTTTGGACATGTTCAGAGGAGAGATGGTTGAATATATCGGTAGAAGGATGCTGAGGTTGGAACTGCCAGGCAGGAGGTCTAGAGGAAGACCAAAGAGGAGATTTATGGATGCAGTGAGAGAGGACATGAAGTTAGTTGGTGTGAGAGAAGAGGATGCAGAGTATAGGGTTAGATGGAGGCAGATCATTCGCTGTTGCGACCCCTGAAAGGGAACAGCCGAAAGACAAAGAAGAAGAAGTTGTTTGTTTAACATAATGACAGTCCAATATAATGGAAAAACAAGAACAATGCATAGAATTAAGAACTCATAAAGGTCGTGCTGTTGTACTGAATATCACCATGGCTGTGATTTGGTTGTAGTATGAGAGCCTGAGTACTGATCATATCACTGTACAGTATGACCTCGAGTGTGATACTGATTTTATACAACAGTTCCACAAGCATCATTTATTATGGAGAACCACATACAGTATACACAAAATAATATGATTTGTTTCAGTATTTAACCAATTATTTTGCTCCGCCTACACATATCCCTCCATGGCTGGTGGCACTAACTAACTGTAACTGGCAGCCAGTGTTGGGTGTAACGTGTTACAAAGTAACATGTTAGAGTACTTGAATTACTTTTTTGATGTAATGAGTAATCTAATGTGTTAGGTCCACCATTTAAGTACTCAGTTATTTAGTTTTTTTTTTTTTTAAATGTAATCCATTATTCAGACAATTTATGTAATCTGTGAGCCAGACAGCAGTGATTCTGTTAGTGTGTGTGTGAAAACCGTCCTACAGGTTCCGCCCTTAATACCCCCCCCCCCCACCCCTCTGTTATTCCTGCTGTTATACCCGTATCTCACCTATGCGGTTTGACTATATGAAGACCGATGTGTGGAAAGATGGAAACTTAATCACAGCCCCAAAACTGTCGGTGAATCATGATGAACTTTACTTACGGCCACCGCGCGAAACCGCGTAAGTGAGATAGGGGTATTAGTAGGTGAGATAGGGGTATCAGTACGTGAGATAGGGGTATTAATAGGTGAGATAGGTGTATCAGTAGGTGAGACAGGGGTATCAGTAGGTGAGACAGGGGTATCAGTAGGTGAGACAGGGGTACAGTATCAGTAGGTGAGACAGGGGTACAGTATTAGTAGGTGAGATAGTGGTATGAGTAGGTGAGATAGGGGTATCAGTAGGTGAGATTTGGGTATTAGTAGGTGTGATGGGGGTATTAGTAGATGAGATAGGGGTATTAGTAGGTGAGATAGGGATATTAGTAGGTGAGATAGGGGTAATTGTAGGTGAGATGGGGGTATTAGTAGGTGAGATACACTCAAAAAAATTAACTTGGCTACCTGTTACATGTACTAAAATGTAATATGTGTTTTGTACATAACAATTTCATGTTTCCAAGCTAAACATGAATAAGTTATGTTGTATTTGCATGAAATTCAACAACTTAACATGTACTAGATTCAATCATGTTGAGATAAACCAAAGAGATCTTGTCAATTTGAAAACCGGAAATAGCAAAACCGGAAATATCGCGAGAAGACATCGTGAGAAGAGAACACAGTTTGAGAAGACAAACGTTGGCGGGCGTGTGGAAAAGGTAAGCAGGAATTAATTCCCATCTTTCTAAATAGAAACGAAATACTGAACATAAATGTCACCTGTTGTTTAGCGATGTTTAGTCACGTTATTTTGGTTTAAGTTATTTCTTGTATTTTTAATCACACTTAAAATACCAACGGTTATATGCGCGTGCTTAATCTGCGGTTCGGTTCTGGTTTCGGTCTGTTCTCATGAGTTGTGAAGCGAGAGGAACAAAGTATAAATATTGTTCATTTACTAAATTAAGTATCATGAATTTTAATTGAATATCTATCTCTGTATTTTTTCACAGGAGTTTGTGACTGAAAGTGTGTCTGCACCTGACTTCAGGAGTTTCCTGACCAACGTATCTAACGGTCATATTTCATAACGTACAGTTATAAAGTACAAAACGTTTCTGTTGGTGTTTTTTTATTTTTATTAATACTTATTTGTGGTGTTTTATGTTTTGTACATCTTTTCAAATTGAGACCTCATTTGTAAGTTGCTCCTGGTGTAAAATAAAAAATATCCGTTTTATCCCGTTTGTCTGCTTCCTTCCTTCACAGGATTCTGTTGACCAGGGCTTGAAATCTAAATTTACTTGAGTTGGATCTACTTAATTTTCCCCTGGAAAATTTGTTGTACCAACCCTATTCATTTATGCAGAGGTGGAAAGAGTAATAAAATTTTGTACTCAAGTACAAGTACCGTTACTTCAGTGAAATTTTACTTAAGTACAAGTAAAGTTACCATTATAAAAATCTACTCAAGTAAAAGTAAAAAGTAGCTCATTAAAAAATTTACTCAGAGTAAAAGTTACCGATTTACTTTTTTATTTTTATTTTTTTAACAGCGGGGGTGGGGTGAGGCATTCTAGCGTAGTTAAAAAAAGATGAGCAGATATAAAATCTCAAACTAGTTGTTTTTAACTGAAGGAACACCTTTGCGTAATAAAGCTGTTGTCTTTCTTGTGCTTGAAAATCAAAGTGGTCACTTAAATATGGTGTTACGTCCCAGTCTAGGGTCATACAGCAAAAGACTGGTTCAGGGTTCTATTTTAAACTGTATGGAAATGGTGGTATATGGCAGAAAGAACTAGATCCAATCATTAACTGATGAAACAATGAGGTTTGTATACACACACACACACACACACACACAACAGGAGGAGGATCAGATTCAGGTTGGACCCAGGCCAAAATAATAAACAAAGTGGTATTTATATTTAGTAGCTAGATTACCTGCAAAAAAAAAAAAAAAACACAAACAAAAATACAGGTACCTTCCCGGACTCCCTAAACCTATATAAACTATATAAACTATATAAAATAGAAACCTAAGCTAAACTATATAAAATACCTGGCTCAAAAAAGTCTCACAGTCTAATATTTCATTGGATTGTTTTAGCTATGATTAAGCTGTGGGACTGCTTTGATAAAATTATATATACATAATATATATAAGGTTATCCCCCCCCCCCCCCCCATCATTCCGTACAATAAGGTATTCAGCTATCTTCATTTTATTGCCACATAACATCCTGAGCAAATAAATTCCCAAATAAATTCCCTCTTCCAAAAATAAATGGCAGCCACGCCCCTGCTACTAGTGAGTGCACAGACATACAGTAAAATTATCTATAAATATATACAAAGACCAACCAAACCAAAGGGACAAAGCAATAATCAAAGTCAATTGGAGGCAAAAAGTCAAACCGGAATACACAACCAAATGTCAAAACGCCAAAATCACAACCTCTTTCATCTTTCCCGCGTCTCTCTCCAGTCGCGCTAGTCGATGACGTCACTCAGGGCGGAAGCGACCGTGTGGAAGGTCAGGTAGATGCCGATGTCAGAAAACCTGGAGTGGAGTCTGGAGCGGCGCGCGACCAGGACATGATACACACACGCGAGCGCAACGGAGCATTTATACAAAGCATAATATTTGTATTATTTTAGCATTTTCATTCATTTTTTACTCAGTAGCGAATATGATTTAAAATGTAGCGAATTACAATACTTCAAACAAAACGTACTTAAGTAAAAGTAAAATTACAGATTTTTAAAACTACTTTAAAAAGTAGAAATACACAAAAAAGCTACTCAATTACAGTAACGCGAGTAAATGTAATTCGTTACTTTCCACCTCTGCATTTATGTTAACAGTATTAAATTATGTTGGACGCAGCTGTAGTGAATAAGTTAAATTAACATAATAACATTACTTTGACGGAACCTAAGAACATTAAGTTGGGCCAACAAAATTGCTTAATGCTGAACGAAAGCCATTAAATCAGGTGGAAATTCTTTCCATAATTTAATTATGTAGGGGGGAGAGGGGTATTAGTAGTTAACAGATTATGGGCCAAACTTGTCTGAGTGATGATGGTAGAATAATTATAAAGGTCTTGACTAAAGCAACATGCACGAGGAATCACAAAGGAGTTTTCATTTTCTGCAATGGAAAAAAAACTCGAACTAGTTGTAGCGCAGCCACATAATGTTTGTTGTTTATATGTATTTGGTCACAGTGACACCAAATCATAAAATTGTGCTCATTAAACCCTTTGATCATAAATAAAGAGCTCTGTTATGATGTTAGATGTTTATGTGCAACAGCAAAATCTGCACCTTTCAGTTACACAATCAGCGACTTTTATTCTTTAGGTCACATTATGAGATTTACAAAAATTTGACACGTTAAGTCCGATATACGTAAAACACTGGCACTATTTTATTTATATGTTTATTACTCGTTCTCCATCCGTCTCGACTACTTCCATTTTGGATATTGATTCCCATGTCGTGTCTGATAAGAGCTCCATTTCTGTAAAGACTTTTTAAGATGCCACTTTTTATTTGCGCTCTGCATGCATTTATATTTTCTTTCATTTTCTCTCGACTGACAAATCACAATAATTGCATCTAACACTTTTAAGCCTTTTCTCGAAACATTAATTAAGACCATCTGGAGAAAAACCAGGCTGCCTTGTGATTTGTTTGTCACTTAGTGTTAACTAGCGTGCTAAAGTGCTAAAACATTTCCCTCGCATTATTTCAGTCGCATTGTAAGAGCCGAGACATGCGTTTCTTTTTAGTGCCGTATTGAATATGTTACAAACTTGTGAATGAATAACGGACTACTCATAAATGCCAGCGAGGTCTGTGACGTCCAGCTGAGCTGTCGTCTTACAAAATAACTCCCATATCAACAGGAAAGTAGCTCAGGAGCAGTGAGCATTAAAATGCATGATTTCTGTAACTCTGACAGTATTGTGGCGCTAAATCACAGGTTTATATGAACATGCTATTTCTAGTACCTTATCGTTTCCATGGTGACGGCTCATTCACAGGGATTTGTTTTAAAAAAAGTGTTATTGTAGTGCTAAAGGGATTTGTAAGTCATACTCATAAATGTCTCACTTCTAATCTATAGTATTCTAACAAGGTTTGTTCTTAACGAGATCTTCACCAGAACTTTCTTGTAACAGAAGCAGAAGTACTTTTCCTAGAAAGGCTGTGAGTTAAAAAGTGCAGAATCGACTACCTTTTACATTTCTTATATAGGGTGCTCCAAAAGTCTGGATCTGTAGACATTTTTTTTATAAAGTATAAAATATAACTGATAGCCTTGGACTTGGTGACACTTGGTGTGTATGCTGAAGAGGAGGACAATTTACACATTGAGTGTTAAAAACACTGTTTGGGTTACAGTATATTTTCTTTTCTATAATTATTATTATTTTTTATTTTTTTGTTGTTAAATTTCTTTAATTTTTGTGAAGCTGCTTTGAGACAATGACCATTGTTAAAAGCGTTATATAAATAAAATTTAATTGAATTGAATATATCATTGTGAATTTTGTGTGATTTTGCAAAACGCAATAACTCCACCTTTAACCAATCAGATGTGACCTCACCATTTCAACCAATCATAACCCGCTAAATCCTGTTTACATAAAATACATGTAAACCTGCTACCGAGCAGGTTCAAGCTTACGTACATGTTGCTATGACAGCAAATGCGAGAAGCAAATCGGAGAACAAAACAATCCAAGACCAGGACAAATCCACAACAATCAAATCCAGCTAACTGAGTTAGTGACGTACAAAGAACGGACCCCTGTAGTCCATTAATGCTGGGCCAATTGAAATGGCAGGAATGGAGTGTAAACATCCTTTTTCTTGGCTTCAACATTCTTCAAATATCCACTGAATGCATTTAGTTCACCCAATGCAGCTGCTTTTTTACAACCATTGTGAAAGCGTTTCAGGATGCCGCGTCTTCTCGCGTGTGATTCAACTGCTCCATGTCATGGTTTGACTAACTCATAGAAGTTCAATTAAATTCAATTTTATTTGTATAGCGCTTTTAACAATTGACATTGCCTCAAAAAAGCTTTACACAATCAAAAGAATTATTTAAGTTTGTATGGAATGTGAATGTGTATGAATCAAAGTGGTCAGATAGTCCCTGGTGAGCAAGCCGCGGGCGACAGTGGCAAGGAAAAACTTAATAGGAAGAAATCTTGAGAGGAACCAGACTCAACAGGGAACCCATCCTCATCTGGGTGAAAGAGATAGCAGGAAATGATCTGCATTTATACAGTGTGTTAGGTAGCAGGCAGTTCAGGTATAATAGTTGATGATAATTAATGTTAAAATGGAGTCCAGGTAGTTATTGGAGACTCAGATAGACTTGTAGAAAGTTCTGTGGGGTCAGACGGTGACCTAATCGAAGTGGGTAACTCTGGGAGATTACTGATAAAACTCTGTGTGGTAGTTGATGTGAATGTACGTTTAATACGGTAGCGCGGTGCTGTGCGTACATTATCACTGTGACACACTTGAATGGAGACAAGATAGTGATCTGAGATAATTTCAGACAGTGGAATTGTGAATACATTTTTATACTTAATCCGAAAAATATTACTAAATCTAAAGTGTGACCTGCTTTATGAGTGGGTCCTACTACACACTGATTTACACCTACGGAGTCCAGTATGGATATAAATGCTGTTCTCAGAGGGTCTTCTGGATTCTCAAAATGAATGTTAAAATCTCCAGCAATTAACACTTTGTCTACAGAAACGACCAGGTCTGAGATGAAATCCGCAAATTCACTAAGAAATTCAGAATACGGCCCTGGAGGTCTGTAAATTATAATTAGTGGAATCGACTGAGCTGACTTAATATACTTAAGTATACTTATGTTACTATAAAGAATTTCAAATGAGTTAAATTTGTGTCCGTGTTTTTGTACGATAGACAGATTATCATTATGAATAACTGCGACGCCTCCTCCTCTACCAGTTAACCGAGGCTGGTGTATGTAGCTGTATCCAGGAGGACTAGCTTCATTTAGAGCTACATACTCGTCCTGTTTAACCCATGTTTCAGTTAAACAGAGTATATTAAACGCCTGATCTGTGATAATTTCATTAACAATAACTGCTTTTGATGCGAGAGATCTAATATTTAACAATCCTAGCTTCAGATCAGAGGTGCCGGCTGCGCATTCAGTGGGATCCGAGTTTGTGGTCTTTATGTTAATTAAATTATTAAAACAGACTTTCAATAATTTCTACATTTTTGCTTAGATCGGGGAACAGACACAGTCTCAATAAGGTGGGAATAACGCTGCTCTCACATTCTCTAACACTCTCTGGATGTGCTCCTCTAATGCTGATTTCTTCTCCGTCAGAGTGCTGAGACATGATAACGTACCTCTGTGTCGGAGTTTTAGTTGTTTGGAGATGAATTCCATTTGTTGTTCTTAGACGAGGAAATTCGCGCGTTCTCCAAAAATCGCAGAAAAAAGGCGAAGCCGAATAGTATGAAGATGTAAAAGCTAGTTGCTATTAATATTATTATTGTATAAATGAAAAAGCTATGTAATTTAAACGCTGATACAAACGCGAAACTTTCGCGGCAACGATACAAAAACAGGAAGCTACGTCACCAACAAGAAGTTCAGGACTTCTAAAATATGGTTTTATAGTGATTTCTTTGTTATAGAAAACTTCTATAACAAAATCTTCTAGACCTACTTCTGAAGATTCGTGTTTATCGTAACAGTTAATGTAACAGTTACTGGTCATTTCTTAATGTTTCTGAATGGAATTCATACAGAGGTGATTTCTTTGATTATCTAAACCGTCATCGTTCAGCCCAAAGTGGTGGTAGATCCGTTCTGTTTCATCTTTATTGTTGGACTTAAAGCTATCTTGGTTCTGAAATAGTAAAAATAATATAAAAAACACATTTTACATAATGAAAACACCCATTGAGTCAGACTTTAAAACAACTTTTTTGTTTGTTTTTTTGTTTTTCTCTCTCTCTCTCTCTCTCTCTCTCTCTCTCTCTCTCACACACACACACACACACACACACACACACTCTGTTAAAGCAGAGAATCCAAGCACATGTCCGTGGAAATGATGACGGACAGCATTGTTTAGAGACAATTTCTTGGATATTTCTTGGACTTGGACTTAATCACAGACCTTTAAAAAACAAAAGCCAAAACTGCTGCAATATCTCTGATGACTAATCACAGCATCTGTGGATTCTCACCCACATCTGCATCTATCTCAAGTGCTAATTGGATTGATTACTGACAGGCAAATCACAGAAGCACAGCTTGACTAATGGCTTCCTGTCTCTGCTTTTCCATCTCCATCCGAGAGGGATTTGCAGGGAGACTTTGTTGTATCGGCCTGTGGCTCTCTCCTCTGTGTTATTGCACGGCACACAATGCAATCTAATCTGCAGCTGCAGGCCTGCTAACCTGCCTACTAAATAATAAACAACGCCGGACCGTTCCGCCCATAATCCAGGTATTGCTTTCTGCATTTATTGCTCTATGTGTTCATTATCTGCCTGCTCCTCAGGCTGTGAATTATTATTGGTTTCTGCTTGACTTTGTATGTATGTGTGTGTGTGTGTGTTTTCCTTTCTTCCCACCCTCTTCATGTACTCAAATGTTTAATCTAAACTTAGTACTACTTGAGGAAAAGTTTTCCCTTTTGTATAGAGTGTATAATACTGTGTGTGTGTGTGTGTGTGTGTGTGTGTGTGTGTGTGTGTGTGTGTGTGTGTGTGTGTGTGTGTGTGTGTGTGTTCAGATTTGTGCAATTTAATATAAAAACAACATAAACAATGGGATCAGTTTTTGCAGTCGTTTATTAAATTCCTACTTCATATTCATTTCAGAAGGTCATGCTTGTACAAATACAGTATACAGAACGTATTATATAGATATTTTAAAGAAGAAATTTCATCACTTATGGCTGATCGCTCAAAAAAACAATTTCCAAGAAATCTCAATTCAGTTTTACAGTGTTGACGTAGACAGGAAAAATTAGTTGTTATTAGTATTTGCTTTAAATGTGGATGTCAATGCTGGATCATGGGCGTGGTCATACTGTGTGTTTTTCACGTGTTATAATATTCTTTGGGCCTCCTACCAATTAGGCTGCTACTTTGTCCTGTGTAATGTCTTATTACAGGTAGTCCCCAACTTGTGAACATTTGAGTTATGTATTTCCACAGATACGAATGGACCACAGTTTTGAGAACATTATAGATGTGAACATATTGCGAAAGTAACTCAAAAAAATCTACCAAAAATAGACAATGCAATGCACCACATACCAATATTTACAATTCTTATATATTTTCTATATACTATATTTTCAGTATGTAAGTGAATGTATAAAATGTCTATTGTCTAACATAATGTATGTGTGTGTGTGTTGGGTGGGGGGGTAGGGATCTGCCTTACCGGTTTCACTGAATCAGTTCGGAAGCACGATGATACAAAATGTCTTTCCTGTAAAGTGTCCTGATGGTGAATAATCGTAATTTTGGAAAATCTTCAATGACATAACAAGAGTTCACAGTCCAATACAGTGGAAAACAGCTTTGAGACAAAATGACGTTCGGAATGTCTCAGTGTGTGAGATTCGTTTACTTAGACGCGTTTTTTGGCCACATGATGGCAGTGTGGGGAAAGGGGAAGGATTTAGTCAAGCGGATTGGCGTGCTTCACAGTGTATATTCAGGTTTGTCGAACAAATCCGACTTGCTCCTGGAACGAAACTCGTATTGTCTTTGTCTACACACAATCGCCATCTACTGGGCTGAGCGCTTGTGAGTGTTTTGCATGTCATTTTTAATGTATATTAAGTTTGAAAACTATGACATAGTAACTACATTTACAAAAATACGTATATAGACACAGACAAGGACCCGAGACTCAATTTGCATCTTGTGCAGCGTCCATGATGATTAACAGTTAGACCTGAACCTTTTAACTTTTCAAAATTGCAACTTCAGTTTCTAGCTTTTAACATTGCGCTGTTTGATGTTACAGTTTCTGTCATATTAGTGCCACCTACTGGGAGATTTGGTGTCATTTCTGCATTTTCATAGGAATAAAAATCAATAATTTTCATATGAACAGAGCGCTGCTCTTGTTGTTGTTGTTTTTGTTTTAAACCGGGCATAAAAATTGAGTTTAAAAACACATAGCAGTATAAATGTAAATGAGGCCTGCCAAGCAATTTGCATTTTTTTGTCATCTCTGCCATCATTAAATTCTTTTCACTTTACCTCCCAAGCAAAACCTGCGCTTCCTTTTGAATTACAGTTCACACAAATCCCAGGTGAGAAGAATTACAGCAGAACACCAGAAACGAGAACGATATTAACACCGTTTCTACACCCGGCAGAGTCTTTTTACCGCAGTATGCACATTGTAATTCGGCTATTACGCGCCTCGGTTTCAATCAAGCCCTGACTCTCTGCGAGGATTGAATAAAGCTCTTCAGACATGTTCCATTGGACGCAATCAAACTTCAGATCCAAATAATGAGCCAGTTAGAGGATTTGCCGCGGCTCTGTGCTGACTGGGAGGGGGAATTCGAGGTAAAGTGCTCAGCTGTTTTTCAAGCCTTGATGGATTTACAAGTCAGATACGGAGCTCAGAGTTCGGGTCTGCCCCTGCAGCCTTCACATGGCGTGCGAGATGCTCAGATGCAGCTGTGAATCACCGGGAGGACAGTAACTAGACAGCAGGCATGAGTCACGCCGAGATTCAGAGGAAATAAAGCAGAAAAACAACCAAGAAGTTTCTGTGCTGAATGATCCCTGAATGTAGGTTTATGAGGACATTATTTCTGTTCTCTTTTCTTTTCTTTTTGTTTTCTTTTCTTCATGTTTCAGTTGAAAAGTACCCAAAAGTGGGTCAGTAGGATTAACCTTCATGAAGTTCCATCTTCAGCTAATCTATTATACAAATCTGATAAAAAAATAAAAAAAAACAACCAAAGAGGTCTACGCACTCATCCCTGAGTCACAACCGTCTGAGAACCGGCTCTCAAAACTCTCAAAACAATGGATGATGGCCAAGAGGAGACTTCTGTGTAGTAGAACTGACGGTTCCTGTGTGTGGCGCTCATTCTGCTGCCTACGTCTTTGCTTCTACAATAACAGTTCATACAGTGGGAGCCACACCAAATAGCCGCGACAGTGTGGCTGAAGTGTGAATGGCGTGTGAATGGCCTTTGCACGCCGTAATCCCCCCTCCCTTTTCTGGCCGAAAGGCGTGTCAAGATTTCACAGTAAACACGCCCATTCAAGCCCAATTTATTCATTTACCTGGTGCCACCACTAGATGGCGCTTCGTTCTCAAGAACACATTAAAACAAGCCAGCTGCGCTGAGTTGCAATCACGTGATTTTAACAACCCGCCTCCACCCCCGCCGAACTGACGCTACCAAACTACAGAGATGAAGATGGCGGCTTAACGGACTATTCGTGGTAAGTGATATTTTATTTTATAAAATGTGTTTGGGGTAGTTTACAGTTTATTTCCCAGTTTAGTTTTTTATTGGCCGTTTTAAATATCACTGGCAGCAGCAGCAGCGGTCACCGCGTGTTGTCTGGATAAATTCAGCGCTTATTTATTCTCTGGTTAAGAGTTAATCTGCAGGTTATTTCTGTGACTGTAATATAATGTGATGCAGTTGATGAGGGACACAGACTGAGGGGAGCTGTACAGTAGCTAGTAACGCTCAGAACCCGGTTTATATTTTATACACTTTCCGCGGTAGCGCGAGCGCTTAGTTAAAGAGCTGAATAACAACACAGAAGTGTTTATCAGTTAAGGAGGAGGAGGGGGAGGGGGGAGGTGTGTGTGTGTGTGTGAGGGGCTTCAGTAAGTTATAGTTTGGCTTCAGGGATGAACTAATGCTCATATACGAGTGTTATATCGCTTAACTTATTTGTATGAGAAGCGCAAAGTCTGGGTTAATTTAATGCAGACGATAATACAGACAGTCACTGGTTAACACTAACACTGTTCACTGGTTAACATTAGCACAGGCAGATTATTTACATTACAGAATCCCCAAAGCAGTACTTTACACACTCTGTGGTAAATAGGTTTATTAATATATTAATATATTTTATTTTTATTAGAACTATATGTTCTGTGAAGTTTATTTGTCTTTGTCTTGACTAAATTCTCCTGTTGTCTTTAAGCAGAGCTCCGCTGTGGAGGATTGGGGGGTCAGACGGCTGACGGCTGGACTTTTGGAGCTACAGGACTGGAGGAGCCTGAACAAGCTGTTGAGGAAGCTGTAGGAGGGATGACGTCACAGTCCGACAGCTTTAGAATGATGTTTGATCAGGTCTACTGTATATTCTGAACATAGTACTGCAAAATGTCTGATACAGTACTTTGGGGGAAACAAAGACTTAAACTGTTAAGTAATAACATTATTAATAACAAATATGTAATAGTTTTGATATTTGAAAAATTAATATTTTAATGTAAAAGGACTATAGATAGAGACTTATAAGCAGCTGGTGTATCCGGTTTGTTTAATGAACTTTAAGCAAAAAGACAACATGTATTCATCTGTTTTATATAAATTACTGTTTTAACTTTGACTAGTTTTGGAAGAATAAATTGAATTGTTAAAGTGATGTTTTGCATGTTTTAATTTTGGGGGATTGTTTGGGTATTTAAAAATTGTTTAGTTGAACCAACAACTTCAATTGGCAAAAAATGGGACACAACTTTGTTTTAAATAGTCAAAGAGTTGGGCTGAAAATAATAATAATAATTATTGATCATAGAAACAAATGAAACCAGTTAAACACTTGATTATATGTATTTGTGTTTGTGATTGTGACCCATAATAATTTTTTCTCAGTATAAATAAATGTTTTGGGTTTTAAGAACTCCAAAAGAGCAACGACAAACTTGGTATTCTCCATTGCGGTTTCTCACCTTCCACTCCTGAGTATGACATGGTGTTAATTGCTCTGTGTGTGCGTGTGTGTTTTTGGCGGGGGGATGGGTGTGTGTGTGTTTTCGGCTGTTCAGCAGTTCTAAACACAAGCACAGTTTTTGTCCTTAACTAAAATACTTCAATACGTTAATAATGAATTTATTTTGCTGAATAAGGTAATAAGCGATGTTTAAACCAAACCAGTAAGTTAAGTAAGTGTTCCATACATTAGATAGTTTATTTCAGTTCAACACTAAAAAAAGGTGTAGGCTGAAGCCTTGCTTATTATGCCTACCCTTTGTACATCAACAAATGAGCGACACTTTACAGTAAATTGCACAAAATATTGTCAACAAATATTGTCACTTGTGCACATAAACAAAACATGTCAAAATTAATTATTCTTTCACTTGGGAAGAGAAGAGAAATTTGGAAAAGAAAATAATCATGTCTATATACAGTATATATATTACTTTATGTCATATATTCACTAAACACCTTGTCTTTAAACATTTTTTTAAATCTATGAAGTGAATTACATAATTTTAATTCCATATCACATTTATTCCGTAAATTAACCCCTTTAACGGAAATGCATTTATTCTTTAAATTTGTTCTGGCCCTTATTTTGCTAAACATGAACATTCCTCTTAGACAGTAGTACTGGCTGACTTTAATTTTGAACAGCCTCTGGATATTATTTGTGCAGTATACAAATCAACTAGATCCACAAATTTCAAAACTTTAGATTTTATAAACAATTTATTTGTGTGTTCATAATAATCGGCCTTATTAACAATCCTTATTGCTTTTTTTTGTAACACAGATATTGGGTTTAAATAAGTTTTATAAGTATGCCCCCATACCTCCACACAATAAGTGATGTATGGAAATATGAGTGTACAATACAATATGCGTAATGTTTCATTATCCAATACATACTTTAATCTGTTAAGAATTCCAACTGATTTAGAGATTTTTGTCTTAATAAAATTAATATGTGGTTTCCAATTCAGTTTGTTGTCAATTATTACTCCCAAAAATTTTATTTCGGAGACTCTTTCTATTTCCTCATTATTAATTCTTATTTTCATATCATGATTAATTTTTTGATTACTAAAAATTATGAACTTAGTTTTAGTCAAATTCAATGAAAGCTTACTATCATCTAACCAACTTTTAAGCCTCAGCAATTCATTTTCCACTGTGTTCAGAAGCTGTTTCAAATTTTTACCTGATAAATATAAAGTAGTGTCATCAGCAAATAATAAAAATTTTAATACATTGGACACTTTATCAATATCATTAACATACAACACAAATAATTTAGGGCCCAATACTGAACCTTGTGGAACACCGCATGTAACTTCCAATAAGTCAGATTTGTCATTATTAATTTGTACATACTGATGTCTGCTTTCCAGGTAGCTTTTTATCCAGTCTAACGCTTTTCCTCTTATTCCATAATTTAACAATTTCTTCACTAATAAATCATAATCAATTGTATCAAATGCTTTCTTTAAATCTAAAAATACTCCCAATGTATATTCCTTGTTTTCTACTGCAGTTGAGATATCTTCAACCATTTTCATTACTGCCATTGAAGTCGACCTCTTAGTCCTAAATCCGAATTGATATTCACTCAGTAAATTATGTTTTTCTATAAATTTGTCAAGCCTCTGCACAAATACTTTCTCTAAGATTTTTGAAAACTGCGGCAGAAGAGCAATTGGTCTGTAATTAGAGAAGGAATACTGATCTCCTCCTTTAAAGATCGGAATAACTTTTGCCATTTTCATTTTACTAGGAAAGATACCGGTTAAGAAAGACAGATTACAAATGTAAGCAAAAGGTTTTGCTATACTCACAATTATATTTTTTAATAATGACATGTCTAGATCATCACAATCGGTGGAATATTTACTCTTGCAATTATTAACTGTTAGAAGTATTTCTTTTTCATCTACAGCCTGAATAAACATTGTATACTTATTACATAAGTTTTTTACTTCATTCACTGATCCATGTTTAGTAATTTTTTCTGCTAATTTAGATCCAACATTTACAAAATACTTATTAAATTCATTGACAATATCTTCCCCTTTATTTATACTTTGATTATCATCATTTACAAAACGATTTGGGTAATCAAAACTACATGTATTATTTTTAAGTATACCATTAAGTACCTTCCATGTTGCTTTTACATTGTTTTTATGGATATTCAATAACCTATTGTAATAGTCCTTCTTACTGAATCTTATTATATTTTGTAATTTATTTTTGTAAGTCTTATAATCAATTTCTGCTTGTTTTGATCTTGTTGTTAGAAATTTCGTGAATAGGACATTTTTCTTTTTACATGCCTTCTCTATTCCTTTAGAAATCCATGGTTTATATACATTCTTTTGCTTTATTATAATCCTCTTAGATGAACAATGTTTATTAATTTGCTCATTTAATATATTCAAGAACACTTCATACGCCTTACTGGGGTTGCTATATGCATAAACTTCATCCCAATTTTGTATTTTTAAATCTTCATTAAGAGCATCTATTGCCTCTTGTGTTCTATTGCGAATAATTTTATAACTATTAGTCCTTTTTTTGAGGGGGGGATTTTTCAATAAATCATAGAAAATCACAAAAACTGGAAGATGGTCTGTGATATCATTGATAAGCAACCCTCCTAGTCTTTTTCCTTTTAATTCATTAGTATATATATGATCTATTAATGTTGCTGTATCTTTTGTCAATCTACTAGGTTTTGTTATTATTGGAATCAAACCATAACTGTACAGTGCATCAATAAAATTAGCAATTCTCTTACTTCCATGTGGATTTAGTAAATCAATGTTAAGATCACCACATATGATGTTTACCTTATTTTTAATTGATTGGTCGAACATATCAAATAACTCTTTTGTAAATTTATCAATGCATGTGCCTGGAGCTCTGTACACACAACTGATCATTATATTTTTTGTACTTTTTGTTTCAATTTCAATTGTTACACACTCCAAAACATTTTCTATGGCAAATTAAAGTACTGTGTATAACCAAGTGCCCTAGCAAACAGTTACAGTACAGTTTACAGTACAAACAGAGTGTGTGCGCTGGGGGGATTGGAAGGTGAGTGAGAATACTCATTTACAAGACAAAAGACGGTCAGAGGCAGGGCCGTTCTAGACCAGACAACACGGGGTGGGGGCAGGGGGGCATCATGTTCGAGCACTGTTTTTACCTGGCCTTACTGTATAGTAACAGTATTGTATTTGCTGAATTGTGTTGAGGCACGCAAACCCCCAGACCACAATAAGGTGGCAATCCCTCAGGGGGAAACTAAAAAAAAAAAAAAATATATATATATATATATATATATATATATATATATATATATATATATATATAATTATATAATATCCTTAATCCAGATTTTATCAATCAATGACATAACATTTATCTAAGCTGGATGTTCAAATTCTCAAAAACGTTTAACCTAAAGTAAGACTTAACACACTATAACTAAAATATTTACAAAACTGAAAGGTTGTCTTATGAATAATAAAAAATACAAACTAAATTAAAACAGATGGGCTGTTGAACAGATCATAATATGTTTTATGTTTTCTGATTATAAATGATATATGGGTTGATTTTAGAAAGGCTAAATCAAATAGCTAGTTTTGGTCATGTCAGTCCAGTAACTATACTATGTAAAAGTAATTATAATATGAATTAATTAAGGGCAGGACCTAACCTAATGTTAATAATTTACACCATGATAACATTAGTATTCATGTTTTTGTATATATTTCTAAATGTTCAAATGAACGTTTCAGAGTATATAATTTGTCGTGTCATCTGTGATTGAGACCCATGAGTTAAATTGAAATATTTTTTATAGGTAGTAAGCCAGGTTTTAGTAACCTTGGATAAATCAGCATGAACCCTCTCTCGCGCACGCGCTCTCACGCTATCTCTCGCACTCACACACACACACACAGACACACTGTACACACACAGACACACACAAATAATACATGAAATCGCGTAAAACCAAATGAAACTAGGGTAAAAATATGAGCAGTAAAATACAGTAGTATCCTGTAGGTGATTCCTGTCCTGTGATAACAGGCACTAACACTCTAGAACTGTTTACTTCTGTTAGTTTTGTTTTCAAGTGTGAATGTTTATGGGGATTAAATCTGTCTCTGCTGCTGCATCTATACACCGTTGTGATAAGTGATTTGTGCCCCATCAGATCTTTAATGTGGGACATTATGCTGGTTAAATGACTAAAGACACACTGATCCGTATGGACAGATATTTGTTCCAGATATTATGCGCCATTAATCAATTTGTTATGCCAATTTGACTTTCAGCGAAATCATCAAAAATATAACGAAAACAAACCAAAGCAGAAGTTACATTTTAAGCTTTACTTTCAAATTCAAATTTTATTTGTCACATACACAGCGCGATATGCAGTAAAATGCTTCGGGTGCTTTAGGTGAGACTCGAACTCGGCACTGCTTCACCTGGACCGCTTTATAAGTGTCACGCGCTAACCGATTGCGCCACAGGAGACACACGGAAGTTGGTCTTGTCAGAGTATCCTCTCTCTCGTGCGCACACACAACACATGAAATTGCGTAAAAACCAACGAAATATAAGCAGTTAAAAAAAAATCAGTAAAAATACAATAGTATAACAGGCGCTAACCCTCTGGAACTTTTTTTTACTATTGTTTCCAAGTGTTTATGGGGATTTAATGTGTCTGCTGCCGCATCACAGTTGTGATAAGTGATTAATGCCCCATCAGATCTTTTGACGGGGGAGCATTATGCATGATTAAATGACTAAAGAAATACTGATCCATATGGGCAGATATTTGTTCCAGGTTGCATGCGGCATTAATTGCCTCTTATGCCACTTGTAGACTATCAGTGAAAAAATCAGCGAAAACATCATCAAAAATATAACGAAAACAAACCCAAGCAGACGTTACATTTTGAGCTTTACTTTGCAGCAAAATATTATCTATCAGTATATTAAATGGAACGAGGTAAAATACACAGTAATATAAAATACTGTACGTAGCCTGCGTTTTTATTCCGTACCTACAATGATCGGTATAGACAAATTACAGCCGCTACCGTGTCTTTAAGGATCATTTCAGGATGTCTTAAAAATATTTCACTAACTAATTTTATTAATTCATTATTAAATAATAAATAGCATAATCATCATGGGTTGTGTATTGAGTGATTTAACAAATCTGTTTTATTAATCGGTTTGTTGTTGTTGTTTTTTCATCTATTTATGAAACTATGTTGACAATACAAGAACTGTCTGTATATTAAAGATACGGTATTGGGCTTCCTGGACACTGCAGTTAACTGTGCCAGTCAATGCTCCATCTGGCGGAATTATACGGCATTGCAACCATCTTTTTAGAAAGCGCATGGGGGCGTTTATGGGGCGGGGCATCGTTAACTGCGTCATCGCGGGGGATCACATTCCATGCACGAAGCCTGCATTAACCCTTCAAGGATCTGCCACGGAGCAGTCATGCTCCAGGCGGCTGTTTGACGTGGCTCCCACTGTATGTAAAGGACTCGTCTGATCATTTATATGGTGAAATGTTTATGAGATATTTATTTAACATTGATGGATTCACTCTAGTGTCAGATCTTTTTAGCAGTTTTGGGCAAAAGTTCCACTTTAACCATATTTAAAAAAAAAAATAATAATAATAATAATAATAATAATAATAAATGCTAATTATTCTGATGCACAGTACCAAGGCAACAAAAACCAAACAATTGGCTCAAATGATTGTTTGGACTAATGTTCACTGCTCACAACTTTCGGTTCTACAGTATGAGCAGATATTTCCTGTTTATTATTTGATTAAATTGAAATGAAAGAAACCGCGTGTTCAAGGCACCAGAAAAGGCACTAAAACAGTATTGTTTTAGGGTTAATCTTAAACAAACTGAAAGTGACAAACTCTAAGCAAGCAACTCGTCACTATTAGGTACGAAAACAAGGTCTGATTGTTTATTGTTATCTACTTTACATTTAGAAATTTGGCAGACACCCTCATCCAGAGTGACTTTTCTTTATTGGATGGACACTTACACTGGTTACTAGGCTACGAGGTTATGGTAACTATATGTACCATCAGTCAAATACAGTTGGGAATGTTTATTTATTTATTTATTTATTGAGGTTGGGGTGCTTATCCCAAATATCTGGGAAACAGATCTGTCTTTCGTAGTCACTTAAAGATTGCCAGGAACATTTTTTTTTTCCAGGACAGAAAGGTTTACAATTAGTGGTTTCTCTACTAGACGCTACAGGAGCTTGTTCTGCACAATTCTTAGCTCTGAAAAATGTTAAGTTTGGTTCATCATGATTCAGCGCGAGTTTTGGCGCTGTGATTAGGTTTTCATCTTTCCGCGCATCGTTCCTCGTATAGTCAAAATCGCATAGCTGAGATACGGGTATAACAGCAGGAATAAGACGGGGGGGGGGGGGGGGGGGCAGCTATTTGGGGCGGGGCTTGTAGGACGACTTACACACACTTTGTGTAAAGGACTGGGAATCACTGCTGTCTGACTCCCGGATTACATACAGTACATTGTCTGTAAAACAGACTACATCATCACTCAATTTTCTTTATTGGTTCCTAAATAAGGCAGGATGCTTATCTATTCCAAGTTGTAAGAACACTTAACTAAGTGAGTGTTACACACTGTATAGTGACTGACTGTGAAGATTCATGCTGTCCATCTCTTTGAACCATTAAATTTGCAATTATCGTAGCTCTGGATCAGTTCAATGAAGATCCATCATCTGCCAGCACTGTGGGAGGTGGAGAAGGTGCCACAAGATGCTCTGAAACACTTTTACGGTGTGGAGGATCCCTGCAGTGGTACGTACACCCAAAACTTGTCCACGTCTGCTCTATTTGTCAGTCGGCAGAAAGATCGAGCTTGTTTATTAGCTAGAAAGTGAATCAGCGTGAACACACTCAATTAGCAGAGCTCAAGGGGTGCCGAGGAGAAAGTATAACTTTGTGCATTTGTATTAAAAATGTGCTTCCCGAGCTCATTTTTATCAAAGTGAATCATAAGAACAGTGTCTCAAGGTTGAGGCAAATCATTTGCAAGATGTTTCCTTATTTAAGTAATTTGGGAAATCAATGAGTTATAATGCAGGACTAGAAAGAGCCTGGTGTTCTTCAGTTCCTCACCCACAGATGTTAGTTCCTGTAGAAACATGGAACAAAAAGGTGTATAAAGATGCTACCAAGCTTGAAAGGAAGCAGAAGAGAGTTTTAGTGCCTCTGGTGAGTGTGCAGACGTGGTATATATATCTTGCTTTGTTTCTAGAATTTAAGAATAAAGTGAACACCAAGCCTAGCATGGAAATCGAATTTTAATCTATAAACAGAAATTCTCTTTGTGTTTTTGCATGTTTGTGCAGGTAGTGTAATAACCAGCATGTCAAAGGCTTTCCTTCCCAATGCAACACTAGGCAGCAGCATCATCAACTCTTATTTCAAACTGTGAGCATGTCACAGACGCTCCCCATCCCGCTGGAGCAGTAGGCAGCGTCATCCAGGCCGAGCTCAGGGCTACTGAAACCCCGGATCAGACTGCAGAGCAAACCAGAAGGAAAAGACATCGCTGGCTATCCTGAGTGTACGGGTAGGCTAGTTAAAATTTGATTGCAGACTGTACAAATATTTTATAGCTCAAGCAAAAGTCTGGCCAAAAACATCATACACCGTAGCCCCAGATTGAGAAAATCCCCATAAAATGGTGTTAGCAAACCACTGTATTATGTATCTGAATGGATTTTTACAGTTTGTTACTAAGTTCTTGACTGAGATGTGTTTAAATCCTTTAACAGCACGCAAACAGTGTTGCCATAAAATACCTACTCAGATACTGATGTAAATAAAACCCCAAGTCTCATGTTCATTGTTCTCTGGCGAATCTCACTGTCATGGCTGAGTCACGGCCCAAACCAATGGATGTGGAGCTGGAGAAATAATGTGGCTCTGGAGAGAGATTTATAATAAAGTGTGCACTACGAAGACGCAGGAATCCAATCCGGTGATGAGATGTGTCCACACCGAGCAGGATTAAAGCAAGATACGTGGCGGACTGTTCCCTCACTCCATACAGAGAGAGAGAGAGAGAGAGAGAGAGAGAGACTCAGGAGAACTAATCCAAATTGAGTTGCACCTGTTGAGATGTTATCACACTCAGCTGATTGGAGTTGTGATCACATGCCAGGTCTATTTGGAAAGAAGAGTAATACCGAATACCGGGCTGTTTCAGGAAACACAAAGACGAGGAGTTTGAGGTTTAGATCATGAAATCAGGTCACGAACATTTCTCTGATAAGGTGCAGATTAGAATCTCTGAAAGTTCAAACAAAAGGTTTGATAGAACAAAGAGAAAAGCCATTTTCACATTTATTGTCCTGAGCATTTAACATCAAAAACAATTCTGTTACCGACCTTACAGCTTTACAGCCATTAAAGCAGACTTTCGTTACCGTTTATCTATTTAGAGTTGGCTACTATCTATGACAACTGTATTAATTTTCAGAACTAAACCAAAGGTCCAATGGCCACACCCATAAGTTCCTCAAGGCAATAATAACAACAATCAACATTTTTTTGATTGTTTGTTTTTTTTATTAGTTTTTTTGTTTAAACAGACCCAGGTTTGGTATTCCAAATGGTTGAGATGTCTCTTCATGGTAAAAGTATCAATATATTTATAAATACCAAAGGTATTGGTATTGGTTTCTTTCCCACCACTGTCACTGGTTTCTGCCACAGCTGTTGGTCCACTGTGGCAAACCCCTCGATGGAAGCAAAAACACACACATAAAATGTCATTTTGCTGAAATGCATTTTGTCACATAAAAAAATAATTTTGTGTTGGGATGCACAAATGTTTTGGGAATTTAAGTCAACCTTACTTCTTATGATATGCTATGAAGCAATTTATAAACTAATATTTAAAGACACAGTGTCATCCGGTGGATATTTTATATAGTGAAGCATATACCTCATCCGATTGGTAGATCTACGTTGCCAAGCAAGTCCCTTTACCTTCAACCTGCCAGATGTATTCTGTTGTATTGTATAAAAGCATCACCCAAATAAAGTCAGTGTGACTGTAGAAGCAGAAGTGATCGTTACTGGCAGAATAAGAAGATGGAATTGGGAAACTTAACTGCAAAAATGACTCAATTCTGGTTCATGTGAATAACCACGTCAGTTTTCTCTCTTTTATTCTACTGTATGCCGTATTCTTCCATCAGCGTTCTGTTTTTGCATTTCCAGCCATCACGTTTTTTGATATTGCGTTGCTTTTTTTCCCACCAAACACTGAAACACGGATTGTCTGCTGCTGTTGCTGTTCTTGTTCTTGTTCTTGTGGTGGTGGAGAGCCTCAACGGTTCTTCTGTCACTTTGATGGCTGAACATGAAATACTTTTTTTTTTTTGTGATAAATGGCAATGACTGTTCTGCAGATTTAATGGTGGTAAACATCTATTAGGCACGGCTGCCTGCACCTGCTTTGATGAGCGAGTGTTAGAGGCTGTGAAGGAAATGCCCTTGTGTAATGAGTTAAGAAAAAAAATCACCTTCACATCTTTGTTCAAATTGGCATCTGCTTTTCTTCTTAATGATAGACAGAAGCTCATGAGTAAGCAGATAGACACATTCAGCAGTCATGAAGCTGGTTTTTGTTCTGCATACATTAGAAGGTGTTGATTAATTCTCTGTAAAAGCAGCTCTGACGGTAAACTGCACTCATTCCAATATGTTATTGTTTCCATAGTAACAGCTCATTTACAAAACTGTGAAGGTTCAGATATTCTTTTCAACATCTTGTTTTGTTTCTCACTTTCTTTTTTAAACCACACATGATGTGGCTTTTGCCCTTGTTGCCCCGGGCTCTGCAGATACCCCCTGACCCACATTACTACTGTACCTGTTTCAGTTGCTCTTTGTTCAGTCTGATGTTGGCCAAAGGTTGTTTTTTTTTAGGTTTTAATTTAAAGGTTCACTTTATAATTTTTTTTTTACTAAATAGTTATAATTTTTTACGGCACATTTTTCAATACCATATAATGAATCATAATGAAAATGTGAAAATACTCATTTAATGTAGAACATTATATTAAAATGTACACTTTATTATAAAATGTAATAATTAAATTTTAAGTATCTACATGCCTATATTTATGCTTTAATTTATACTTTACTTTGATTTTACTTTCTCCTTCTACTGTTTATTAACTTTTACAGTGTTCTATTCAGTATTCTATACAGTATTCTACCCTAATGTTCAGTCACTAGGCAACAGCGAACGAAGGCATAAAAATGATTGACATTTACAGAAGACTTCAAGCGCAGTACGGTGATGAGACTCTTAGCTGCAGTAAAACATCTGAACGTTGCGAATGTTTTTAAGTACGTCTGTGAATGACGATCGCGGCCGAGGAGCTCACTGCACTCGTTCCCGTGAACATTTAGCGCCTGAATACTGAAAACGGATGGATAAAGTGTTTTTCAAGAGACGCATCTGTGTGTGTGTGTGTGTGAGTGTGTGCTGATATTCACCAACACCACGTGCACGTTACAGGAACTCGGCTGGGAGTTATCGCCTCATCCCCCTGTACAGTCCTGACCTCGCTCCAAGACATTTCCACACGTTTGGGCCGTTAAAGGAGTTCCTGGGAGGCCGGCGTTTCAAACGTACATTTCAAGCAGGCGTACATAATCATGGCACTAGGATAAGTGCATTAGTCTAGCAGGGGATTCTATAGAGAAATAAAGGGAGTTTTTACTTATTCTGCACAATCGAAAGTCCTGGCGCCCCTAATACAGTATAATACTGAAAACCACTTTGCGCCAACTGTCGTTGTTTTAAATGTGCTATACTGTACAAAGAGATGTACAGCAAATGTTTGATTAATAATAAACTGATTAAAATGTATAATTATTGACATGATGGCTGTAATTTATTTAAAATGTCTCCAGTCAGAGGTAAAGCTGTAGCTTTATGTTTTCCACCATCTTCAGGACAGAGGAGTTTTCTTTTTATTTGTGTGTCGTCTCAGTTTCTTTACTTTCTATTTTTTTTTTTATCTTATTACACGTAGTATAGGACAAACAGGCTGGCGGAATAAGTCTTTATAGCTGCTATAACCTGCGTGTTTTGTAGATGTTCCCTGACATTAAATGTAACTATGAAGTCATAAAAACGTATGAAAGCAGTAACTTCACTCCATCACATCACCGTGGCGCTGACAGATTTCCTATAACAGCATGACACACAATGTGTGGGTGGGTCCTCGGTAACTCTGGTCCCCACTGTCCTACCAGCCGTGGTTTTGATCTTCGCCTTCCTTTTCTTAATTTCACATCCTTTCATATCCGATCTGATTGACTCAGAAGAAAGGGGATGCAGACGGATCACAAGAAACGTGACCACATCTCAACAGGATGTTGATTCTAATTGCTTTGAATTCCAGGTAGCACGGACCACTAAAAGCGAAGTGAATCTGGATTAGCACTTCATCCTCAAAGTCAAAACTGAAGTGTGCGTCGAACCGACCGAGCGCTTGATTAGGAAAGCTGACAGGCCCGAGGGAGGCCGTCCTCTCCCGCTGAACCCTCTGATGTGTCATCACCGATTAATCTTCAAAACGTTTAAGAGCCGGCCCCGTTTTCATTGAGCAGGCGCTGCTGGCTTTTACCTCGTGTCACACACCTCACCGGGTCTCGGAAGAACCACTCGGTGATTTTGATGCAGCCTGCAGCGTGACAGGAGACGACGTGGCTGGAGTTCTGGTAAACGTTGAGCTCTCGCTCTGAATGCAAACTGCGACATTGCTGATGCCTGACTGACAATCAGAACTGGTGTAGGGTCATGGGAGTAACACACACACACTCACACACACACACTCACATACACACGCACACACTCACATTCAATCAGTGACCGGCTGATGTCTAAGTTCCTTCTGTAGCTTCAGTAACTGAATATAGAGGTGATGTGGAGTGTCAGACGTTTATCTGTTTTTTAGAGATGGGGAAAAAATTCATTTGGCAATTCATGTATCACCCCACTGACTTCTAAATGTCCTTTTTATTCATTTCTTTTTAAATTTACATATACAGTACCAGTCAAAAGTTTGGACACAAGTCCAAAGTCCAAGATTTATTTTCTACATTCTACTGAATTTCAAAACTGTGAAATAACACAAATGGCATCAGGGAGTTAAAGTACGACAACAGCAACAGTCAGTTATTGTAAGACATGAAGGTCAGCTGTTCTGGAACAGTTCTTGTAAGAACAGTATTATGTCGAGTGTGTTTGTAAAACCCATCGAGCTCCATGATGATGAAACTGTCTCTCATGAAGACCTTCCCAGGAAAACAAGACCAAAACTGAGCTCTGCTGCAGAGGAGACGTTCATTTAGAGTCACCAGCCTCAGAAATCACCAATTAACAACCAGAACCTCGGATTAGAGCCGTTATGAAGCTTCACAGAGCAGAAGTAGCAGATAAACATCTCAATATCAACTGTTCACAGGAGATTATTGTGGATTTTTTGGGTAATAAACGCCTTCAGTATTGTTTTACAGTGTAGAAAGAAATAAACATCAGGAACGAGCGTGGAGTTACTGTAGATGGCCATTCCCGGTGATACCCATCCTTATTGTTTATAGTTACATGTAGAGTTTGTTAAACAGGTTAATTCCAGTTGTCACTTCCGTTACAGCAGCTGTACATGTTCAATCCCTCGCCAGTCTGTCTGTTTTCTCGCTCTTGAAATTCAATAAAGTCAATAAATTAAAATGTAATGAAATGTTAATGAATCTGTCCTGACATCCTGAAAGCTGTTACAAAGCTCTGAAACTGGAGACTCCTTCCATAAAGGTCAATAAAAATCTCAAAGGTCAAATTAAAAATGAGCGCATTAATATAAAACTTTGATGTGAGACACAGGAAACATTACAGTCGGAGCTGCTGTTACTGACAACTAATCAACACCTTCTGACCAATAGGAACCCGGAACTCAACAGCGGCGTGTTATACCGTTATTAAAAATAAACTCTGATTTATACTCGTTGATCCCCAGTAAGGAGTAAAATGATTTTTTTTTTTTTGTTCAATCAGACTCACATAAAAATGCAAATATCAGATTCTTAACCTTTTATGATCCCGTTCTGTTTCCAAAGCCTGAGGCTTATTATCCAGTAAACACATAAAAGAATGTGAAATGATTAAGTGATTATTACGATTTGTTGGAACATGAACGGAAAAGAATTTAATCTCAAGTAAATCTGCACAGATCTGAACGAGCAAGCACAACCTCTTTGTTGTAATTATGATGGAGAAGGAGAAGAAGAAAAGGAGAAAAGGAAAGAGGTCAGTAGGTTCCTCTATTGTTTAAAGGAACGTTTGAGTGTCATGTACAGTAAGAATCTCACGCAGAGGCAAAGAACTGCTGTAAAGAAAAGATGCATACTGTACATGGCCCTGAGGCGACGAATGAAAAAGCACAGATTTGGTTTATAAATGAAAATAAAATAGGACTGTAAATAATCAGATATAGTCGTTTACTGTATATACAGTATTATTGAACTTGCATTTCTTTTTCTATAAAGGTAATCCAATTGAAATATGTTCAACAGTGAAATACAGTATGTCTTGTATATCTATTTTTTTTCACTCTTACAAGTTATTTACTTTTTGATTTAAGTGATATTTAGGAAAATAATTGCAAATTCTTTAATGAAATGCCCATTTAAGTAATAGAAATTAAAAAAGCTTATTTTTTGTTAATTATTTCATTTCAATGCAGGAAAAGGCTGCCTTTACTTTATAAACCTCTCTAGATGTGTATGAAGTTATTACTGTATCTGTCACCCAATGTTGTTTCTCTAAACTGTTCTCTAAATAAATGATCATCAAAGCCACATTTTCTGCTCTCAGATTTCAAACGAGCTCCGATTAAAAAAGCTTGACGTTCTAAGTTCTAACATTTCTTTTCTACTTTGCCGTAATTAACTTTTTAATGTCTCCATATCTCTCCGGAGTCGCGCCAGGCGGTCCGCGTTCGGAGATATAAAACAGCTCGTACGTAATGTTTTTGTCCTGGTTTGCTCTTCCATCATATCTGCTGTGATTTATGTTTTGTTTACGACTCCCAGGAGAGCGCGCGGAAACACACGCAGCACGTTTGTTAGATAAAAACGCTCGACTGTGCCGTCATACCCGAAGACACACAAATCATCTCTTTAAATCAGCGAACACTTCCGGGCGCTTTGCATACATTTCTCTGGTAGATGCCGAGGGTTCCCTGGGAGGATGTGTACCAAATTGACCTATACTAATCAGCGTGTGATGGATTTGGGACGCTAGCGTAGCCATGAGGCTCGGGCCTGAAGACGGAGGACGTTAAAGTGTAATTAGTGTCATTCAGAGAGGGAGATTTGTGAAAGGCGTGGATCTCGTTAAGCAGAACCTCGCAGCTCGACTGGAAGAGTTTCGGTAAAGAGGTCAAAACTGAAAAGGGGTTTCATTTATCGCAGATGTCGAAACAGCACACAGTGACGGGCTTCGAGACGATTCATTATTTTTTTAGTCATCTATGTTTAGTCAGCAAAATATTTCCAAATCAGCGCAGCTGCACATTTAAAGGTCGATTCCGCTTGTCAACATGAAGAATTTTTATTGTTACATTTAATGTACATCATCAGTCTCTTAACCTTCGTAAGTTAATAAGACCAAAAAAATACCACTTGTCATATCACAGAAACTGCAAAGTGTGAAATTCTCTATTCTGAAGATGACAGAAAACTCACTTACAGCTTCACCTCTGACACTGGAGACTCCTTCCACACATGTTCAATAAACATTTCAGATTTTGTAAAATCTGGTTATGTGACTGAACCGTTACTATAGAAACCATAATGTAGCACAATAACATCATTTTTATTTATTTATTTGTTTGTTTGGTTGGTTGGTTATTGTGAGAATGGCGATGTCTTCAAAGATCTTAAACAAATACCTCATTAAGTATAAAGAAAGAGTTTTTATAAAGAAACCTGTATAACTCTAATCAACCGTTTTACCCAGGGGCTGCCTAATAAATATGTAAATATATTTTATTATTAATTTTAAATACTGCAAATTGTATAATAAAGTGTACTAAAGTGTAATAAAGTGTTTGTTATGATTCATTATATCGTATTGAAAAATGTGCCGAAAATAACCTAAGTGAGCCATCTCTACCACTCGGATGAGGTATGCTTTGCTAAAATAATGCACTAGACATCAGTGTCTTTTAATTAGTATGTGTTGTTTTTGTCTCATAGCATATCATGAAAAAAAAGGGACCGAATGATGAAAAATACAGTATTTGTGCTGTTGCACCAATACTCAAAAAAGTTAGCATTTAATGACTAATTTTAGTATTTGTAAATGTTTAGGTACTTTTACCATGAAGTAACATCTCAACCATTTGGAAGAGGCCTATATTAAAGCCTACTGTATAAACCAAATTTTTTTTTCCTTAGTGAAGATCAGCAGATTATACATATTTTTATCTAATACTAAATAATAAAGGAATAAATAAACTAATGGACTTGAACCCAGTTTTTGTCTCAATCTCAGATCCTACAGGGTGGAAGACAGACGGAGTTGTGAGATAACTGAGCAGTAAACTTTCTGGGAGATGATGAACCGTCCCAGTCGCTGTTCTTCCCACACTTCACTTCCATTGTTCACAGTCTTGATCTGAGCATTTCACGCAGATTAGAAGTGACAAGACCAATCTGTATTTATAAGCAGCCGTTTCCCAGCGGCCCAGCGGCTCCGACTCCCTGATTGTTGATGAGTCTGTAAGTAAAATCTAAATAGACCTGGATCTAAAGAAAGAAAAAAAAGAAAAAATGCTTTAAACCGATCAGTTACCTGTGGGAAAGATCGCAGCTTCAGCACAAATGAGATGAAATGGAGCGTGTGAGGAAACACGCCGCGCTCTGTAATCTTAATTCACAAACGAGTCGAACTGTAACCATCGTCTCCGAGCCTTTGTGCCTTTGGGCGTCCTCTTTCTCTGCATGTGTACTGAAATAGTCAGATTTTCCTCCATGTTTCAGACACCTTTCAACCTATTCACACAAAAACAACATTTACAGTCTGTTTAAAGAACTTTTTGGCTTTGTTTTCCATGTGTTGTAAATGTGATGAAGTGTTTTATTTTTTTGTTTGTTTGTTTGTTTTGGATTTCTCCTTCTCTGGACAGAACTTAAAGTTTTTATTAAAGCATTTACAAGATGTTATAACAGTCGTGACTGGTTTCAAACATTTAATAAAATTTTACGCAGTATATTAACTGGCCTATTCACTACCTGTTATGCCGTTTAATCTATGAAGGTTCTTCATTCATGTCTGTTCTGGACCAGCTCGAGAGTGATGCTCTAGGTGTAGTTACCCTGAAACTGTTCACCTCCTTGTTCTCAGGTCTCCCTTTTGTGCACCTGTCCATGTGAAGGGCAATCCCGGTGACGTCATCTTAATCTTTTTGGGTGACATGTCCGAACCACCTCCATCTCCTTCTCATGATGGTGATGGGGTCTAAACCCTTGCGGTAGGCTGCTCGTTGGAGATGGTGGCAGTCCAGAGGTTCTTCATGACTAAGAAAAAGACATATCCATATACATGTGACTGCAGTCACTCGATAGTTCTGGACTGGACTTTCCTACAGCCTACCTGAGCCTCCAATAACGAACTGGACTCCATATGAACTTCTCCACATCTCCTGTTATACTGAACTTCCAGCCTCCTAACACACAGTATGAGTGCAGATCAATTCCTGCTATCCGTTATCAGCCAGATGAGGATGGGTTCCCTGTTGACTCTGGTTCCTCTCAAGGTTTCTTCCTATTACCATCTCAGGGAGTTTTTCCCTCAGCTCCCTCCCTCCGTCACACTCGGCTCGTTCATCAGGGACGATCTGATCATTCTGATTCACACACACTCACATTCCATACACACTTCAATAATTCTTCTGATTGTGTAAAGCTGCTTTGCGACAATGACAATTGCAGGACACAAGCCCACACACAACACATTCACACAGTCAAAAACTATTAACCCATCATGCATGTCTTTGAACTGCAGGAGGAGACTGGAGGACATGGAGGAAACCCACCAAGCACAATGAGAACATGCAAACTCCACGGCACATACACTGTAAAATTTAATAAGTTGACTTTACTTAGAAAAAGTGAGGAAACCGATTGCCTTAAAATTTCCAAGTAAAGTAGAGTATTAATGTTCAAGATTCAAAGAACTTTATTAATCCCAAAGGGAAATTGCTTTAATGTTTAGTTGGCATAACTTAACACAACTTGTAGGGACAACTTGTTAATCAAGTATGCTTAAGTACTGTTGACTTAAAATCATTATTTGAGTTCACTTTCTATTAATGTTCACATTACTAAGAAAATATTAGGAAACCGATTGCCTTAAAAAAACCAAGTAAACATTACTCCAATAACTTAAGTGCATCAATTGTTTATTACATTGTGTCATGGGCGGGGCGGTGGCTGACGACCATCATGCCTTGCGGGGGTTCTCTATGTGTCCACCCTGTTGGAGAAAGGTGTTTGGGTTAATGGCTTCAGCCTTGTTTGTGTATGCTATCTCAGTGAAGGTGCTGCTCATGCCATACAGTGCTGAGAGCTGATAAAATGCTCCCAGCCATTGCATTGGGCAGCAACCAAGCTCACTCATCTCCAAGATCTCTTATAGCAGTGAAAACAGAACTTGGAGAAACTAAGTAAGCTTAATTGCTACCCAATGCAATGGCTGGGAGAAGTTTATTCACCACACAGTCACTGTATAGCATGGGAACTACATCCAATTCAGCCTTAGCATGAACCGGGGTACATTCAACAGGTCACACACACATATCTTATAACACCCAACTTGGCCGAAGCCACTAACCCAAACAACTGTCCTGAAAAGGGTGAACGGACAGTAAAAATCCTGCAAAGCATGATGGTCGTCAGCCGCTGCCCCGCCCACACTACAGTATAAAACACTGAGAATATATATCCACTGTCAGGAACAATTGAAATCTGAACCAAATCATCACTATTCTTACACATTTTAACCTAACATGTAACTTAAAACCGTAATGAAGCTTCAGATGTTAAAAACATCCTGCTGCTTCTTTCAACATCAGAAAATTGGCGCCAATTCACCTGTTCACGAGCTGAGCACGCACAAATTCTACTACTCTTGCTTCTTGTTTCTTCTTCCCCCCCCTTTTTTTACTTCTTCATTATTCTTGGGCTCGCTGCTGCCTCTCACTGGTACAATAAAGTCATTGCTTTATTTGTTGCTACTTATGTGTTGCAAGTAAGCATCACTAAAACTATTAAGTAAATAGTTTTACTCACCCTGCAAGTAAGTGTTACTCAACAAAACCTTGTAAGAAGTATAGTTTGAATTTTTTGAGTAAAGTTTACTATTTATATGTGAGTCAGCAAAGCTATTGGAATTTACAGTGTAGCTGCTAATTAACCCTGAACAGCTCATGTTTATGTAACCTGTATGGAAGGAGTCTCCAGTGTCAGTGCTTTGTAACACTCTAGCTGTAGGTTTACTGCCACCTTCAGGACAGAGCGGGTTTTACGCCTCGTTCTCAGGAACCTTCAGGAGAGAGAGAGAGAGAGAGAGAGAGATGTGTCTGCCTGTCACTCATTAATGATTGTACTTGCTGTAGTGTGAGAGGGATGACACCCTCCACAGCGCCATGCC
>CM060113.1:2146466-2376466 GCA_030522415.1 Channallabes apus | reverse complement strand
GAATCAGTCCTCGGTACTGCCTGTCGTCATTCTCAGGCCGACGATGGCAGAGCCGTCAGAGAACCTCAGCAGGTGACATGTTGCTGAGCTCAACATCAAGTCTGCAGTATAGATGGTGAAGAGGAACGGAGCCAGGACCATTCCCTGCAGGGCTCCACTGTTGCAGACAACCATGAAGGACTCACATACGGTGGTCAGTTTGTGAGGTAATCCAGAATCCATGTAGCTAGATGATGGTCCACTTCCATTTACCCCAACTTATTTATGAGAAACGCAGGTTGGATGGTGTTAAAAGTACTAAACCATAGGTGAGAAGTCAAAAACCATGACTCTATACTGTGTGTGTGTGTGTGTGTGTGTGTGTGTGTGTGTGTGTGTACACAGAATGCTGTGCTGCCTGACTGTATGAATTTCTTTTCTGTTCTTTCTGATTCTGTAAAGTTGCTTAGTGACAATGACTATTGGTAAAAGTGCTATACTTGAATATTTAGAAACAAAAAGTTATGATTGTGAAACTTGGTTGCAGGAACACTTTAACTAGCCTAGCAACCATATTCATATACTGACTGATGGATCTGTCAAGGGTTTTATTTAGATAAAGGTTTAACTTCAGCTTTAGAAGATTCTAAAACACGTGAGCTGAACAAAGTTAGTGAGCTTTCGTGTTAGATTTTAGGAAAGTATTTATTTGATCAATTGTAAAATAATATCTAAATAATCTTCTCTAATAATCTTCACATTACGCCTGTTAGAATTTTACTTGGCAAGCCAGCGTCACTGCTAGGCTAGTCATGTACTGTAGCGGAGAGGAATGGGGGTTGCCAAGATGGAGCTCCTCCTTCTAAATTTCTGTAACTACAGTTGTCTTAAGCGATGGCGTTCTGTAAAAATTAATTTAATTAAACTAATATTGGCTTGGGGTTAACATTTACAACGCTTCCACGGAAGTGCAGATGATGTCATAATGACAAGTCAGACAAGCTCATAGCATTAGCATTGATTCTACTGATCTCTAGAACTGTAGCATTGGGATAGAGAGCTGTTCTTCCAAAATAATTATTAAGTGTGCCTAGTCGCACTTATTACTCTTCCCCCAGAAATCCATTTATTATTCCTCTGCCTAAATCTTTGCAGCGTTTCCCGTCCTGCAGCTTTGAGAAAACCCTCACGTACCTGTATGTTACACCGTTCCGTGCAGCTCGATTGGGAATGGTGTGCTATGACTTTTGGTGGGGGGGGGTCGTCGCGCAGCTCTCCCAAAATCCCCCAAAAAACACCCCAAAAAGTCCCATAGACTGAACATTGAGCCGGGCCTCTGCTATGACATCACAGCTGTGACGATGATGCAACGCAGGGGGCCACTAGATAGTAGCCATGCTCATTAGAAGTGACCCGGCCGTTGCATAGGCACACTTAAAATTTCTCCAGAAATTTTCGCTTTCTAGTTTATCTTAATCTCTCCAAAAGCTGTTTTAGATAGCTGATGAGGTTAAGATTTCCCTGCAGGAATTTTTAGTTGTCAAAACATTGTGGTGGTGATACTGATTTGGCAGTGTTCCAGATTTTGGGACAATGCTGGTATAAAGTCATTTTTAAAAATATGATGAAGGAATGATTTTGATGAAATGATGTCAGAGCGTTGACTACAGGATGATGGGATAACATTGAATAAATGCCCCCTTGCACGATGTTGCAACATCAACTTCAAAACCATTTTAATACCAGGCCCACCGCTGCTGTGAGAAATGCACTGAACCACAGCAATTTACTGAAATATTAACTTAGAAAGCAGCCAAAAGGTTAATTTGCTTAACGTATACTCTGTGGAAGTGGACGTGATCCAGTGTGGACGCTGTGCAGTCACCACATTACAGTAAGGTCATTTGGGAGGTAAGGTGCACCTCACAGTAATATGTCTGAAAGAAAATCAAACAGAAGGTGTTGGGTCCGTCCCAGTCTCCGATCGGAATTCTTAGAAACTTAAGCAAGCATGAATGTGCTCGGATGTAGATGTCCGAGTAAAGGTTGCAATTTCTATGTTTTGAGGTTGTATTTGCATCGTTGTGTTTATTTATTGTTATCTCAACATCATAGCAACGCCGTTACAACTATATTACAACACTTATACTTATATGTTAGGGCTCCTGCTGGGTTTGTCAAGACATCTGCTGTATCATCATTAGCTTTTAACCTGCAACATGCGTAACATTTGTCCACGTCAAACACTAGCTTAGTGGCTTCCCTAAAGGATAGAGCTCTCTCAGGATGAAAGGTACCTTCAGTTACTGTTACTGAGTTCAAGGACTAAAACAGTTGACACTGAGGTTGTAAGCCATTAACCAGCTCAATTCAGTGGCATGTTCATCACACATTTCATAAAAGAAACCTAGAAGAGGAGTCTCGTCCCTCTCATGTTGTCTCAGGGGGTTTTACGTTGCTACTGTTGCTATAGTTGCTTCTCATCCATAGACGGCTGTGGCATCGTTAGAACTTTTTATCTCATATCTCATGCATACAGAAAATACTGCTTACCTAAGAACCTGTCCTCTGAGTCCAACTCAACCAGAGTCCATATTCTCATTCCAAAGACCTTTTTCATGAGTGGAATACATTCTCAGGAGCAACAGTTGACCTACTGTATAAAGTGGCCTATCAGCTTGTTGTAGCTGTAAAAAGTTTATCAGTATTTTTAGAAGTCATACTAGGCAAACTCTGTGTTGCATCAGTCCGGAGTGGAGAGATTCTCGAGCTTTTACAGAGTACATGATGCAAAAATGGAGCTCTGAGGAAGCGTGAACTCTTTCTAGCCATCACAGCCTGACACTGAGCACGGCAAACAAACAAATAATAGATATAACTGTAACTGTAAACCTCACCATTTTTGCATTATTTTGCAAGTCGCTCTCAACTCTGGCTATAGTAGAAACAGCACAGTAAGGATATGTTAAAGTGTGTGAAGGTTTATCCGGAAAAAGTCACACTATTCAAATCGAATGAGACGAAGAAGCTTAAAAAAAATAATGCAGCTCTTTAAATTGAAAAGAAAAGAAAAGCAATTTTCTGGCAGTCCTGCTGGAATCAATCAGGACCGTGATAAGATGTGTGTGATGTGTGTGATGAGCTGCACGGCTCTGAGTCACTAAAAACAGAACACTTGACAGCTTGTAAAGTGCTCGCTAACACAGGCCACTCAAAGCATATGGTTCATATTTGAAAAAGAACATTAAGTTGTCCATTAACTCTACAATTGACTTCATTTAAAGAAACATTCCTTGATTGATTAAGTACGTTTCCTTGATTGAGCTTAAATAAGCCGGTTCACACTTAGGAATTGGATTTTAGATAAATACAGAATGTTGATCAAATGCACACATAAAATGTTTACAATCCTGGATGAACAGAACTATTCCATTAAAACCAGTTATTTACCGCGTGCCATATTACAGTATATGAGCTAATCGTGTAGCTGCATGCTACTCGCTGTACTAGATCAGTACAGCTTTCTTCTTATCACACTGATGTCATGCTAGTGTTACTTTAATCACTGTCTTAGCCTAGAGTTGTCGTTTTTTTTAGGAATGTGTTACTAGGTTCATGTTCATTTTAAAGCGTTCTGAATGATTTGAAGATGAAAGTTTGTGAAGATTTTAACAAAAACATGTTGATTGAAGATGAAAACTTAACAAGACTTATGAAGACTTGGTTGGGGTGGTTGAACGAAGATGAAGACTGATGAAGACGTACAAAGACTCACAAAGGCTGGTTGATTTCAGACAATAGCTTACGAATACTTATGAAGACCTGTTGATTGAAGATGAAGAATTATGAAGATTTACAAAATCCTGTTGATTGAAGATGAAGATCAAGCGGAGCGAAGATGTACGAAGACATGTACAATGACAATGACTTATGAAGATCTGTTGATTGACGATGAAAAAATTCAAAAGAGGTATGCAGACCTATGAAGACAATGACTTACTTACAAAAGCTTCTTGTTTGAAGATGAAGACTTACAAAGACTCATGGACAGGTGTTGATTAAAGACAAAGAATTACAGAGACTTATGAAGACTTCAGCATAGGTTTTGAGATGCTTTTCTAACTCCCAGAGTAACTTCTACAGTAACTTCGGAGTAACTTCTATAGTAACTTCTCTTCATTTTGATCACATGTGCTAGCCAGGCATGACATGGAGACAGTGTTGTACATTAAGCTTCTGAGGTTTGGGCAGTGAGGCTTTGGGCTTCTGAGGTTTGTCTCATGAGCAAAACCTGACGTCATGCACAACACTTGTGTTAAACAGAAGTCATGCTAACATGTTATATTGATATTATTTGTTTATTAATCCCCTCCTTGAACCACCACCTTATCGTGGTGGAGGGGTTTGCGTGTCCCAATGATCCTGGGAGCTATGTTGTCGGGGGCTTCATGCCCCCGGCAGGGTCACCCATGGCAATCTGGTCCTAGGTGAGGGAACAGACAAAGAGTGGTTCAAAAGACCTCTTATGACGAGTACAACCATAGGAAAACATTTACCCTCGCCCGGACGTGGGTCACCGGGGCCTCCCTCTGGAGCCAGGCCTGGAGGTGGGGCCCGATGGCGAGCGCCTGGTCGTCGGGCCTGCACCCATGGGGCCCGGCCGGGCACAGCCCGAAGAGGCAACGTGGGTCCCCTTTCCCATGGGCTCACCACCTGTAGGAGGGGCCAAAGAGGTCGGGTGCAGTGTGAGCTGGGCGGTGGCAGAGGACAGGGGCCTTGGCGGTCTGATCCTCGGCTGCAGAAGCTGGCTCTAGGGACGTGGAATGTCACCTCTCTGGCGGGGAAGGAGCCTGAGGTAGTGTGTGAGGTTGAGAAGTTCCGGCTAGATATAGTTGGACTCACCTCGACGCACAGCTTGGACTCTGGAACCAGTCTCCTTGAGAGGGGCTGGACTCTCTTCTACTCTGGAGTTGCCACCGGTGAGAGGCGACGAGCAGGTGTGGGCATACTTATTGCCCCCCGGCTCGGGGCCTGTACATTGGGGTTCACCGCAGTGGACGAGAGGGTGGCCTCCCTCCGCCTTCGGGTGGGGGGACGGATCCTTACTGTTGTTTGCGCTTATGCGCCGAACAGCAGTTTGGAGTACCCGCCCTTTTTGGGGTCTCTGGAGGGGGCGCTAGAGAGCGTCCCTCCTGGGGACTCCATCGTTCTGTTGGGAGACTTCAATGCTCACGTGGGCAATGACAGTGAGGCCTGGAAGTGCGTGATTGGGATGAACGGCCCCCCCGATCTGAACCAGTTTTGTTATTGGACTTCTGTGCTCGTCACGGATTGTCCATAATGAACACCATGTTCAGGCATAAGGGTGTCTATATGTACATCAGGCACCAAGACACCCTAGGCCGCAGTTCGATGATCGACTTTGTGGTCGTATCGTCGGACTTGCGGCCACATGTCTTGGACACTCGGGTGAAGAGAGGGGCGGAGCTGTCAACTGATCACCACCTGGTGGTGAGTTGGCTTCGTTGGCGGGGTAGGATGCCGGTCAGGCCTGGTAGACCCAAACGTATTGTGAGGGTCTGCTGGGAACGTCTGGCAGAGTCCCCTGTCAGGACAAGCTTCAACTCCCACCTCCGGCAAAGCTTCAACCACGTCCTGGGGGAGGTGGGAGACATAGACTCCGAATGGACTATGTTCCGCGCCTCCATTGTCGAGGCGGCCGACAAAGGTGGTCGGTGCCTGTCGCGGTGGCAACCCAAGAACCCGTTGGTGGACACCGGCGGTGAGGGATGCCATCAAGCTGAAGAAGGAGTCTTACCGGGCCTTTTTGGCTGGTGGCACTCCGGAGGCAGCTGATAGGTACCGGCAGGCCAAGCGGAATGCGGCGTGGGAGGAGTTTGGGGAGGCCATGGAGAATGACTTCGAGACGGCTTCGAAGAAATTCTGGTCCACCATCCGGCGTCTCAGGAGGGGAAAGCAGTGCACGGTCAACACAGTGTATAGTGGGGGTGGTGCGCTGCTGACCTCGACTCGGGACGTTGTGGGTCGGTGGGGGGAGTACTTCGAAGACCTCCTTAATTCCACCAACATGCCTTCCGATGAGGAAGCAGGGTCTGGGGACATAGAGGTGGACTCTTCCATCTCTGGGGCAGAGGTCGCCGAGGTGATCAAAAAGATCCGTGGTGGCAGGGCCCCGGGAGTGGATGAGATCCGCCCGGAGTTGCTCAAGGCTCTGGATGTTGTAGGGCTGTCATGGTTGACACGTCTCTGCAACATTGCATGGACATCGGGGACAGTGCCTCTGGACTGGCAAACTGGGGTGGTGGTCCCCCTCTTCAAGAAGGGGGACCGGAGAGTGTGTTCCAACTACAGAGGGATCACACTCCTCAGCCTCCCGGGGAAAGTCTATTCAGGGGTCCTGGAAAGGAGGGTCCGTGGGATAGTCGAACCTCGGATTCAGGAGGAGCAGTGTGGTTTTCGTCCAGGTCGCGGAACAGTGGACCAGCTCTACACCCTTAGCAGGGTCCTGGAGGGGGCATGGGAGTTTGCCCAACCAGTCTACATGTGCTTTGTGGACTTGGAGAAGGCATTCGACCGTGTCCCTCGGGGAGTCCTGTGGGGGGTACTCCGGGAGTATGGGATATCGGATTCCCTGTTAAGGGCTGTCCGGTCCCTGTACGACCGGTGTCGGAGCTTGGTCCGCATTGCCGGTAGTAAGTCGGACCTGTTTCCGGTGAGAGTAGGACTCCGACAGGGCTGCCCTTTGTCACCGATCCTGTTCATAATTTTTATGGACAGGATTTCTTGGCGCAGCCAGGTCGTTGAGGGGGTACAGTTTGGTGGGCTCAGGATTGGGTCACTGCTTTTTGCAGATGACGTTGTTCTGGTGGCCTCATCATCCTGCGACCTACAGCTCTCACTGGATCGGTTCGCAGCCGAGTGTGAAGCAGCTGGGATGAGAATCAGCACCTCCAAATCTGAGGCCATGGTCCTCAGCCGGAAAAAGGGTGGAGTGCCCTCTCAGGGTTGGGAGTGAGATCCTGCCCCAAGTGGAGGAGTTTAAGTATCTCGGGGTCTTGTACACGAGTGAGGGTAAAATGGAGCGGGAGATCGACAGGCGGATCGGGGCAGCGTCTGCAGTGATGCGGGCTCTATATCGGTCCGTCGTGGTGAAGAAGGAGCTGAGCCAAAAGGCAAAGCTCTCAATTTACCGGTCGATCTACGTTCCTACCCTCACCTATGGTCATGAGCTGTGGGTAGTGACCGAAAGAACAAGATCGCGAATACAAACGGCCGAAATGAGTTTCCTCCGCAGGGTGTCTGGGCTCTCCCTTAGAGATAGGGTGAGAAGCTCAGAGTAGAGCCGCTGCTCCTCCGCATCGAGAGGAGCCAGATGAGGTGGCTTGGGCATCTATTTAGGATGCCCCCTGGACGCCTCCCTTGTGAGGTGTTCCAGACACGCCCCACCGGAAAGAGACCCCGGGGAAGACCCAGGACACGCTGGAGGGACTATGTCTCTCAGCTGGCCTGGGAACGCCTTGGGATCCCCCCGGAAGAGCTGGAAGAAGTGGCCAGGGAGAGGGAAGTCTGGGCATCCCTGCTGAAGCTGCTGCCCCCGCGACCCGACCTCGGATAAGCAGAAGAAAATGGATGGATGGATGGATTGTTTATTAATATCACTGCATTTTATATTGGGTTCCATCCGCATACAAACTTAATTTAGGCTTAAATTGGTTTGCGCTCCATCTGGTTGAAAGACACATACAGTACTGTAGCTGTTTTCTGGTTCCTGCAGAAGAACCACTGAAGAACACTAGATTTATACAAGGGTTCTAGAATTAAGTGTATATTAATGATTTTGCTTTAATTACCGCTTTCCATGTTTTCATATCACATATATTAAAATGCATAAGCATATCCAAGGGCTTGTAAAAAAAAATAATAATAATAAAATAAAAGTCATAATAAATATTTTTAAACAGCTTGAAAAAGTTGTGAATTTGCCAGGCATGGAGCAGATGGTGAGAGAGACTCCAGGGATCATGGTTTTAAAATTACTCATTTATTTTATTCTTGGGGTCATCGAGTTTCAAATTTCAAATCCATAACAACAAGCTGTTCAGAAGAGTTGCAGAAAATAAGTTCTTCTTTGAAAGAAGGCACAAAAACCAAAACAAAAAAAGTCTCACTTGAGCTAGGGTAGGAGTCGTGTGTATGGAGTGAATGAGACCGAAATGAACATTATCATGGTCTGTTTACATGGACTGTAATATTCCACTAATAACAGTAATAATAGCTCGAGAGGAACAGTCTGTCCCGACCCAGGATGATCTGAATCATACACACTTAAATGTTTTAGCAGGTAAATATTTACCGTGTAAACACTTGATCTGATTGTTTCTATCTTGCAAGAATAAATGTAATCTTTCTGTGCATGTTTGTCTCACTTGGGGGTAACATTAGGTGATGTGACGAGTCTCAACAAAGCGTCTTGGCTTACTTTGTTGTAACCCTGTTCCCTGAAAAGGCAGGAACGAGATGCGTGAGAACGCTATGGGAACCATTTTGTGTGCCGATTGTGAAGCATGTGTGCAAACACGCCAAATTTTTTGGCTATATATAAAACCTCGGTCAGGTGACGTCATCTGATTAGACGCAGCTGCAGGTTATAAATACTAGTGAGCCGGCGACACACCTCAGATTAATTTGTCTGAACCGACGTCCGGTCACGTGGTATTGCGGCATTAGGACGCAGCATCTCGTTCCCGCCTTTTCAGGGAAAAGGGTTACAGCACAGTAACCCGAGACATTCCCTTTCAAAGGCTTTCTCTTGATGCTGCGTGAGAACGCTATGGGAACGAGAATACCAACGCCGCCGCACTACAAGTGTCTGGACCCCCAGGTTCTGTAGCGTGTGCGCACAAGGCCAGGAAGTCTCAGATCTATGTCTGGGAAGCTGACTCGAGGACTCGTGAGCCCGGAGTGGCATGGACATCCAGACTATAAAATCTTACAAATGTGTGTGGAGAGGACCAACCCGCCGCATCACACACTTGTTGCAGGGGAGTACCTCTTGCAAGAGCAATGGATGAGGCGACCCCTCTGGTCGAATGAGCCCTGACTCCTAGAGGCGAAGTGAGCCCACGCGCCTCATAGGAGAGGGCAATAGCATCTCTCACCCAGTGTGACAAAGTTTGTGTGGTGGCGGCCGCCCCCCGGTTGCGGCCTCCATAACATATAAAGAGTTTCTCCGACTTACGCCACTGGCTGGTGCGGTGGAGCACGTACTGGGCACAGTAGGTGAAGTTTCTCCTGCTCCGAATCTACAAAAGGCGGAGGACAGAAGGCTTCAAGGATGACAGGGTGCATGGTTGAGAAAGGAACTTTCGGTAGATAGTTTGGGTGAGGATGCAGAATGACCTTGACTAGTCCAGGCAAGATGGGGAGACTGATAAGGCACGCAGGTCTCCGATCCTCTTGAGAGAGGTAATGGCCATAAAAAGAACCATCTTGAGAGTCAGAAGCTTGTCAGGCGCTGACTCTAGTGGTTCAAAAGGAGTGTCGATTAGACCTTCATGCACGATAGATAAATCCCACGAAGGGACCGTGGCTCTAGTGGGTGGCCTCAACCGTTTAGCTCCACGAATGAAACGGGCAACTAAAGGGTGATTTCCCACAGTAACCCCTTCAGTCAGGACGTGGCAGGCTGAAATAGCGGCCACGTACATACTGAGGGTACTAGGGCACAAGCCCGAGGACAATTTCTCTTGCAGGAATTCCAGCACTGAAACAATTTGGCAGTGGACTGGGTCCACCTGCTTTGCCATGCACCAACTTTCAAATACCTTCCATTTGAAGGCATAAATTCTTTTAGTGGAGGGAGCCCTAGCACTTAGGATGGTGTCAGTTACGCTGGCTGAAAAGCCAGCTTGACTTAATTGGTCCTGTTCAGGGGCCAAACGTGAAGGTTCCAGAGCTGCATCCATGCATTTTGTGTATGTGCGGGGTGATAGGGCTAGACCGAATGGAAGGACCCGAAATTGGTAGGCTTTTCCCCCAAAAGCGAACCTCAGGAACTTCCTGTGCTGTGGCAAAATTTCTATGTGAAAGTATGCGTCCTTTAAATCTATTGTTACAAACCAATCCTGTGGTTGGATTTGTGAGACAATAGTTTTTATAGTCAACATTTTGAAATTGCATTTTTTGAGATAGCGGTTCAAACCGCGAAGATCCAAAACTGGATGCAGCCCCCCGTCCTTTTTGGAGACCAGGAAGTACTGACTGTTGTAGCCTGACTCCATATCTGGAGGAGGAACCTGTTCTATGGCTCCCTTCTGCAGTAGTGTCTGGAGAAAATGCGCCCTTTTCGGTATCACGGAAGTGGAGACTACGCCGTTGAAACGCGGAGGGCGATATGTAAACTGTATCCTGTATCCTTTCTCTACAGTCTTTAAAACCCAGGTAGATATGCCTGGCAGTAGCTTTCACGCTGCCAGCTTCTCCGAAAGGGGTACGAGTACTTCTACTGGGCTGGGGGATGTTAGTGGTTCGGTGTCCTGGAATGTGGCAGGATCCAACCGCAGGACTAACGTGCTGTCCTGGGGGTGCCCGGGGGGGGCATGCTACTATATGCCCCTCCCCTGGGGGGAACACCCCGACGGTCCTGGGCTCCGCTCTCAGGAATTCTTCTTCGTTAGGAAGACAAGGTGATCTATTCTCTTGGTGGTGGCCTGAGGGTGGCGCCGAGCCATACCCCTGTCCTTATGGGGGGGTGCGCGGCTCCTGACCCTCTCCTTCTGCACCTCTCGCCTGGCGAGACTCAGATCAGTTCGAGGCTGGGTGGCCGATGGCCTCGACTCCTGGGCACGGCGTGGGAGAAATTTCCCAAAAGCCTGTTCATAAAGCTTGGCCTCTCTAAATCTGGTAGCGACGGTATTAACCGCGTCGCCAAATAGGCCTGAGGGTGAGAGCAACAGGAAGGAATGCTTGATCTTTATCCTTAATGCCAGTTAGATTTAGCCACAGGTGCCTCTCTACGGACACCAGGGAGGCCATAGAGCGGCCAATAGCACGGGCTGTCTGTTTCGTCGCACGCAGGCACAGATCAGTAGCCCGGCATAATTCTATGAATGCTTCGTGATTCATTTTGCCACTCGTGCTCAGATCATTCAGTACAGTAGGTTGGCCTGGTACGCCTGCAAGACCGCCATGGTGTGCAAGGAAGCGCCGGCTTGACCTGCTGCTTGGAACGCCTTCCCTACCAGGGTAGAAGAAGTTCTACACGGCTTGGAGGGAAGGGTCGGCTTCTTTAGTGAGGATGATGTCCCGAGAGCGAGATAGCCCGCGAGCGTCTCCTCAATCTGGGGCATCATCACATAACCTCGTACCTTTGCATCCACGATATTCGAGTAAAACGAAGTCGATGGTACAAAGATACTGGAAGAAAAGGGTTTATTCCATAAACAAGACAACTCGTTGTGGAGATCCTCAAAAAAGAAGAGAGAGCGGCGTTGTGGCGCCATCTCCTGGCCACCCGACAGAAACCTGTCATCTAATTTAGATCGCTTAGGGTGAGCTTGCTCCTGTGGCCAACCAATTCGTTCGACTGCACGCGTTATAACTTCAATTAACTCCTCATACTCTTTCTCATCTCTAGAGGATCATTCTGAGGTAGCTAATTCCATTTCCACAGAAGCAGGAGAATTAAACTCTTCCGAACACTCACGAAAGGCACCGAAGTGCGCTCGTGAAGTGGAGGGAGAGATTCCGTGATCTGGGGAGAGAGCGAGAGAAAGGAGGTACTCTGCCTTGGCCAGATCAACCTGAGATCCCCAAGAGTGCAGCACAACTCGTGGTTCCCTAAAGAACGCAAGGCACGCGCGTAACACTTTCATCGGGAGATTATCACATTGCTCACGCTCTTCTTTAAGTCCAAGGAGAGCGTGGCTCTCACCCAAACATTCAAAACAGAGTATGTGCGTATCGCCTTCAGAAAGAAAGCTATCGCACGGGCATCTAACTCTGAATTCGGCCATTCTATCTGGTGAGTTTAAGGGTTATTTTTCTCTCTGTTTTTAATTATGCTTGCTGCACACATGAATTCACAATGTCGGTGAAGACAAAATGATCTGAGGTGTGTCGCCGACTCACTAGTATTTATAACCTGCAGCTGCGTCTAATCAGATGACGTCACCTGACCGAGGTTATATATAGCCAAAAAATTTGGCGTGTTTGCACACATGCTTCACAAACGGCACACAAAATGGTTCCCATAGCGTTCTCACGCAGCATTGAGAGAAAGCCTTTGAAAGGGAACTTCTTTTCCCGTCGGTAAACTCGAACAACTCCCTCAATCACAGACACTGAATTCCTGTAAACAATCATAACACAGAAGGCGAGATTTATCAGGAAAGATGGGAAGCCGACCTAACCTCAAAGGTAGAAAGAGAAAATCCTTCTTCTTCTTCTGTAGTGTTCCTAGAAGAAATAATAAAAGAATAAATGTGGCATAGCAACCAGAACTACTATCAAAAACATGCCAGATATTTACATTATTCTGATTTTTTTATTGTGTATGTAAATGACCATCTTTTCTGATAAATTCCAGCCCGGAATTTCCACCTCTCATCACACACCTGTCTCATCACCGTCTCATCACACACCTGTCTCATCACCTGTCTCATCACATACCTGTCTCATTACACATCTGTCTCATCACCTATCTCATCACTTGTCACATCACACACCTGTCTCATCACCTGTCTCATCACACACCTGTCTCATCACCTGTCTCATCACACACCTGTCTCATTACATACCTGTCTCATCACACACCTGTCTCATCACACACCTGTCTCATTACCTGTCTCATCACACACCTAAATCATCACCTGGCTCATCACATACCTGTCTCATCACCATCTCATCACCTGTCTCATCACACACCTCTCTCATCACCATCTCATCACACACCTGTCTCATCACCATCTCATCACCTGTCTCATCACCGTCTCATCACACACCCGTCTCATCACACACCTGTCTCATCACCTGTCTCATCACACACCTGTCTCATTACACACCTGTCTCATCACCGTCTCATCACACACCTGTCTCATCACCATCTCATCACCATCTCATCACCTGTCTCATCACCGTCTCATCACACACCTGTCTCATCACCTGTCTCATCACACACCTGTCTCATCACTCACCTGTCTCCTGTTTGCATCCAATCAGCATAGTGTATTTACCAAACTCTCCATTACTGTTGCATTTAATAGTTTCCTCTGGATTGTTGTCCATGTCCACACGTAGCTGAGTATTTTTAAAAACAGAGATTTTTCTACATAGTTTTTCAAATAATTCTGTACCCATGACCTGCATTTAAAAAATATATTTGTCCACATGAAAATGCAAAACACCTTGTTAAGTGCTGTTTGGAGCATCGCTAATCAACAGAGGGGACGAATCAGAAGCCTAGAAAAAACCTCATTACCGGTTGCGCTTTTTAGAAGTCCAACTGGGTCTCGTCCAAAACCGCCATCACTGTCTGTGTGATCTGTGTGTCTTCTGAGTTTTGTATATAGCAGCAGTGAGTTTTGTAGTACATTCAGGCTCCTCTGTTCGATAATATAATGTGTGTGTAAGCACACACATAAAAAGTCCAGTAAGCAATGTTAATACAGTCACTAGTTTACTGTACGTACGTCCACTATTGCACAAAATATCCTCATAAACAATGCTGACGTTAAATCAAGGAGACGAGCACACAGACAATCACATCAATGTCATTAACCAATAAAACCAATAGAAATAGTTTTTTTTAAGAATCAAATCGTTCTTGATGACCTTTTTTTGTTGTTGTTTTTTTGCAAATTATTGTGAAGCAAATCTTTTTAGTTTTTTGTTACTAAATTAGTCGTATTTATGTGAGAACAAAAAAATTATTAATTACTTGGCAAGCAAATCATTAAAGAAATCTTTCTAGCAGAGTAAGGATAATTCCAAAGTTTTAAACAACTTCACAATCTGCTGTAAGTAAAGTAGGACGAGTCGATTTATTTTTCTCTCTCTTTTGTTATTTTTGTCTCGTAATTTGCCGGAGAGCTTTGTGTGGGCTGGACTGAAGTGGGATGTGATACTGCAGTCCAAAAAAACTTGTATAGAGGTAATCCTATCAGGCAGCTGTCTCGCCGGTGGGACGGAGCTGCACAGCGTCTTACGGGATTCCTGAATCGCAGTTATCTGAGAGACAGAGAGAGGGAGAGAGAGAGAGAGGGAGAGGAAGAGAGAGAGAGAGAGGAAGAGAGACAGAGAGAGAGGAAGAGAGACAGAGAGAGAGGAAGAGAGACAGAGAGAGACAGAGAGAGAGGAAGAGAGACAGAGAGAGACAGAGAGAGAGTGAGAGAGGAAGAGAGACAGACAGAGAGAGAGAGAGGAAGAGAGACAGAGAGAGAGAGAGAGAGAGAGAGGAAGAGAGAGATGGAGTTCTAGATTAACCATTTCTTTCATTTTGACATTTAAATCAGTTTATTTAAAAAGAGTACCCTGCACTGCTACCTGCTAGAGATATTAATATTGATCAGTTGTCGTCAGAGGTGGAAAGTAACGAATTACATTTACTCACGTTACTGTAATTGAGTAGCTTTTTTGTGTATTTCTACTTTTTAAAGTAGTTTTAAAAATCTGTAATTTTACTTTTACTTAAGTACGTTTTGTTTGAAGTATTGTAATTCGCTACATTTTAAATCATATTCGCTACTGAGTAAAAAATAAATGAATGAAAATGCTAAAATAATAAAAATATTATGCTTTGTATAAATGCTCCGTTGCGCCGTGTGTGTGTATCATGTCCTGGTCGCGCGCCGCTCCAGACTCCACTCCGGGTTTTCTGACATCCGCATTTTCCTGACCTTCCACACGGTCGCTTCCGCCCTGAGAGTGACGTCATCGACTAGCGCGACTATATATAAACCGGAGAGAGACGCGGGAAAGAGGAAAGAGATTGTGATTTTGCCGTTTTGACATTTGGTTGTGTATTCTGGTTTTGACTTTTTGCCTCCAATTGACTTTGATTATTGCTTTGTCCCTTTGGTTTGGTTGGTCTTTGTATATATTTGTAGATAATTTCACTGTTTTTGGTTTAGGGAGTCCGGGAAGGTACCTGTATTTTTGTTTGTGTGTTTTTTTTTTTTTGTTTTTGTTTTTTGCAGATAATCTAGCTACTAAATATAAATACCATTTTGTTTATTATTTTGGCCTGGGTCCAACCTGAATCTGATCCTCCTCCTGGTGTGTGTGTGTGTGTGTGTGTGTGTGTGTGTGTGTGTGTGTGTGTGTGTGTGTGTGTTTGTATACAAACATCATTATTTCATCAGTTAATGATTGGATCTAGTTCTTTCTGCCATATACCACCATTTCCATACAGTTTAAAATAGAACCCTGAACCAGTCTTTTGCTGTATGACCCTAGACTGGGACGTAACACCATATTTAAGTGACCACTTTGATTTTTAAGCACAAGAAAGACAACAGCTTTATTATGCAAAGGTGTTCCTTCTGTTAAAAACAACTAGTTTGAGATTTACATCTGCTCATCTTTTTTTGAACTACGCTAGAATGCCTCATCCCACCCCCGCTGTTAAAAAAATTAAAATAAAAAAGTAACTCGGTAACTTTTACTCTGAGTAAATTTTTTAATGAGCTACTTTTCACTTTTACTGGAGTAGATTTTTATAATGGTAACTTTACTTGTACTTAAGTAAAATTTCACTGAAGTAACAGTACTTGTACTGGAGTACAAAATTTTATTACTCTTTCCACCTCTGGTTGTCGTTCTCCGTTGTTATGGCCGATGTGGAGAATTACTGTTTTAGGATCATTTGGCTCTGATTGGTTGCACTACACCCAACCATGGGTTTAAGTAAACCAGTCAATGATCGATTACTAATCGGTTCCCCCTCACAAGACATCGGTTCTAGCTTCCTGCAAGTGATGTGAAACATGGTGTGATTTTAGTAATTTCAAATGAATAAAACTGATTGATTGAGTTCGTTTTTATAATCACTTGAACCGCACAAGAAATCAACTGATCAATGAAATCTACACTTATAATGTTTAAAATAATGTGCAGGTGTTCTATCTTCTCAGGTGGGGCATCAAGGACAATAAACATAACTACTCTGTACTGCAGCTCATCGACTCTCCGTCACATGACTGCCATCACTCAGGCTGACGATGAGATAACAGTTATAGTTATGATTGTTCATATTCAGTAGAAATGATCAGTTTTACTTTCAAAGTTCATCTTTTAGCTCTTGGTGTTTTGTTCAGTGTCCGCAGTTCGTCCTCTCGTCACATTACGATTAAACCTACACTCAGGGTGTGTGACCATCACGTTCTGTAAGTATGTTTTAAATCTAATGGCTGATATTGTGATCAGGGGTAACCTGGTGGTTGACGTGATCGACGGCTGATCAGAAGGTCCCCAGTTCAGGCCCCAGTCCTGCCGGGCTGCTACTGATGGGCCCCTGACTGAGTTTCTTCACCCTGAGCTGCGCAAATACAATCAGGTGTTGAGCTGTAAGAAACTATCAGAGAAATGAAGGAGGATTCACTGCCTGATGTGACTAAACACATGTATCTAAAATACTACTAAAAATAATAATAATAAGCTGGTATCATAACCTGATGCTTTAGAACTTTGTCTAACAAACGTCAGCTCAGCCGTTTTAACACTATTGGCTTTTTCATAATGATTATAAATACAATTTCTTACATGTCGCTTATCTATAATCATGATATAATCGTGTATTTAATTATTAGGATTAATGGTTTTAGGTTGTACATTGGCTTAGTAGTATTACTGTCGACTCAAACCTCCAGGATTGGGGGTGTAAATCTTGCCTCTGATGTACTGTGTGTGTGTGTGTGTGTGTGTGTGTGTGTGTGTGTGTGTGTGTGTGTGTGTGTGTGCGTGTGTATGTGTGTGTGTGTGGGCTTGTGCCCTGTGATGAGTTGGCACACCATCCAGGGTGCTTCGAGTTCCTGGAAATAGGCTTCAGTCCCCCTGTGACCTCACACTTGATAAGCCATACAGATGATGGATGGATTTATCTTCTGCCTGTTGTTATAATCGGCTAATTTAATTAACCAGAATTTCAAATTCTACAACAGGATTTTTTTTCCCTACAAGCTGGAATTCCTATAGACTGTACATACTGTATGCACATTACATATCGGGATTGGCGTCCATGTTTTCCAGAGGAGAAGCACTTAGAACACATTTAGATTGAAAATTCAAGTAGGTCTGTTAAACACAAACGATTAAATACATTCTCAACTTGGTAAAGCGCTCCAAAGCAGCGGGAAGAAGAAGCTGAGCTTTCCTAATTAATTCATGTGATCTGTAATTATTTATCACGATTAACCCGATTGCAAAAAGGTCAGCGTTGGTGCAGGACTGAGTTATATCTGACTTCAGCAAGATTCCTAAGGTATGTCAGATGCATTAAGCTTTAGAATTCTCCTACACACACACACACACACACACACACACACATGTATGAGCGGATAATCAATTTTTTTGAGTCTTGACTTTGTAGATGACTTTGTAAACGAGCTCCAGCGCAATCGTTTATCCTCAGCCTGCACACGAGCGACACAAACCGAGGTGACGGCGAGGTTTGGATTCCATAACCGGTGTTTGGAGCGATCTTGAAGATAAAGCGGAGCATGAAATTGAAGTTTTCTCCTGTTTAGCCATGAGTAGATTTCTGAGTGCAGGCTGAAGGCCAGCAGAGAGATCCGACTCGATGTGAGAGAGCATGAGAGAGACAAATCTGTCTCGGGATTACAGACGCTAACGTAGCGTGGCTGCTGAGGTTCAAGCAAACCATCCTAAAGGGCTGATATTGGTTAACGTATATATCTAATTCCACCTGTAGTGAGAGATGTACACTGCAAAATCTAATGGCTAAGCTTGCCCCTCTTTAGATCTTAGTAGTGTTTTAACTTTTATATCACTAAATATTTTGGACATCATTGTGAACAAATGCATCTACATTTTATATATTTAATGTGTTAAAAGTTTACATATTTAAATATAAATTTCCACCTCTAACCTGGGAAAAGCCAGTAAAGGGGTGGGAACTAAACACGCAAGCTGTAAACTGTCTGTGTTCTGATTGGCTGGGAAAATGCACTTTCACAAAAGGGGTGTTTGGGAGAAGTTCATTTAAACCTACTGACATTGAAACAATGTATTTGCAAAAGGAGTAAAACACAAATGAAAGCAAGCAGCAGGAATGCACGATCTGGATCGTATTTTTGCTGGAATGTTAACACACACATTTTGGAGATCTCTACGATTTACGTACAGTACATTAAGTTGTATTTCAAATCCATGAATTCCTGATCAACAAACTTTGTAGACAAAGGTATCAAAAGGTATGTAGCTATCAGGAGGGCGAGGTGCTGGCGAAGGGGGACATGGAAACCAAGGGACACACCTCCGGGTCTGAAAAATGAGTCCAAGAAGGAAGTGCCAATACATGTACTTCCTCGAAGTTAGTCCATCCCCATAGCACCCCATGTTAAAATGTCAAACATCACAACAGAAATAAATATGTTTTGGTCTCCATAGCCAGTTTCCTCATTCATAACTGTAGAAAGGTGATTTTTTATGTAACAGCTGCAGGACAGGGGTTGAACTACTAGCTACTGTATCTGCTATGTATCACTTTAAAGATCTCTTAAATGTGTGTGTTACTGTAACATTCCCGCTGAAATTCGACTCAGATCCAGCATTCTTGCTGCTTGATTTCATTGTGTTTCACTCCTTTTCCAAATGCACATTCCTAATCTGTGTCTAGCTTTAAAGGAACATCTCCCAAACACTCCTTTGTGAAAGTGTATTTTCCTAGCCAATAAGAATGCAGAGACAGGAACCGAACATGTTTAATTCCACCTCTTCACTGGTGCAACTTGGAATCGCTGTAGTTTAACTTACCACAAAAATGTAGGAGTTGACACGGGACAGCATGTACAGTTGACAAGCATTCAATCAAAGGCAACGTAAAATTAGCATTTAAATTAATGTTAGTCTTCTTAGCATTTTAGTGAAGTTAAAGCTAGGATAGTTAGCTTGTGGTAACTGAGTTAAGTAGGTGTTTTCCACCCAGCAGCCAAGTTCCGTTCATTCCACCCGTTTCCCCATTTATGGATTAATGGGGATGTGGGCGGAGTCAGCTCCTGCCAAGGGTTCGATGACCAGAGCTCCTACAGCTGAGCTTCAAAACCGCTCCTCAGAAAACCTATGGGTGATGTCACCGAGGGTTGGTCCTGTTCTTATATGGTGGAAACATGTTGGTCTGTAGCCAGAAAGGTCTCTAAAGGTCTATAAACAAATGATCTGCAGTGCTCTCCATAATTATTGGCATGCATTGTAAAGATTACTAAAAAGGGTTTGGGGCAAAACCCACCTTTCGATGATGTAGCTTCATGTCAGAATGAAAATGTATTCAGAAAAACAACTACTCACCAAGAAATAATTATCAATAAAAACAACTGTGCCACAATTATTGACACCCTATATTCACAAAACAGCCCTGGGTCTTCTTCCGTTCCAGCTCATCCAGGGTCCTAGTGCCCTCTCATGTACACACTGCTTTTCAGCTCAGCTCACGGGTTTTCCCTGAGGTTCAGGTAACCTTCTAATGGTTTTAACGAATCTTTAAAAAAATATCTACACTTATGCGTACTATACTCACTCTAAATACAGGGGAAAACAAGGACTTCTGTAACTCAAGTAGAAAATAGGAAAGGAACTCTTTTGAGCTCCAAAATGCAGATCTGAAAAAAAATTTGGAGAAAACTTTCAAAGTCGTACACAGGAAGTTAACAATGAAAACGTCTCGGGTTACTGTGCTGTAACTCTGTTCCCTGAAAAGGCGGGAACGAGATGCTGCTTGAAAACGCTATAGGACGCTATGGGAACCATTTTGTCCTGTTGCCGGTTGTGAAGCATGTGTGCAAACACGCCAAATTTTTTGGCTATATATAACCTCGGTCAGGTGACGTCATCTGATTAGACGCAGCTGCAGGTTATAAATACTAGTGAGCCAGCGACAAACCTCAGATTAATTTGTCTGAACGGACGTCCGGTCACGTGGTAGTGCGGCATTAGGACACAGCATCTCGTTCCCGCCTTTTCAGGGAACAGGGTTACAGTACAGTAACCCGAGACGTTCCCTTTCAAAGGCTTTCTCTCGATGCTGCGTGAAAACGCTATAGGAACGAGAATACCAACGCTGCCACACTACAAGTGTCTGCACCCCAAGGTTGTGTAGCGTGTGTGCACAAGGCCGAGAAGGTCTCAGAACTATGCCTGGGCAGCTAACTCGGGGACCGTGAGCCCGGAGTAGGATGAACATCCAGATTATAAATGTAAGAAATGTGTGCGGGGAGGACCAACCCTCTGCGCCACACAATTGCTGCAGGGGATACCTCCTGCTGGTGCAAACTGGGACGATCACCCTGGTTGGATGAGCCCTGCTTCCTAGAAGTTTCTCCTGCTCCGAGGCTGTAAAAGGCGGAGGACAGAAGGCTTCAAACAATGCAGTTAGGTGCATCCTGCAGAAACTCCAGCACTGAAGCAATTCGGCAGTGGACTGGGTCTACTACCTGCTTAGCAATACTTGCTGCAGGGGAATACCTCTTGCTAGTGCAATGGATGAGGCGATCCCCTGGTTGAATGAGCCCTGATTCCTAGAGGCGAAGTGAGTCCACGCACCTTATAGGATAGGGCAAAAGCATCTCTCACCCAGTATAATGGCGCTCTGACTTACGCCACTGGCTGGTGCGGTGGACGTAAATCTGAAGAGCACGTACTGGACAGTAAGTGAAGTTTCTCCTGCTCCGAAGCTATAAAAGGCGGAGGACAGAAGGCTTCAAAACAATGCAGTTAAGTACATCCTGAGGGTACTAGGGCACAAGCCCAAGGACAAGCTTTTCCTGCAGAAGCTCCAGCACTGAAACATTTCGGCAGTGGACTGGGTCTACCTGCTTGGCACACACTTGCTGCAGGGGAATACCTCTTGCTAATCCAATAGCTGAGGCGATCCCCTAGTTGAATGAGCCCTGATTCCTAGAGGGGAAGTGAGCCCACGCGCCTCATAGGAGAGGGCAATAGCATCTCTCATCCAAAACATGTAGAAGCTGCTCTGACCTACGCCACTAGCTGATGCGGTGGACGTAAATCTGAAGAGCAGTAAAAGATCGAATCATATCTTGCAAGGCAAGAGGTCCACCTTGCTACATGAAATCTCTCCCTGATTACTTCGGAGTGGGGTTTCCATTCCCCATGTGTCAGAGATTGAGTCAGAGACTGAGACTGGACAGTACTACTGCTCCCGCATTCATGCTGGAATGTAAATCGCCCTGAGGGACAGGAACCTGGTGCGCTAGCTATTAGCAGCACGAGCACAGTCTGCCCTGGCGATAATATATGAGATAGTGTTGTCCACCCGCACTAGGACATGGCAGCCTCTCAACTGCTGGAGGAAGTGCTTTAGGGCCAGAAATAGAGCCATCATCTCGAGGCAATTGATGTGCCGCGTGAGAAGATGGCCTCACCAGCTCCCTTGGGCTGGAAGGTCATTCTGAGACCGCACCCCAGCCTGTGAGGGAAGCATCTGTCATTAGCATCAGCGATGACAAGATGAACTTAGAGTGGGACCCAGAGTAGAAACCGGGGTCTGAACCACATAGAAAGGGTACGAAGCACCTGGCGCGTAACCCTTATTGGAGATTGGCCCTAGTGAAATCCCCTGGTTCTTAGCCACAACTTGAGATGCTCTCATGTGCAGAAGGCCCAGGTGTCACCATGGATACAGCTGCCATGAGAGCTAGGATCTCTGAAAGTGATGGTCACTTTCTGGTCTAACTTGTTTTCCTTGAGGGTGTTGAGAATGGGTTCGACATGAGCGGGAGACAGCTGTGCCCACTTACGATCGAATCCCATATGGCACCCAATGTGTTGTCCTCTGAACAGGAAAGAGCACGCTTTCGTGGCGTTGGGTCTCAGTCCTGAGAACAGAGATGAGCTAGGACAACATGCTGATGCTACCGGAAGCCCTGGGACTCCCGTAAGAGCCAGGACTAAATCCATGCATTTTGTATATGTGCGGGTGAGCTAGACCAATGGAAGGACCCGATACTGGTAAGCTTCGCCCCCAAAAGCGAACCTCAGGAACTTCCTTTGTTAGGGCAATGTTTCTGTATGAAAGTAAGCGTCCTTAAATTGATTGTCAGAAATCAATTGCTTGGTACGATTTGAGAGCAATCACTTTGACAGTCAACATTTGAAACTGTATTTATTGATTGTGAGATAGCCGAAGAGCCCGCAAAATCTGAAAAAGACCCCGTTCCTCTTGGGAACCAAGAATACCGACTGTAGTAGCCTGACTCACTGTCTGGTAGGGGAACATGTTCCATGGCCCACTTCCCCAGCAGCTTTTGTCAGCAGATGCGCACTTTCCGTTTTCATGGAAGTGGAGACCATGCCATTGAAAACACAGAGGGTGAAGTGAGAAATGAATCCTGTAGTTTCTCTCTCCAGTGCTTAGTACCCAAGGAGATATACTTGGCAGTAGCTTCCACGCTGCCAGTTTCTCAGAAAAGGGCAAAAGTCTCGGCAGCTTGGTTAAACGGGGGGGATGTTAGATGTTCAGCATCCTGAAACATGGCAGGAAAAAAACGAAGAACTAACAGCCTATTGGAGACTGGTGTTGCCCGAAACACCAGTGGTGGCGGAGCAAGAACACCGACCTCCTGGGGGTGCCAGGGAGAACACTTCATTCGTTTGAAAGGAATTCTGGGTGCCTCTCACTATTGGGGGGGCCACCCCCATTTTTTATTTTATTTTTTAATCAGTCTGACCTCTTGGGGGTGGATAGTGCAACGCGGCGCACCCCAATCTTTACGAGGAGGTGCCCGGGTCCAAAAAAAAACACCCTCCTTGTGTTTTACGCCTCGCAAGAGTCAGAGACTGGGTGGCCGACAATCCCGACTCTTGAGCACGGCGGGGAGGGAATTTCCCAAAAGCTTGTTCGTATAACTTCGCCTCAGAACCTAGTGGCGACTGAGTTAACGATATCGCTAAACAGGCCGGAAGGCGAGATAGGGGCATTAAGGAGCAATGCACAATCCTATCCTTGATGTGCCTGAGATTTAGCCACAGGTGCCTCCTGCTAAAACCATAGCAGCCATAAAACGGTCGATAACACCGCCACAAAGCCGTCTGCTTTGTTGCACAAAGAGACAAGTCTGTAGCTCGGTGTAATTCCCATACGCCTTATCTTGAAGAGCCCCGCCAGTACTCAAGTCTCTCAGCAGGTCAGCCTGGTAGGCCTGCAAAACCGCCATGGTGTGCAGAGGAGCAGCAAGCTGACCTACTGCCTGAAAAGCTTTCCCCTCCAGGGAAGATGAAAGTCTACACAGCTAGAAAGGAAGTATAAGCTTTCCAGGAAGGATGATGTCCCAGGAGAGAGATAGCCTGTGAAGCGTCTCTTCTATCTGGGCGTCATCATATAACCCCGCGCTTCCACATCAACTATATTTAAATAAATAAATAAATAAGTTGATGGAAAGAAAATCACGGGATGAATACAGCTTACTCCATGAAAGGGTTGACTCATATGGAGAGAGCTAAGAAAGGGGAGAGAGCGTCGTTAAGGCTCCGCCCCCCGGCCACCCGACAGAACCTGCCGTCTACTGTTTTTAAGTGCTTAAGGCGATTTTTATCTCCGCGGAAGCAAGAGAGGAATTCCCGTGATGAGAACGCGAAAGAAAGGAGCTTACCTCCGTCTGCCGTAGCTCTGTCAGATGCACGAGTTTAAGCCAGGAATGCGCGGCGGCTCAAAGCTTCTCAAGGAATGCGAGGCGCGCAGCTATTAACCGAAGCAGTGCAAAGATCGCACTCCGATATGGATAGGGATATCTAGTTTAAACTCCGCCATATTGGTGAGCTAAACACTTTCTTATTTTGCTGGTTTAAACACAGACATGCTCACAACAAGGTGAAGACAAATGATCTGAGGTTTGTCGCCGGCTCACTGGTATTTATAACCTGCAGCTGCGTCTAATCAGATGACGTCACCTGACCAAGGTTATATATAGCCAAAAAATTTGGCGTGTTTGCACACATGCTTCACAACTGGCAACAGGACAAAATGGTTCCCATAGCGTCCTATAGCGTTTTCACGCAGCATCGAGAGAAAGCCTTTGAAAGGGAACCCTGTGATGCTCCTGAAAAAAAAATCATTAAAAAAAACACTCAGAAACAGGGATTTCATGAGGTAGTCGCCAAATTGTTCAGTTGTGAAATTTGCTAAATATTATGGATATTTTCACAAAGAGAATATAATTTGATGGACCGTAGCACCACACAGACTGAATTAATAAACAACTCATACTTCAAGGAACGCTGCTGGAGGAAACTAATCAACTCCATCACAATGTCCTGTTGCTGATTATCACATCTTGTTGAGGAGCATTTTATTCCGGAATTCCCTTGATTTGCCCCCATCTATTTATTTTATTTCTTTCACACAAAGACATCAAACATTCCATGTATTTTTATTTCCTTTCACCTTTATCTGACTTTATTCATGTCAGCCACCTTCGTTCTTTCTTCTTGTGAATTCCCGTGGCAGAGCAGACTGAGAGACGGCTTTCTCTAAAATCGTCGTTCAAGGAAAGAGCGATTCATGAGAACATGCAATTAGGACACGAGTCGCTGTCTCGCTCTGTGTTTTTGTCCAGGAGAATGAGAGATCGCTCTCCTAAGGAACAAATGCAGGGCCTAATAACGGCTGATCTCTTCGCTCTGCCGCTGATGAGACGCCGTCGAGGGGATTTCAGAGACGAGAGGCTGCTCTGTAATTATAGCGGCTCGCTCCGAGTGTCACCTCTTCAATCACGCTCCATTATCCTGCGTTCCCACAGGTCTGAATGTTCTCTTCACAGGGGTGTTTCCCAAACGCCGGCTCCTGTATTATATTCCATTGTGGTGGTGCAGGTACGAGTGATTCACTATCACGCAGCTTTTCCTCACTGTTCCCTTTATTCTCGAGTGATTAGGATTTTATATTATTGCTCAGGACAATGAGAAAGACTGAGGCCTATTTAACTTACAGGAAGCTCTGAGGATATCAGCAGAGATCAGAACTTGGATTTTTGGACTAGTAGAAGTAGAAGAAGAACATAACCAGACATCAAATTCTCTGGAATATCATCACACTATTTAATCCGTTCCGGAGGAGAGTTCTTAAGGAAATTTTGGATTGAGCAACACCTTTTCCCAGAGGAAATAATGTAGATGCAGATAATCTGTTTCAGCCACACAAAAATATTACCATATTACCAATCTCCAAGACTGTAATCATATTTTTGCAAATAAAAACATATAGAAATGACATGTAAATGAAGTAAAATATTAAATAAATAGACATTAAGCCTCATTTAACCTTAATTTATCATTCCTGAAATTGGGCTCCCAGCTCCGTCCTTGCTAACATTATTGGGACCCATGGTGTTATATCTTCACTAAATGAAAAAACCCACAAAAACAAATTTGGCTTTTCTCATTTGGCCGGTCAAATCCCAAAAATGCTTCGTATGCCAGGGCAAATTTCTTGCAAAATCTTTCTATGCTGTCCGTATTCCACGGTAACAGGAAAACAAATGCTGACTTTTGCAAGAAAAATAAAAGGTTTGATGATATTCTTAATCAAATGTAAAACAACTGAATTAGATTGGAAATTTGGATTTTTATTTGAAAGCTGAAAGCTTATTTTTTGTCCTTTTGTTTTAGCTATTAAATACAATCATTTCTCCTCTAGGGTACAGTAGGTGTTCGATTCCCATTTCAGTTATGTTTGGAGTTTGCATGTTCTCCTCATACGTGCTTGGCTTCCTCTGAGTGTGTGTGTGTGTGTGTGTGTGTGTGTGTGTGTGTGTGTGTGTGTGTGTGTGTGTGTGTGCATGTGCACCCTGCAATGGATTGACATCCTTTTTTCTTTTTTAAATTTTTGTTTTGTACCTTGTATTTTTGTAATTTTCAAATCAGTATTTCTTTTGACAAAGATGTAGACATACATGCTGATGTTTTTATATTTCACTCTAGTCTGCATTTCCTGTGCTGTTTAGAGATATACATTACAGCAATTGTTAAAGTAATAATAGTCATTAAAATTGCTTATTAAACATGAATAAAACACTGAATTATTCGCTATTGTAGGAAAATAATTAACAACAGGACGGTGTAATGACGCGGAGCTACTATCACCACGACAAAGTCTATTCTTTTCCCCTTACAGTCCGTGAAGTGATTTATTTGCCTTATATGACACAAGCCTGATCATATTTATTATTTTTATGCAACAAATGCTTTTTTTTTTTTTCGGAATAAAGATCTCAAAGGTTGTTTACAGTTTCCTCTGACAGGTGACAAAGTGAGAAGCACTGACATTGGAGAGTCCTTCTATAAATGTCCTGTCCTTTACCAGTCCCTGTGAATAAGTCCTTACTAATGAAACGATAACAGATTAGCTGCTGTACTGTGTAAAAATAAATAAATAAATAAATAAATAATTTTTTTACACACATATATGTGTATGTATATATATATATATATATATATATATATATATATATATATATATAGCAACAATGAGCAGACCCAAGCACCATGCGCCGACATTGAGTAACATCACAGTATGACATCACATCCACGGCTGACCTGATTGTCAAAATTCCCTCCCCAATTTTGTATCCTCAATATCTTGAGAACATGTTGGCCCTGTTTGGTTGCAATCGTAAAAATCCCCTGATAGGAGCATATTAAATTTCATTGTGTGCGGATTCCTACCTTTCTGGTATTTTTCATGACCCACAGAAAGCTCTGGATGATGGAAAAAATCTAAATAATAATAATAATTCTTAGAAAAACAAGAGGGCCCTCACTCACAATGACATCAGCAGTTTCAGATATCAGCACTAACATAGTGTTAATGATGTCATAGCCAAGGTATCATCGTGATGATGTCATAGTGCTTGGGCCCTAATAAACGAATCAACACATTCTGACCAATCAAAGCGGAGAACGGTGCGGAGCACCCCGGCTTTCTGTCAGGAGTTAAACAGTGCACGCGTGTCAGATAGACGTGACGTTAAATATCTTGTCAGCGTGTCATTGCGCTCCAGCTGAGACGCTAATCACGATCGAGCCGGAGGGAGCCGGATCTGGGAATCGGTGACGGCGGGGTGATTGGATGAGCGGATTGATGACGAGGATAGAGTCGGTGAAGCGCTGGCCCCTGGGGATGAGTCTCAATAAGCCGCCTCTCAAAACAATAAACTCCCACTGTCACAGGAAGCGTCCTCTAAACGTATTTCATTTCAGCGCCTCTGTCTTTTTTATTTGTCCTCCGTCAAGTAAGTTTGTGGCTCCACACGGCTTAGAGTCACGGAAAGATTGCCTGTTTCCCCAAATAATTGCCTTATAGTGCGCTTTAGTGTGTGTGTGTGTGTGTGTGTGTGTGTGTGTGTGTGTGTGTGTGTGTGTGTGTTAGTTACAGAGGGACCCGAGGGGAAATAGTGTTTAAAGTGAGACCACTGACTGACAGGCAGGATGAGGAATAAACATCACATTATCATAAAATCAAACCATTTTTACTTCTAAAAATACTTCACTGAAACGTCGCCTGCAGAAGAAAAGAAAAAAACAAAAAGAACAAGTTACTGATAATCAGGTTTCTACCTCAAATAATAACACAATATATTCTGTGTGTGTGTGTGTGTGTGTGTGGTACAAATGTTCCTTTTTTATTCAGTTTAGATTTTATTTCCTTGTATATTCTTAATTTTGCATTTTTGTTTCATATATGCGAAAGTTTTTCTTTGTTTGTTTGATGTTTTATTAATTTTTTTTGCATAGGTATGAAAGTTTGCACATCCTTACTATCTGCTGTTTTTCCATTTTTCATCTTGTTGGCTTTTATTCTGAGTAGGTGCAAAAGTTTGTACACTGGTTCTATTGGTGTTTTTGGATAATGTTATGTTTTTGGATAATAACTATTATTATGCTTACTGTTTATTTATTTATTGTCTATCTAGATGCATGTTTGTTTGTTTATTGAAAACTTGCTATCTGTTGGTTGTTATTTTTTAGAGAATTTACAGGATTTTATTTATTCGTTTTTATTTTTAAAAAATATTTTGCTTTGTATATAATATTTTTTTTCTTTTTGGCTTTTTTTTATATTTGGAGCAAAAGTTTGCGCGCCCCTATTATTGACATTTTAGCCTTTTTTCCCCCAGTGAATCGTTATCAGTTGTTTGCCATTTTCTTCTTTAGTGCCTTTTTTAACACCACATTTTATTTCCATCAGTGTTGTTCTTCATCCTCTCCCATGTTCTCCTTTACTTTCTTCTCCAGCTCAGTTTATAAGCTCAACATTTCAGTTTTCACATCACGTAAAAGCATTTTTTTCTTTTTTTTATCCTGATTGCTAATCCGTCTTTTGTTTGAACGTTTCATGGCTCAAATGAGACTTAATAAAAGTGAACATGTTGCCTGGTTTAAGTCATTAAAACACTTAATGAGGCTCAAATAAACAAATTAACACATGTTTCAAAGCGACGCAAACGCTAGAGCTTCGCAGACAGAAATGCGCTTGAGATTAAAGCTCCGTTCGGACCCAAGCGGATTCCTGAGCCTGAAATGAGGCGTTTGTTTAGTTTAGACTTTTAGACCTCGGTATAGACACTGACGCCCTGAGGATTACAACACAGTGAGGAAATACAGAGACACCAACGGAAAGAAATATACATAAACCAAGCAGCATGTGCTTGCTGTTTAATAAAGTTTGGGATTTTATTAAACGTACATTTTATTAAACGTACATAGGCACATGTTTTATCGAACCTTCATGTACTTATTCACTTCCAAGTGACACAAAATAACGCACAAACTTCCTGTGGCCCGATGTTAATGTCCTTTCTCTCCGCTACAGCTGGAATAAGATCTCCTCCTCCAGAGGCAGCGTGGTGCAGATGTTGATGTAAAAGCCAGTTGCGGAAGCGTAGCACCCGAGCGAACACGGCTTAACCTGCACGTTTGCTCCGATCCCCACTAGTGTCCGACGCCTCTGACCGGATCTGTCGAAGCTAAACAAAAGCCGTGTTTGCTCGCTTACTCTCAGAGGCTAAGTGGTCAGTGTTTTCTTTTCCTTTTTTTGTAAAGAGCAACACGGATCAGAGTTTGTTCTCGTCATCTGGCTGCTCGGCGGAGAGGAGAGCTCAGCTCGGCTGGCTGGAGCTGATACGAGGAGTCACTGAGGCGCGAGAAACACACTTTAACACAGTCAGAGTGGCTTTCACACAAAACAGGAGCACTTCGTGTTATGTTTTTGTTTTTTTTGGATGACTGGCAGCTTCATAGTTCTGGGAAAGCTTTAGTGACGTTCGGAGAAACTCGTCAAGCTGCAGAGGACTGAAAAAATATTCATCTGCTCATTGCTCATTTGAGCGTAAGATCATAGTTATAGTCTGTTGTATCGTCATATATGTACAGTAATATCCGTCTTACATTTCTAATAAACTGGCAACACAACACTTGTATCTCATACACTTATATACTACACTTTGGCACAACCAAAAAATAAAAAAGGAAAAAATTTACATAATATCAAAAAGCTTATTGATTTCTCAATCAGAAAAATCGGTATGTGTATGTGTGTGTATGTGTGTGTTTCTCTTACCTCACAGCTATATTTACATAAATATTGTGGCACATCACTTACGTTACAGCAGCTAGTTGGTCCTTCACCTTTTTTTCCGCTCTTGTCGCCCCCTAGTGGCCCTCAGTGTGTTTTTACTCATAAGTGCTTCAAAATCAAGGGTCAAGTTCCGCAGTGAAACATCGAAATTCCTAAAAATATAAGAGATGATAATCGCTGATTAATCTCTACATGATTTACATAACTATATATAAATAATAAATCCAAGAAATATTAAATTTTTTATTACATTTAAATCTCCAAGATCGTCTCGAAGAAGCCATTCGACTGCTGGGAAAGTGAAGAGCAAATTTAAATCAAATGAAAAGTCTTTTTAAGGAAAATGGGTGGAGTCTGGAGCTGAGGGCGGAGCTAATTACAGAAGGTAAATGAGAAAACTCTCACTCCACTTTAACAAGTTACATCAAACGAGCTACAGGATTCAGCAGAGTCAGGGTCTCGCAGCCGCAGCTGGTGCCTCTCCATGCCGCCCGAGGTGTTTACCGTGAGCTGCACATGTCATCGAGTTATTAATGCATAAAGGTTCTGCCAATGAGTGTGTGATTGTGTTGATTGTGTGAGTGTGTGTGTGAGTGTGTGTGTGTGTGGTGGCAAACATAATCTGTGTGTACATTTGCACCACGCTTTGCTTGTTGCTCCACTATTATATTTTAAACAGAGGTCATATGAAGAGAGCATTAGCATACACTTCTTACCACACACACACACACACACACATACTGTACACAGTACACACACATACACACATGTGCTTCAAAATGCAACACTGCCCCCATCAGGTGGTTGAAGCTTTCAGTGAGTTTTTGTGATGTTTTATCAGTAATGGATTTCAAGCTAAATAGATTTTATTTCATTTTATTAACACACAGATGAATCTCATGTCTAAAGATGTAAAATTTCTGTTTATTTATTGGTTATAAATTTCTATCAGATGGCAAAACCTTCAGCAATGCTCCTGTACCGTGTCATGATCATCATCATAATTGTTTATACACAAATCTCATCATTATAAAACAACGAAAGCACCACATGCTATTGGGATTATCTTTCCAAATCTTTACGCCTTCATGTTGGGAACTCCATCCACCTTCTCGCAGGTTATCATCTGCTTTCACACTCCACTTCCTCTCTGAGCTCCCGTCTCTCCTCTTCCTTTCTTCCTGAACGAGAAGCTTCGGCTCGTCGTGTTCAAACATCTCCGGGTTCTCTGGGTTCTTTTGTGTTGAGAAGAAACTCTGCTGGGAGGAAGAGAGATTCAACCTCCTGCTAAGTTTTTTACTCCACGGACTTCATTATCTCCGTCTTACACTCGCTCTTTTACACTCTCTCACACCCTCACGCACACACAGCATGTCATAAAAATCCATAAACCTGCCGTTATTTGTGTAGAAAGAATACTTTCACACTGTATTCGGAGAGATAAATGGCAGGACTGACTGCTGAGCACATCTCCAGCTCTGAAACGATGAATGATTGAGCTCCAGAACCCTTAAAGGACCCTTTATCCTCACTCCCAAAGTACCAGGAGTGGTACCAAGGTAACTGAAACTCTTGTAAGGTCTTAGGTAGTGAGATAAACATATTTAGCATTCATTAGAGTTTGCACCGATCACTCAACCCCAGTCTAGCACTCCTGAGGAAATGAACGGTTTTTCAAGTCTTGAAGTTTTGATTGAGCTAAAAGCTAAACCTAAAAAAAAAAGAAGAAAGAAATTTAGGGTTTGTACTGCACACTTAAGCCCTCTTCATACAGTACGGGATTCTGATGACAAATTCCGTAAAAGAGCGATTTTTGCGAGAAAATGGTCATTCCGTAACCGACAAGAAGTGGGTGTATGGATTTGAAGAGAGCTTTGAAGAGGACAAGGAGTTCTCAGCTAGCGAACAATGAGTTTGCGGTGAGAACAAGGAACAGCTGGAGATCTCGTGGTTTTGTGAACGGTGAGAATGAGGAGTACTCGTACAGGAACGTGGAGAGGAGACGAGTGCTTGACGAGAGGCCATCGACTACATGGAGAGATTGGTGAGAATGTGTTTTAAGGGACATAGCAGAGAATTACTTCATTTTTGAATTTTTCTTCCACAAGATGGGAAAATACTAGGAGATCCCAATGATTTTGGGGAGTGCCCAGAGTTCCAGGAGAGTGCTACAAGAGAAATGTATCTTTTCTTTTTTTACGAATAGTTTTCTTAGAATATTCTTAAGAATTGAGATGTCCAATAATTTTGTAGCTTTTTGTTGAAATGAAAGAGAGGCTTGGGGAGTGTAAAGAGAGCTCTACGAGAGCCCTGGAGTTCCAGGACATTTCCAGGAGAGTGCCAATTTCCTCGCCAAAGTCACTCTCTAAGAGATTTCTTTTTGGACTCCTGTGTTTAGCTTTTAAATAAAGGTTCTACTTAGAACCCTTTGTGATAGAACACCATTTAAAGGTTCCATTAACTGAGGTCCTTAATATGGTCTCTAGCAGCCATGTTGCAAAAACAGACCACAGTACTGTTGAATTCTGAGGTCTGATTGGTCAGAAGGTGTTGATTCATTTTCTAAACCTGTGTAATCTTTAAGAGAGAAATTTAAAAAATGTATGCTGATGACGTAATGATCATTTAAAGCTGCTATAACATAAGTAAGAAAAGGAAAGTTGCTTCATGAGAACAGGAAATGTAACAATAAATGTATTTTGAGGATCTACTGTATATTTTTAACACTACTACTCCACAGTAGACTAACACACAGTCTGATTTGCCTGGGTTGTATCTTGAATGTAGATAACCATGATTAGATATGATGGACATCAATAAGGAGCTTAAACGTGTGAAGTCCACTCTGGATAGACTCAGACATGGAGAACATTACATGAAGATTCTTTGTTTGACTAACGAAGCCATACATTACATGCGATTCTCCTGCGTCTTATTTAAAATTAGAGAATAAATCCTCTCCATTTGCAGGATCCATGCTGTTCCTAAACTCAACTCAAATCTCCCGCATGATTAAACGTGAGTCTGGTCCTCCGAACGCACGCAGCGCTTTTGATTGATTTTCCTTTAGGAGGCGAAATGCCAGCACCTCACCGCTCATCCCTCATACAGAGCTGGATTTGCATAAGTGCATAATGTATGCGAGGTGCATGTCGAGGAGACGAGACGCTCTTACGAGAGAAGACTTATTTGCTTTTGCTTTAATATACATATGCACATGAGGGGAGGGGAATTCTGAAAACAATCATGTCTGAAAACGATGGAACGTGTCATCACAACACAGAATACAGAACAGGTCAAACAGAATTGATCAATAGGAGTTGCTCTTCTCTTCATTGGCTGAGAGAAGTTACCACTCATTTCCCTGGCAGTGCCAGTCCATTGCAGGGCACAGAGACATTACAGTGCGGGCAATTTGTCACTTAGTCCAATCTGCATATCTTTGGACTGTGGGAGGAAACCCACCAAGCACATGGAGAACATGCAAACTCCACACATACAGTACAGACCCTCGACCCTGGAGGTGCAAGGCCACAGTGCTAACCACTATCACTGATTAATGTCCTATTAACACACTTACTGGTGACTGAAGCACTTGACAGTAGCGCATATGGATCACTAGTGATTCTGTACTTCCTCAGATGCTTCCACACATAGTATCTGATTGGACAAATTCTAGAACTGGACTTGATAGCTGCACAAATAGGAACATCTCTCAGAATAGTTTAGAATCACAGAACTGATTTAAGTCAAACTTGGGACTCGTGATGAAATTTCTGGTGAATGAAGGTATAAAAGCAGTTGACATTTACAGAAGACTTCATGCAGAGTACGGTGATAAGACTCGGTAAAACATTTGATTGGTGCGTTTTATAGAAGGCCGTACGTCCATAAAGGGAACAATCACAATATAAAGTCTCGCTTTGACTTGAACGGCCCTTGTAATAAGCACTGATTCTAGAACTGTTCTCGGTTACTTCTTCATCTCACCAAAGTCTAAAGAAACTTCCTAAAATAAAACAAAGCCCTTCCCCTGTTGATGTGTGAAGTGCACATCAGGCATGTGAGTGACGTTATCAGGGTGTCCAAATCCATGCAAACTCTGCTACACACTCCGCTGTCCTCAGCGCTAATGATGTACAGCCTGCGTCGGCGCTTTGTTTGTTATACGAAATGAACTGTCTCACAGGTGTATTGGTGTTTGTGTTTCTGCCTATGGAATTATGTCAGTATTTCGTAGCTGTTGGCTGAGGACAAGCGTGCAATTGTTTTGGACGAGTTTCCTCGTGCTCGGTGCGACTCGAGAGCCGGAGCTGATATCTATCTGCATGATGGATGACTGAGCCAGACTCGGGGGAGAGGAGAGGGCCGAGCGGTTTGAGTGAGAGATCAGACAGATGGCACAGGAGGAGACAAAGTCTCAGCAAGTCTGTTGGGGTGGGTGGAGAATGACACAGACAGGATCGAGTTTGGGAGAAAATAAATAAAAGTTCTTAGACACATTTGTTGTGTCTTGTCCTGTTGGATGAGGCGACTCTGGATTTTATAGTAACCCAACTGTTATTCGTTTAGCATCTGTGAAACTGGCAGGAATGCAGATTTTTTTTTTTTATGTTAGAACTGTGAGGCTTAAAACATAGCTACATATGTACAGTGCATCTGTAAAGTATTCACAGTGCTTCACTTTTCCACATTTTGCAACAGTATGTTACAGCCTTATTAATTACAGATTAAATCCATTATTTTTCTCAAAATTCTAGAAACAATAACCCATAACGACAACGTGAAAGACGCTTGTTTAAAATCTTTACAAACTTATTTAAGGTTCTCCTCTTTCCACAGAGAAACGCTGGAGCTCTTTCAGAGTGACCAATGGGTTCTTGGTCATCTCCCTGACTGAGGCCCTTCTCCCCAGTCGCTCACTTTGGCCAGACGAATCCTGGTGGTTCCAAACTTTTTCCATTTATGGATGATGGATTACAGGAGTGTGTCTTTCCAAATAATGTCCAATGAACTGAATTTACCACAGTTGGACTCCAATCGAGTTGTGGAAACATCTCAAGGTTGATCATCGGAAACAGGATGACCCTCAGCATAATTTTTTAATGTAATAGCAATTCAATAATAGAAAATAACAATTTTCACTAGCTTACTAGCTAATCAGAGCTAACCTGGCAGGATTTCTGACTGAACTTTTTAAATCATATTCATAAGTGTTCATATTTGTATTGCTAACGCTTTCCTAACAGACATGAACTAACCTGACAGAATTTTAAAGTCAAAGACATAAATATAAACATATTAATATCATAATAGCCATGACTAATGTTAGCTAGCTAATTAACAATTGTCCATTTACCAGAATTTCTGACAGGATTTTAAGTCACATTTATAAATATTAATATTTTTACTGCTAACACTAGCCTAATAGCAAACATGGGCTAACCTGATAGGATTTTTTTTTTTTTTTAAGTCAGGGGCATAATATTTTTTGACTAATGTTCACCAGCTCGTTAATAATTGCTTGCTTAATGATTGCTTTCTGAAATGATTTTTAAGTGATATTTAAAAAATATTCACTGTTAAAGCTAACATGAACCAATCTGACAGGATTTCTGACAGAGTTTTTAAAAGATATTCAGGATTATGCATATGTTTTACTGCTAATACTAGACAACGAACAAACATGGAGTAATCTGACAGAAGTCATTCAGAAATGTTCAAAAGTTTCACTGCTAAAGCTAACCTGCTAGCTAACAAGAGCTAACCTGACAGGAGTTTTAAGTCAGGTCATATACGTTCATTAATGTTTATAGATAATGTTAAGTAAATAATTAATAATAGGCCACTTAACAGACATTTCTGACAGGATTCTTGACATGCATAAATGTTTAAAATATTCACTGCTCAAACTAGCATACTAATTAATATAAGCTAACGTGACAAGATTCGTAAGTTATACACATAAATGTTCATATTTTCATGTACAAACCTGGTCTACTAGTTAAAACCTTATTTTTAAGTCATATTTATTTAAATGATAATATTTATTCTGAAAGTCGGACCTACACTTTTAATAAAAACATTTCGGTAGTTGTAAGCCCCAATGCAAAACTAAAGGCACCTTAAGAAACTTTAAGAAACATTTATAACCCTCTTGTATAATCAGGGTACATTTGACCAAACTTCAGCAAGAAATAATTTTCCATAGCCGTACCTGAAGTGAAAATTAATGTTTTTACATTCTCATGATGGACTCTGTTCATGGCCGAGTGCCGCTGTGTGACGGTTTTCACTCCCAAACATTCTGCTCATAATTAAAGTGTAAATGGATGAAGCGGCAAAACAGCAACGTGCTCATTTAATTCCTAACGACACAGCAGCTAAGTGGACGCCTGGCCCCCAAAGGCATTGCCGTGGAGGAATTAAAAATGCATGGCTGCTTTCTGTGTGTGTGTGTGTGTGTGTGTGTGCGTGTGCGTGTGGCTCTTTATCTGCCACTGCGATTAGGAGTGTGTTCAAAGGAAACAGCGGACACGTGTAGCCGAGGGGAAGCGCAGCAGGTGCTCCTGTTGAGAAATGCAAATGGGGGGAAAAAACAAATATAAGCCAAAAAGGCCCAGATGCCTCAGAAACACAATCCCAGTGCTTTTCAGAGAAAAAGAAAAGATTACACTGATTACCAGATTTTTAAAAGGACAAACTTAGCATTCTGTGTTTATACACTTTGATCTACGATGTGCTAGCATGAAAAAACAAAGCACAAATGATGGAATCCTTTAATTAGGGAAAGGAAATATATCATTCATACATATTTACTGTACACTTTTATTTTTACAAGTTTGCTAGCTAACTAGATTTGTTTGTTGCTAATGAGGGCTAACCCAACAGAATTTCGGATAGAAGTTTAAGTAATAATGTTTACCAAAAACATTTATAATATTCACTGTTAATGCTAGACAGCTAACTAACATGAACATACTTGACAGATCTTCGAAACAGGAATCATGAACTTTCATAATATTGATGGTTAATTCAGCTGTTATAAGCAAACCTGACAGGATTTCTAATCTTATCTTTAAAAAATGTTAATCATTTTCATATCAACATTATCTTACAAGATAATGAGCTAATCTGACCGGATTATCAATCAACACTAATAACTGTTCTATGTTAATTTAATCCTAGCGTCGTAAAATTAGCTCATCTGACAAAAGGTCTGCCCTAGGTTTTTTTTTTATTAAAATATATGTATATCTAGCTAACATGAGAGAGATTTCTTTTCTTTTAAGGAATTTTAAGTTATATTGATTAATATCCATAATTTTCACCGTTTACTAACTAGCCTGTTAGCTAACATGCATAAATAATACAATAATACATAATTTTTCTAAGCTACCTGGCAGAATATTAAGACAGAAAAATAAGACATTTCCATTTTATTAAACATAATTAACACTAGAATGTAAAGTTTATCTTTATTTAGGGAACTAGCAAACTGGCTAACATGTGCTAACCTGGTATGATGAAATCGCAGTCATAAATAATTTTCACTGCTAACGATCCAGTCTTCCAACAGAGAGTTCTTTATCACCAACGGGACTAGCTTGGTTTTAACCTTTTATATATTCTCACGTTTCTCTTTCAATCCACTGCGTTTATCTATTTTCTTGTTTTCATTTCATTACTTGAGATATCACATAATTTATACATCATTGTTTATAATGACAAAACTCTCTTTCTGTATGAAGAAAGCTGATTATTCCAAGCTATGCGTTCTTACCTAAGATGTCTATTTTTCTTTCAGTTTGCCTCACTCCCAGGCAATAATTCATGAGTGAAATAAAATATTTAGCACTATGCTAGCCTCTAGATGTTTGCCCTAGCGATTCATGCAATCGACCATGCTCTGAGATTCAGGTCAGGTTCGATATGAGCGCTGTTAAAAAAAAATGATGCAAATGCTGAAAAGTCATAGACATGTGTCTATAGCGCATATTATACAAGCCATGCATTATAAACAGGCAAAGCGGGAAGTCGTGGAATGAATTAGAAGAATGCGAAATAATTAAAGTGGAACACTGTAGTGCTGTATTCCCACCACAGAGGTGAGAGTTAATATTTAATAAGGTGTCTGCCTCTTTACTCTTAGAAGCCAAAGCTTTCTAACCTCAAATCAAGTAAAAAAAAATAAAAAATCTGAAAAGTTATTTTTCTCATTTCAGAAATGTACAGAATGCATGTGGTCTGTGTGCAAATATATACAACACAGTATATGAAATCGCATGCAAGACCCCGGACTGGCTCCTGATAAAATTTTAACCGCATGGAATCATAATACAGGACCCAGTAGGGGTATCGGCTTTGGAAGGAATTTCAGTTGTGATCTAATGGACTATGGGGGTTTGAGTTATCCTTTGAGTAAGGTTCTGGACTTTATTTATGACTTAATGTACAAGTCATACCATATGTACTGCAACTAGAGTCGTTTTTAAATGCAATTTATGCAGATTAATATCGATTGTAATACTTGCTTTCTTTCATTCTATTTGTTGGGAGAGGTTTTCATTATGATCGTGATTTGATTATAATGTCATGGATTAAATGGTGTTTTGTTTATGATATTGTGTATTAGGAGATTAATTCATGACCATATACAATACTGAGCAAATCCCAGCAGCTTCTATTTTGTTTTGTCTGTAAAATGGTTGTTTATATAATCTGGAGTAAAAATATTTTTCTGTAATGTTGAATTTTTTCATGGAATGCTGAAAATTAGACATATTGTTTTGAACTGACCCAATAATAAAGACATACTGTAACAGGAAAAAAAATCTATAATAAGTTTGTACTAAATATCACAGATTGTCTAAGACTTTTGCAGAGTACAGTGGAACCTCGGATTGCGAGTAACGCGGTTTACGAGTGTTCCGCAAGACGAGCAAAGATTTTTAATAAATTTTGACTTGGAAAACGAACACGTCTTGGTTTACGAGTACAGAGTATCACGTATCATGCATGCACTTCTTGTGATCACAACTGAGCCAACGGTTTTTCTCTCTCTTGCACTGCGTAATTGTGGGTAATCGTCTCCCATGCTGGGTCTTAGTGCTCGTCTCTCACTGGTATAATCAAGTATTTTTACTTTACAGCAGTGATTCCGTTAGTGTGTCGCTCAATCGAGTATCATTATAGAGATTTCTTGTTTATTTTCCCGATAAAACAGTTGTTCCGTTGTGTGCGCACCTGGGTGTGAAAACAATGGAGGAAGCGTAACTGTGTAAGATGAGAAAGAGGAGAGGGGGAGCTTACTTTAGATTCAAACGCAGACACACACAAACACACACACACACACACACATATAGACACACACACATATTTTAACTTTTTTTAAAAGGAAAAGTTCAGATTAATTTGACTTACTTTTACTCAATATGATGTGTTAATTATTTTTATGTATTTATTTTTTGGGGCTGTCGCTGGGCAACACGGACTTTCAACTTCCTCCAAAGATTTTCTATGGGGTTGAGATCTGGAGACTGGCTCGGCCACTCCAGGACCTTGAAATGCTTCTTACGAAGCCACTCCTTCATTGCCCGGGCGGTGTGTTTGGGATCATCATCATGCTGAAAGACCCAGCCACGCTTCATCTTCAATGCCCTTGCTGATGGAAGGAGGTTTTCACTCAAAATCTCACGATACATTAATTCTTTCCTTTACAGTACATGGATCAGTCGTCCTGGTCCCTTTGCAAAAAAAAAAAAAAACAGCCCCAAAGCATGATGCTTCCACCCCCATGCTTCACCTACATATGGTGTTCTTTGGATGCAACTTAGCATTCTTTCTCCTCCAAAGCCGACAAGTTGAGTTTTTACCAAAGAGTTTATTTATAACCAACTATTTTGGTTTCATCTGACCATATGACAGGCTCCCAATCCTCTTCTGGATCATCCAAATGCTCTCTAGCGAACTTCAGATGGGCCTGGACATGTACTGGCCTTAAGCAGGGAGACACGTTTTTGACACGTTCAGGATTTGAGTCCCTGGCGGCGCAGTGTGTTACTGATGGTAGCCTTTGTTACTTTAGTCCCAGCTCTCTGCAGGTCATTCACTAGGTCCCCTCATGTAGTTCTGGGATTTTTGCTCACAGTTCTTCTGATCATTTTGACCCCATGGGGTGAGATCTTGCGTGGAGCCCCAGATCGAGGGAGATTATCAGTGGCCTTGTACAGTATGTCTTACCTTTTCTAATAATTTCTGCCACAATTGATTTCTTCACATCGAGCTGCTTACCTACGGCAGATTCACAGCCTGGTGCAGGTCTACAGTTTTGTTTCTGGTGTCCTTTGACAGCTCTTTGGTCTCGGCCATAGTGGAGTTTGGAGTGTGAGTGTTTGAGGTTGTGGACACGTGTCTTTTATACTGATAACAGATGCCATTAATACAGGTAACGAGTGGAGGACAGAGGAAGAAGAAGTTACAGTTACTCTTAAAGAAGAAGTTACAGGTCTGTGAGAGACAGAAATCTTGCTTGTTTGTTATTGACCAAATAATTATTTTACTGAGGAATTTACCAATTAATTCATAAAAAATCCTACAATGTGATTTTCTGGATTTTTTTTCTTATTATTTTGCCTCTCATAGTTGAGGTATATCTGTGGTGTAAATTACAGGCCTCTCTCATCTTTTTAAGTGGGAGAACGTGCACAATTGGTGGCTGACTAAATACTTTTTTATATATATATATTAAGTTCTGACATAATGTACTGAGGGCACTTATATATGAGTTGTTTATGGATTTGATTGTGGTTCCCCTGTATTTTTAAAACACCAATTAGCCATAAAATTATGACCACCTTCCTAATATTAGATGCCCCCTCCCTTTTGACACCACAATTGTGTTGCACTGTGTGTTCTGACATCATTATATCACAATAAGCATTAACCTTTTCCTCAAATCTACTCTAGCACTTCTATTGGATTGGCCACCCATCACCCCAGTTCACCTTCCTTGGGTCACATTTGGTACGTCCTGACTACTGCAGACCAGGAACATCTGGAAAGACCTGCAGTTTTGGAGTCGCTCTGACCCAGTCCTCTAGACATCGCAATTTGGTCCTTGTCAAAGTCACTCAAATCTTTACGCTTGCCCATTTTCTGCTTTGAACACGTCAACTTCAGGAAAAAAAGGTTCACTTGCTGCCTAATATATACTTCCACCTGCAAGTGTAACTAAATATTAAAAATGTAGCTACTGTAAGATGGGCCAAATTGTGATAGCCAGACGACTGGGTCAGAGCCAGTCCAAAGCTGCAGCTCTTGTGGTATATTTTCAGGCTGAGGTGGTCAGGACCAAAAGTGATCCAAGGAAATTGAGGAAAAGGTTGAAGCTGGTTCCAATAGAAAGGTGTCAGAACACACAGGTCATAACTGTTTTGGTGGCAAAAGGGGGACCTACTCAATATTAGGCATAATGTTATGGCTGATCAGTGTATATGTACTGTATGTGTGCATAAAATCTCACCTTTATCCTACGATAATGTAATGTAAAGCTAAAAAGTGTAATTGTTCAGATCCTAGACTTGGCATTGACTTGACTAGAAAACAGCAGGACAGAATAAAGAGAAAGGCTGATCATGTGTTGCTAAATAAAACTAACATTTTGCACATTATAACCACGGTCACGATGCACATTGTCAGGGAGACTAGTGAGCACTAACAGTCTTTCAACAGAACACACACAAAGAAACCGCCTGACCTTTTTTATCACGGTCATGTCAGTTAATCACTTATAAAACAAGCAGCGTGATGCTCGTGCAGAATAACGGCGCCGTCCCGGTGCTACTCGGACCTCATTATCTTTGGCAAATAAGACAGATTTGCCGCATGGCACTCCGTGGGCTACACACCGTAACGAGGCCAACACAGATAAACTAATTACAGCGAGCAGCCAGATGATGGAGTCTGATGAGCATGGGGTCTCGCATCACACTGCAGTGAAGCTGGGAACTCCAGCCCTTCGTTATTACTAGTGGAGCGTGAGTGAGTGAGTGGACGTGTGAAAACGCTCACCAGTGATACAGACTCACACAATCTCACAAGCTTTGCAGTCTTTCCGTTTCTCTTCATGTTTTCCTCTAATTATGAGTTAATGACCCGATCTGAGCTCATTTATCACAGCCAGTGGAGCAATAAAGAGGCCACGAATTAGGATATGACCACATAAAATGAGCTTAACCTTCTATGACTTAAGCAAAAAGGCGCTAAATGGTGAACTTGCAGCTGAAATCTACTGTACGCTCAGTGCAATATGCGGTAATATTAGGACATTATACTGTGAGTGTTGGTGACTCAGTGGAAATTCTTTTCCCTTGCATTTTCCAGGATTTCCACCTCAGCCAATGTCTGGCATCTCGTCGCTGGAATTGTATCCAGAGGTAGGAGGTAACTCAGTTACTGTACTTTCAGTAAAGGATTCTTTTTACTTTTACTCCACTCAAACGTACAGGAAATATCTGTACTCCTACTTAAGCTATTTCTGCATGGTGTTGCGTTGCATAACCTCAATGGTGTGGCGTATTTGAAGCGCCACCTGCTGACTATTATGCATTAATGCTTGACTTGCCCTACCTTGGAGACATGCTTTATAATGCAATAGCTGTGAATAGACAGCTGTTTTCTGCGGACTCGTGACTGCAGTCGCTCGATAGTTCAGGACTAGAGTTTCCTACAGTCTACCAGAGCCTCCAATAATGAAACTGGACTCCATGTTACCTTAAACACATCTCCTGTTATACTGAACTTCCAGACTCCTAACTTTTTTTTTGATTGTGTAAAGCTGCTTTGCGACAATGACAATTGTTGAAAGTGCTACAGTATACAAATAAAATGTAATTGAATTGAATTGAGTCTTTGTAAGGTGAATACTTCTGTACTTATACTTAGGTACACAACTACATTTTGATCAGTACTTCGATTTATACTCTAGTAATATAAATAAGAATTAAAATAAAAATTTTCTTTCATTTTTTGTAAATTTTCTTTCATTTTTTGTAAATTTTCTTTCATTTTTGTGAAGCTGCTTTGAGACAATGACCATTGTTAAAAGTGCTATATAAATAAAATAAAATTGAATTGAATTAATTCTTGCCCTATATATTCTTGACTTTCACTTAAGTACAGTCTTTTGTATTTTGCTACCTTTTGGTTGTACAGCACCAAGCTGGACCCAAGCCCAGATACCTTTGGTCTCCACTCCTGTTCTTGGTGGGTTTCCTCTGGGTATTCTGGTTTCCTCCCACAGTCCAAACAGTATAGGTTACATGGGTGTGTGACTCCCTTCTTACCCCATCCAGAGTACATCCTACCTTGTGCCCTAAATGATCCTACACAAGATGAGCAGTGTGGTAAAATAATGGAAGCATGGATTCAAGACCGCACCCCCTTATGAAAAAAAGAACAATGGCAACAACAGGCGTAGTGAAAAAGCATGAGCCAGGGGGCGCTGCAGAACATGTTTTAAATGTATCGTATTTATATGGGGCATGCTCATCATTACTGACTCACTCACCTCCTATACGGCTTTATCCTGTACTCAGGGTCGCGGGGAGTCTGGAGCCTATCCCTGGAGACTTACAGTAGGGCACGAGGTGGGGTACACCCTCGACAGAGTGGCAATCCATCGCAGGGCACACACACTCACACACTCATTTTTACATTGCGGACAATTTGGGGAAGCCAGTTAACCCGGAGGGAACCCGTGGAGAACATGAAAAGTCCATGCACTCAGTAATCGAACTTGGTCGTGATTATGGGGCATGCTGTTATAGAAAAATAATCAACCCCAATGTGGTGTGATGTGGCCTTACACAAAGCAGAGTTACTGTTATCTTCCTAAAGGTGATTGTTTTTTTTTTATGAAGTGATGTATTCTCCTTTAAAGAGTTGCTGCATGACTTTAAAAGGGCCAGGTGTAGCTCAGTGGTTAAGGCATTGGCATTTGGTTCAGAAGATCCCAGGTTCAAACCCCACAACCACCAAGTTGACACTGTTGGGGCCTTGAGCAAAAAGCCTTTAACCCTCAACTGCTCAGATGTATAATGAGATAAAAAATATAAGTTGCTCTGAATAAGAGTGTCTGCCAAATGCCTAAATGTAAATGTAAACTTAATGGAAACGGTCATGACCAGAGCTACTCTGTAATCAGTTTCAAACTGACAATTCGTTCGTGTGTTGTATTTCTATCACTCATCATCTATTTTATCGCACTCATAAAGAATTCACAGTTCAGCTTAGGGGTTATCGTAGCTACACAGATGTCGTGCTGCGAAAGCCTCAGATGAGCCGTGTGGCACATAACGCTCACAGCTGTTTAAAAATAAAAAAAGTTGGCATCCTCTGTGGTTTCTGAATGACATCCTAGGAAGACGTTTAATTAGTTGTTAGAGGAAATCAGATGTTTGGGGCGGAGGATTCTTTAAAATAAATGAGGAAGTAGTATGAAGTGTGAGATGTAGAGCTAGTGTCCTGCAGCTCCAGATGTGAACCTGATTGCTCCATACATGTATAAGACACATGTAACAGTCAGTCTTATAATATACTCAAATTTTTAGTGTTTTCTCAAATTTCTCAGAAAATTACACAAACAATAATCCATAGCATACATTAAATCCATTACATAACATTAAACATCATTATAAACTGAACAAATGTTCATATAGACCTTTAATAAATAAAAGTTGTTAGTGTTGGCAAACTGCTGTGATATAAAGAAAGTAAATCAATGTCCTCTTATAGGAAAATAATCAATGATAGATGAGTATCAGAAAACAGTTAAAGGTCATTGATTATTTTCCACACAAGGTGCCAGATCTCTCAGTTAATAGAAAATAATATTGATTTGACTGAAGGTTTAACATTTTTAAATGTCCTTGAGTTAAGTCCAGTTCCGGTTTTGGAGATTTGCCATAAGAATTTAGAATATTTATTGATTTATTGATTGATTTATTGATGCTTGTTTGCCAGAAATGTGCTGCATGAATAGAGCATAAATCAGAAGGTCTACAGGAACGGAAATGTCATTGAGTGGACAATAATATTTTATTAAACCAGAGTAAAAGATTAAATCCCATAAAAATGATAATTAAGTAGCAGTTTCCAAATGGAGGTCTCAGGTTTATAAGACAAATTATGTTACTCATTTGTTTGAACTGCAGTAAAGTCATCTTTATCTTTTCACCTTGAAACCTGTCTCACATCTACCTGTCTGTCTGTCTGTCTGTCTGTCTGTCTGTCTGTCACTGACCCTCTGTCATCACATTCTGTCCAAATTACATCAATCATACAGTATGTGTGCTGGAACTTTAGCACAGCTATAAGACTAAATGACTGTGTGTGTGTGTGTGTGTGTGTGTGTGTGTGTGTGTGTGTGTGTGTGTGTGTGTCTGTCTGCAATGTTTTACAAGTCTAACTGAGGACAGGATCTGGCTTGTTTTGGGGATTAAACATAAAATCTGAGAAACACTAAGCAGGAACTGTTGTTTGTCAGGACGTTGTGCCAAGGTTATTGTAGTAACATTACACTGGACGTTGGAACGCTGATGGTGTTAGGTTGTTTTTGAAAGTTACGAGATGAATCGATGCTGTACCAACAGTGACATAAGAATAATGATGAACCAATCATCTCAAACATCATGAAGCAAACATGACTTCAAATTAACCCTTTATTAAAATCATTGATTTATTTATCTCTTTTATTCAAGATTCAAAGAACTTTATTAATCCCAGAGGGAAATTGCTCAAATCTTTATCTACTGTATCTGAACCCAGGCCCTGTTAAGGGAACTTGCTTTTGAGGAAAATGTAAAAAATCCTAAACAACTGTAATTTACAGTGAGGTCTGTGCAGCTTAACATGTGAGATCTGTTCTGAGAAACGGGATGTTTCACAGCATGGACGTTAAGCGCGAGTCAAAGATTTCTCCGCACACAAGCTTCTGCTGGCTTATCAGTGCAGTGATTCGTGTTCTTCTTTTGTGGTCTGAGGGTGTACCTGGTGCCGAAACAAATCACAGAAGAACATAAACAGAAGAGCTTGGATATCTCCAAACAAAACTTGGACTGATACGCTAAGAAATGTGAAAGTTACTTAAAGTGAATCATTACTGGTGATGTGACACGGATTCATCACTACGAGCCTGAGAGTAAACGACAGCATATGGAACGGAAACATCCATCAATGCTTACAGTTTTCTGAGATTCTCATGGGCCAGAAGTATTGGGACGTTATCAGGAAAAAGGAGCTGTGAGCGCATTCGTATATAACACCCTAATACTGTATATATCACCATAATACTGTATATAACACCATAATACTGTATATAACAACATAATACTGTATATAACACCATAATACTGTATATAACAACATAATACTGTATATAACACCATAATACTGTATATAACAACATAATACTGTATATAACACCCTAATACTGTATATAACACCATAATGCTGTATATACCACCATAATACTGTATATAACACCATAATACTGTATATACCACCATAATACTGTATATACCACCATAATACTGTATATACCACCATAATACTGTATATAACACCACAACACCCAAGAGACACACAAGCACTTTGTGTAAACGAGATGTGAGATACTGTACATGTGCTGTGTGCAGAAAGTTGTTGTTGGGATTTTTGGGCTGTGTTACAAACATAAGGGATCGTGGTTATAATGCAGTTAGATGGACATAAAGAGGCATAAAAGCTATGAATAAGGTTTGATAATTTGTAAATAAGGTTATAGTATTTGCAACACTGTATCAGGGAATTTAATTTAACATTATCTATTTAACATTCCTCTAACTTTCAACATAGTCCATCTCTTGTTTGGCTGGATGATGTCACAACCTAATTGAAACTATATGACAATATCATAAACCGTTAATATTCCTGCTAGGTACGGAATATAAGTATAATAAAACATTACAGAGCTACTTTATTTCATTCCCGTGTACCCTACACTTACATTGACAATAAAGTTTAATCTAATAATGCTAATGCTAATCTAAAAAGTTCCAAATGTTGGGCTTTGTTTGTCAATAATTTAGTTTATTTTTTTTTTTTCTCCCCAATTTTTGCCCGATTTTGTCCCCTAATTTTGTCATGTCCAATTCTTCCCAGTCACTAGGGGCTGCCACATTAAGCTCATACCGCCACTCAGTAGGGAGGGCCATAGACAGCACACGTGTTTCCTCCGACCCACGTGACGTCACCGACCATTTTTTTAACTACTTGCTCATGCACCGTTGGGGGGCGGCATAACACACATCCTTCCACATACGCGAGCTCACAGACGCCTTGATTGGCTTGTAGAGCCGTCGTTAATGTGGGAGCGCGAAGTACCTCTCGTCCCTCCCCCCCTGAGAGAGCTCGGCCAATCAGCTCTCTCTATGCCTCCGGCTGTGAGAGACAACAGCATCACCCGGGGTTCGAACCAGCGGTCTCCGGATGATAGGGCGAGCGCTTTACCACTGCGCCACTCGGAGGCCCTATAATTTAGTTTATTTAAAAATTCTGTACAGATCATGGCTGGAATGCTAACAAATAAATGTGAATAAATATCTATGATACCAAGTCACTTGTTGAATTCAGGGACTTAATTTTTTTCCCCCTAAAATTTCTCAACCTGCTGCATCGTCTCCGCAATAAAACCTTTATCACGACAACAAACAACAAATCAATATAAAAGCATCTCACTTATTCAGACTGGAGTTTTGGAAACCAGATTGTGGTTACGGACAAGTCCAGATGTATTAATGGCACGTTTATTCCCCGACCAGTTACGCACATGACAGTTCATTTTCTGCATGGGCTCACAAAAGTCGATACGGTCGTGTAAAGACAAATACCAGATAGCGCTCCTCTCCTAACTGATGCCATTTTTCTGAGGCAACATTAATCAAAGAGGCTGGATGAGGCAGCCCGCCCAGTCAGTCTTTAATAAAGGAGGCACGATGATCTATGAATGAATTCATAGCAGGAGCTGCCTTCATTACGGTGATATGCTGCTGAGAGTCGCCTGTGCTGAAGCTCAGATAAGGACATTCCTGTACAATAACTGGAATAAACTGCGTGATCTTCATCCATTAATCTACAGCACAGCTTCCCAAATCCAATTCAATTTTATTTTGCTCTGCTCGCTACTGCTGGTTTACTGTAGCATCAATCGCTGGTGAGAAGGTGGCATATTGTCCTTAGTTTTTTTATGGATTCATTTACGTTATACAAAAAGTGTCAGTTGCTGTACTAAAGCTCTACTCTCACCGGGTGAGTTCTACAAACCTATGCATGATGTTCCGTACATAAGTCAGGAAGATTGTGCTGGAAAATAATCTATGAAGGTCTATGAAGTGACTGTTAGCCCTGAAGCCCTGAAGCTGATGATTTTCCTATCTAGTGTTTTATTTCTTTTACACCACAGCTATTAGCCTAGCGTGCTTTTTATGTGTTTATAGTAACTTATAGGTTGTAGACTTCACTGTCAAGTATTCAGACACAATTTTGATTGATCTTTCTTTTTATTATTGAGCATGTACGCTTAACAGTTAAACATTGAACATTAAAATCTGTAATATTAAAACCAGCTAGGTTTGGATTCCCCTTACGCCATCAGCGCTGGCTCTGCCCCCATGGGGCGTGACTCTGACCCCTTGGGGACGCTGTGGTGTCAGGCATCAGGATGATTAAATCCAATTCAATACAATTTTATTTGACAGCAGATTCTTTGTGTTCTACTGGTTGTGGGCTGGGGATTGTCCAGTGCTTGATCAGATTGAGATCTGGGAAGTTTGGAGGTGGGATCAGGTTGGTGACCTTGAGCACAGTGGGCTGTGGTGCACTGGGTATTCTGGTGCCTTTCAATCACGGCCAGCATTGACTTTGTTCAGTGATTTGGCTTTTTTTGCATGATGGGAACAATCACACTGGCCTTTGGTCCCCACCAGCATGTTGCCGATGATCCTGCACCAGTCCTGATGTATAGTTGGTGATCAGTGTTATGGATGATCTGTATAGATTAACTTCATCATATCTTTACTCAGAATATTAATAAAATAATGCCGTAGCATTACACGCCCTGTTTTTGTTGTTCATGAAACTCACAGACATGCAGAATTCTTCTTGTTAAGGATCTTCCTTTGATGAACAAGTGGCTAACACATGAAAAGTTCTGGAAAGTTGTTTAATTTAGAGCTTACACTGTGTTCAAAACATGTGGAGACTTTAAGGGGCAACTTCTCATTATTTCAGTTAGAAAGTGTTCAGACATTGACAGTTTGTTTAGTCTATAAACATAGAGATTGTCGTTTTTCTCCAGTAATATCACACATAAGCATATAGCTGTGTTTATATTATATACCAGCATAGCCGCGGTTCACAAGCAGCTCACAAGTATGTCACTTTTTTTCTTTCTATCTTCCTTTCTCTGTATTCACAGTATAATCACTTGTTCTCAGACCTGATCTTTTTAAAGTTGGGGAAGGGGGGGGGGGGGCTTATCTTGGCTATGCAATAGCAGTTAGCTTAATTTCTCAACAAACATGAGTAAAAGATGGAAACTATGTGGACAATATAGACTTCATATTCTTAATCTTGTGCTTAAAACTACAAGGCTGTAAACAGCGTTATCTTTAAGCTAACACTATACAAACATTAGCAAATTGAATTAGCTTATCTCAGCCAACCAGCGGAGGTTAGCTTAGCTTATCTAGCAGCAAAGCCCTTATCGACTCGATGCTCTTTATTTTCCACTTAAAACTATAACAGCAGCTGCAGGACCGTCTTAAGAGGACAGTGACAACGGTCCCGAGCTGAATGTTAAAGACGTTCTCCGATGTACACACACTCGTTCTAATTGTGCTAATCGTGTTCGTACAGTACGCTCGAGGTTGTTGATATGAGGAATGAGAACAATATTGAGATCGGTCTCCTGAGCAAACTGACAATGTGTAATCATAATAATCACAATAATCATTATGATGACAATAATTCATAGTCTAAACCTTATAAAAATAATAATAAATGAGGGTGGAAAAAGAAAAGAGGTAGTAGGTACATTTGTTAGTCAGGGCTGTGCGGATGCAGTCTACACTACAGTCAACTACACATGCAGAACGTAGTGAAAAGTCATTTGTCCACAATTACTCCAAAATTCACTCTCCTGGCTTCACGTGCACATAAACCTGAGCAACATCTAATTCTTAATCCATAGGGCAGCTTTTGTAGCTATAACAGCTTCAGCTCTTCTGGGAAGGCTTTCCACAACGTTTAGGAGTGTGTTTATGGGAATTTTTGACCATTCTCTTCCAAATGCACAATTGTGAGAAGCACCTGGCTCGCAGTCTCCGCTCTAATTCATCCTAAAGGTATTGAGGTCAGAATTATGTGCAGGACAGTCGAGTTCTTCCACATCAAACTCACTCATCCATGTCTTTATAGACCTTGCTTTGTGCACTGGCGGAACCGGAAGGGACCGTCCCCAAACTGTTCAAGGCTGAAATTGTCCAAAATGTCTCGTTTCTTTCAATGGAACTCCAGGGCTCCTGAAACACAAACCCACATCATAATCACCCCTCCACCAAACTTTACACTTGGCACATTGCAGTCAGACAAGTACAGTTCTCCTGGAAACCACCAAACCCAGACTCATCCATTGGATTGCCGGAGTCCGGTGCCGACGTGCTTTGCACCACTGCATCCGATGCTTTGCACTCCACTTGGTGATGTAAGGCTTGGATGCAGCTGCTCAGCCATGAAAACCCATTTCATAAAACTCCTTACACATTGTTCTTGAGCTAATCGGCCACGTGAACTTTGGAGATCTGTAGCTATCGACTCTGCAGAAAGTTGGATCTGTGCAGTATGTGTCTCAGCATCCACCAACCAACAAACTTGTGATTTTATGTGGCCCAACACTTCATGGCTGAGTTTCTGTCGTTCCCAATCGCTTCCACTTTGTTATAATACCATTAACAGCTGGCTGTGGAATATTTAGTGAAACAAGGAAGTTTCAAGACTGGACTTATTGCCCAGGTGGCGTCCTATCACGGTACCACGCTGGAATTCACTGAGCTCCTGAGAGCGACCCGTTCTTTCATAAATGTGTATAGAACCGGTCTGCATGCCTACATTTTGTATGACTGTAATCATGGAAGTGACAAGTGGAAGTGACAAGTGGAAGTGACAAGTGGAACACCTGAATTCAATGATTTGGATGAGAGAGTGTCTGCTTTTATAGTAATAGGTGAGTAAATACTATAATATCCATAATGTATAATATAAATCCATAAAAAGCAGGATGCACAGTTTTGTTATTTTGCACATTTATGGAACGATGTTTTCTTGTTAAGTGTATAGGCTTTAAAAGATATTGAAATTGTAAATGTAAATTACAGCCTGAGTGTCTTTTTGCAGCTACTAATAAACAGCTTAAAATAGTGACATCCTGAAACACTTTTGCTTCACATGCAGAAAAGATGAATAGTTGACTTAACAAGCCTGCTGAGCATGTGTGTGTGTGTGTGTGTGTGTGTGCGCGTGTGTGTGTGTGTGTGTGTGTGTGTGTGTGTGTGTGTGTGTGTGTGTGTGTGTGTGTGTGCATATTCATCTTACGTTCGGCACCAAACCTCCAGATGGACAAAATTAAGCACAAATCCGAATCTGAATATGCAGATGATTCATCGCGAGCTCTAAACACAAACAGCTCAGATGCTGAAGAGTTCTGTTCATCTAAAGTGCGATTAAAAATTATCAAATATGAAACCACTAAATGTTCCCTCCTACCAGTCTTTAATTAAGCCCAAGTGATATTTACAGTATCTGCCAGCGAGACGGGAAGTTGCTCAGGTTTGATTTTTGCCACTTCAGAGTTGGAGAAATTCCAAGATGCAACTCCAGAAATCTGTCATTCTGATGAAATGCTCTCATTTAGAGCGATGCTGTGAGTAATAAACCTCTTTTGGCTATTAAGTAGCGACATGTTTAGCACTGGAACAAACCTGTGAAAGGAAGAAAAAAAAGACTGAGCAGCGGAAATTCATGGATTTAGAAACATTTAGCATTCACACAGTCAAAAGTCTGTTGATGTGAAAATGATGAGAAATGAGCGCGACATTCGTCTTTTGGTCTGAATAAGATTATACGATTAATAAGCTCACTTAAAAATTAAGATTATAAGAGAAAGTTGGTAGAACTTTATATATATAAGGTATTCATTGGGCTACATTGGGCTACATGGCTATATTTTACACAGTACCTATGTTCCTAAACTGACATTAAGGGTTAAACAGTTTTGTCGCCTTATAAAAACATCCTTTGATGTTTTAATGACATATTCTGTCCACTTCTTCGTGTTCGTCTGGTGTTAATAAAGGGTTGTGTTCATGGAGCTACATAGAGGTATACAGTGCTATAAAGCCTCAGGATATTCTAGATACTTCTAGAGTGTTTAAAACAAGAATAAATGGTGGTGTCCCTAGAGATACATAGAGCTCCAGCACTACAACATATTCTAGATTCGACACCCAGACTCTTCGATCCATAGAGCTGTATAGAGCCTAACAATAAGCATAACAAGTTAAAGGCGATGTTCGTAGAGCTGCTTAGAGCTCCACAGATACAAAATATTCTAGATTTGTCCCAGATAAAAAATAATTAAAAAGATGAAAAAAATAATATTAATAAAGTATAGTGTTCATATATATGTACGGCTACATGGAGATACAAAATATTCCCAATTCACCCTGGACTCTCGAATGAATAGAAGCTACATAGAGCTCAAAAGCTTCAAGCTGTTATAAATTGTACATACAGTAGACTTTTCCTAAAATAGAGCTGTGTAGACCTACATAAAGAGATAAGAATCAGGATATTCTAGATTGTACTGTACATATGACATGGAGTTACATTGTTTACAGAGCTACAATGTATCCGAATGTTCTAGATACTGCCTAGACTCTTCAAAACATGAATAAAGGGTGCTGTTTATAGAGCTACATAGAGCTACAAAAATAGTTTGTTGGTTGTAGAGCTACAAAGCTTCAGAGTGTTCCACCTAGACTCATTTACATTCTAGAAGGAAATATTTTACATTTAGCCAATGTTCTTTAAAACATTAATAAATTGTGGTGTTCATAGAGCTGCATAGAGCTAAAAAAATATTATAGACTATTCATAGACTCTATAAAACAAAAGTAGAATGTGGTGTTCATAGAGCTACAAAGCGGAAAATATTCTAGATTCAACCTAGAATAGCGTAAAATAAAAGGTGGTGGTTATAAAGGTACTTCTGTAGCCTAACATAAACACACACACACACACACACACACACACACATAATCAAGTATGAGATGCTCAGTGTCACACTGACCCCACGTTTAAACGATCTGTGCCGCTCAGTCGACCCAGAGAGCTTGAAGTCGAACAGCCAGTAGCTCGCTGCACCTACATCACGATTTGAAAGCAGTACAAAAAGGAAAGCTGTGAGAGCTTATGACTTGTGAAATGTCATTTAAACCTATTATTAATATTGGAGTAGTATTATTAATACTCAGAAAACGCTCAGCGCATCCATTTCAGGTCGTCTCTTTTATCGCTTATTTCACCCGAGACATCAGGAGAGCATAATGAAGCCGTGATAAGTGTTCATCAGGCCCGGCTGGCTCGCGCTACCCCTGCGCACTTTTATAATGAAGCTTTAGAGACACAGCCAGAGAAATCAGATCAACCGTTAAAGTCCGTAATATCGGCGCACGCCGGGCTTCAATCAGGAGAGCAGAAAGAAAATGGGAGTAATCAAAAAAATAAAAAAATAAAAATGAGGGCCGGCTCAATGCGGCATACTGTTAGCCTTAGCCGTTATCAAAATTTCACTTTACACCCACGCTCCACTTGACTGATGATTAATATAAATTGCACAGAAGGCAGAAGTGAAATCTTCAAGCTGGATCTTCAAAGCGCGTGCACAGAAGCACTAATCCTGGGGTTTAGTTCATTATTATTCACATCAACCCAGGCCCAGGTTCCCTGATACGCTTTCTTTGTTTGACTCGCTTTCTCTCGCGACACGAAGACAAGCGCGGAGCTGATGCTGCGTGTTTACGCCGGCACCTTATCATCTTTTCAGAAGATGCTGCGACGGTTAAAGCGAGGATGATCGGTGACAGAAAATCCTCCTCGGATGTAAATGCGGCTGGAACGTGTGTCTGATCTCCGAGTCCTCACAGCGCGGTGTGATAACAAAGCGGTAATAGTGTCACCGCTTTCCGTTTTCTATTGCACACACACACTTGACCATAATCACACACTAATCATGCAGACTGAAGCCTCTGCCTGGATAATGTTTTCCCGAGACTGCCGCTTTAGAGTCCTCGGCTTAAAGAGGGGCAGCTTAAGAACACTTACGGGTTCGATAAATATGCAATCAGTGGAAGTTCGGGGGCTTAGGCATGAGGCGGACACTGTGACATCACAATCTACACTTTATTTATTTATAATTTTTTTATCTGAATCCTTCGTCAAAAGAGGTTATGCAGAGGCTGATCATTATCTGATTTAAACAGCTATTTAAGTAATCGTTCGCTCTAATAATGTGGTCATAATGTCGTCGGATTCAGAAAAAAAAAAATCAATCAGTGCACCGGAAATGGTATCACCTATTGGTCTGTAACCATGACAACAAGCACAGGTAATAGTTTAGGCGCAGAGAAGTGAAGAAAAAAAAATAATGCACAGAAAGGATTGACTCATGGCCTATGGCGCACGGAATTGTTTTAATCAAAAGGACCACGGCCGAGAGCGCTGACGATGAGCTGTAACCATGGCAACAGTTACATAATGGTAGCCTATTAAAAATGTAGGCGGGACTATAAAGTTTGTTCAATAAAATCATAATGAGTTTAATTACAAGGAAGCAAAACACGTACAAAGGCTTCTTTTTAAGCGCTGGGAAGCGAGTGAGCGAATCACATGCGATTATCAATGCGCTCCTTTCCCTCCATCTCGTCCCTTATTTCCTTTCAGTTTTCTTTTCAGAAATTCAATGCGAGTCAACTGAGCTTGCTTTGATAAACATTCAGTTTGTAATAAAGCCAAGATTAAGCTACATATTATTTTTATTATAATGTTTAATGAATGCCATCATTGTACTGATACAAAATTGAACAAAGAAAAGTTTTATGATGCTTTTATGTCAATAGAGTTTAGACTGGGATCCGAGGCATCCTGACATGAGCTCCTGATTACACACTCCAGGTGTAAAGAGTGTGTGTGTGTGTGTGTGTGTGTGTGTGTGTGTGTGTGTGTGTGTGTGTGTGTGTGTGTGTGTGTGGGTGTGTGTGTGTGTGTGTGTGTTATCAGTAAAGGTGTTCTGGTGTAACATATATTGGAGGTGAGAATCTCAGCTGATTAAACTGTACACACTTTTAATATGAAACTGATCATGTAAATAGCTTGCTAATGAGCTGATGAGTGAAACCAGTAGTGTTAAATGAGGTACGACTCGGCAGTGCTGTGTGTCAAATGAATGAACCCTGAATATGTGCAATAAATCCAAATCATGCGCTCATACTGTCACTGAACTATAGTGTTTCACTGAATCACACATCACCGAATCACAGCATCACCGAATCACAGCATCACTGAATCACAGCATCACTGAATCACAGCATCACCGAATCACAGCATCACCGAATCACTCCATCACTGAATCACATTTCAATTTCAATTTAGTTTTATTTGTATAGCGCTTTTAACAATTGACATTGTCTCAAAGCAGCTTTACACAATCAAGAGAATTATTTAAGTTTGTATGGAATGTGAATGTGTATGAATCAAATGTTCAGATAGTCCCTGGTGAGCAAGCCGAGGGCGACAGTGGCAAGGAAAAACTCCCTGAGATGGTAATAGGAAGAAACCTTGAGAGGAACCAGACTCGACAGGGAACCCATCCTCATCTGGGTGAAACAGATAGCAGGAAATGATCTGCATTTATACAGTGTTAAGTGTTAGGTTCAGCTATAATAGTTGATGTTAATTGATGTTATAATAGTCAGTGGTGTCAAAAGTATTCACATTCATTACTTGAGTAGAAGTATAGATACTAGGGTTCAAAAATACTTCTTTAGAATTTGAAGTATCAACCCAAGCTTTTTACTTAAGTAAAAGTTTAAAAGTACTGGTTTCAAAACTACTTAAAGTAAAAGTACCGTGAGGGGCGGCAAAAGCATTAAAGGGGGGGGGGGTGGCGTTGTGCGCGTTCTGATCATGTGACGGGGGGGGGGGCGTTGTGCGCGTTCTGATCATGTGACGGGGGGGGGGGGGCGTTGTGCGCGTTCTTATCATGCGACCGGGGGGGGTGGGGGGGGGGGGTACTTCGTTACTTGACACCACTGATAATAGTTGATGTAAAATGGAGTCCAGTAGTTATTGGAGACTCAGGTAGACTTGTAGAAAGTCCTGAACTATCGAATTGTCAAGTCCTCAGAGAAACAGCTGACAACACCAGTCGAGGCCAGAACCATCTTCTAAGTATAGAGAATCATCCCCAGACACCAGGCACATCCTAAAGAGACACACGGGGCATCCATGCGATGAGACCTCCAACCAGAAACCGGGCACCAGGATGGATCAGACAGGTCCGGAGGGCAGAGGGAGTCTGGATCACTGGCAGCTCAGGAACCACATGTGTAGCTCGACAGAGAGAGAGAGAGAAAGAGTGAAAGGGGGAGAGAGGAAAGAGAAAGAGGGGGAGGAAGAGAAGAGGAGGAGAGATTGCAATTAGGTATGGTCACAGTCACAATGTATAATGTGAATGTATATTTACTGTAGAGTGCAAGCAGGGACTCCGGCAGGACTAACTATGACAGCATAACTAAAAGGGAGAGCCAGAAGGAAACACAAACATGAGGGGGAACTGAGATGTAAAGCAAACAATCACCTCACCGTCAACAAACCTGAGTGATCAAATGAGAGTGAGGAAGACAGCATCTAAACATACCAGTTCACCATAATACTCTACGTCCATGAGTCCCCCAGATCTGCTCCTTTACCTTATGGCAAATCTATTCATTAAAATGCTTGGCTAAATAAATAGGTTTTGAGCCTAGACTTAAACACTGAGACTGTGTCTGAGTCCCGAACACTATTTGGAAGACTATTCCATAATTTTGGGGCTTTGTAAGAAAAAGCTCTGCCCCCAGCTGTAGTTTTCATAATACGCTGTACTGATAAGCAGCCTGCATCCTTTGACCGAAGTAGGCGTGGCGGATCGTAAGACACTAGCAGTTCGCTCAGATACTGCGGCGCGAGACCATTTAATGCTTTATATGTCAAGAGTAGTATTTTAAAATCAATGCGAAATTTCACAGGGAGCCAATGTAGTGAAGATAGGATAGGGGTGATGTGCTCATATCTTCTGGTTCTAGTGAGGACTCTCGCTGCTGCATTCTGGACTAGCTGAAGCTTGTTTATGCACCTAACTGAACAACCAGACAGTAAGGCATTACAATAGTCCAACCTAGAAGTGATAAAAGCATGAACTAGTTTTTCTGCATCGTTTAGCGACAATATATTTCTTATCTTGGCAATATTCCTGAGGTGAAAGAATGCTATCCTGGTGATATTATCTACATGAGCTTCAAATGAAAGGCTGGAATCTATAATCACGCCGAGGTCTTTTACTGTTGCACTTGATGGAACAGAAAGGCCATCTAAAGTTACGGTGTGATCTAAGATTTTACTTCTAGCTGTATGCGGTCCTATGACTAGAATTTCTGTCTTATCCGGATTAAGCAGAAGGAAGTTAATTAGCATCCAATTTCTTATGTCCTGCACACATTGCTCAACTTTAGTAAGATGGTTTTTCTCATCAGGTTTTGTTGAGACGTATAGCTGTGTGTCGTCAGCATAACAATGAAAACTAATACCATGCTTACGGATTATGTTGCCCAGAGGAAGCATGTAAAGGGAAAAAAGCAGTGGGCCTAAAACTGAACCCTGCGGGACGCCAAACTCCACTAGAGAACATGCAGAATAATCACCATTTAAGTCTACATACTGATAACGATCAGTCAAATAGGATCTAAGCCAGGAGAGGGCTGTACCCTTAATTCCTACTACATTTTCTAATCTGTGAAGAAGAATAGCATGATCAATGGTGTCAAAAGCTGCACTGAGGTCGAGTAATACAAGCATAGTTACACATCATCACCGAATCACTCCATCACCGAATCACACCATCAATGAATCACACCATCACCGAATCACAGCATCACTGAATCACACCATCACTGAATCACACCATCACTGAATCACACCATCACCGAATCACAGCATCACTGAATCACACCATCACTGAATCTCACCATCACTGAATCACAGCATCACTGAATCACAGCATCACTGAATCACAGCATCACTGAATCACACCATCACCGAATCACAGCATCACTGAATCACACCATCACCGAATCACAGCATCACTGAATCACAGCATCACTGAATCACACCAACACCGAATCACACCATCACTGAATCACACCATCACTGAATCACACCATCACTGAATCACACCAACACCGAATCACAGCATCACTGAATCACACCAACACCGAATAACAGCATCACTGAATCACAGCATCACCGAATTATAGCATCACTGAATCACAGCATCACTGCTAAATAAAACATCACTGAATAATTAAATCAGACTTTACCTCTAAATCGCACTGTATTACTGAATCACATTGAATCACATTATATCACTGAAATGGACTGTATTACTGAATCACTGAATCAACCTGTATCATTGAATCAAACTGTCATTGATGTCACGCTGTCACATTGTATTACTGAATCGGTTCACTGAATCATCGAACCATATCTAAGTGTATCACAGAATCACGGTGTCTCTGAATCATCCTGTATGGTATCTGCACAGCTCCGCGTGACTCTGTATGAATCCTATCATCTGGGAAGGACAGAAACACAGCACGAGCGTCACAAGGTCGAATCCTTGGTATGTTCTGTCGATATTTCTGACGCCTGCGGGCGACGCTGCCACTGTGCTCAAAAGCTCTTAAATATAATCTTCACTTTTCCTCTTTTTATAACGACCTAAAGGGACAAGAGGGGCTCATCTGCTCCTAGCAGGTCATCACAACTCCAGCGTGCATGAATCCCTGGAGATAAAGATCTGGGGTTTAGTGATGGTCAGTTCTGCTGCCAGAGAGCAGGGAGCAGCAGGGCAGTGCAGATTGTGTGGTCAGGTGGCGGCTGGTGTTGATCTGGAAAAGAAGGAGAAAGAGAGGGAGGGTGGGCAGGAAGGGGGGGTGGGGGGTGTAGAGGAAGTCCAATTGTGTCACTTCAGAGGGTGCACCGAGGTGTCAGCCATCGCTAATGAAGTGTGTTCACTGTAATGAGTACTGCAACCAAGAAAGGTGGGGGAATAAACCCTTAAAGACACCAGCGGCCTAGAAAATATATCGTGGATCTCTTGCTGTTTAACACACATGCACATGCAGGAAATGAATTACCCATTTAACAGCATCCAAGTGTGAAAGGAAGCTAAATAAAGCTCATTCTATATGACTGATATATAGTAATGTAAGGTTTTGTAGACATTAAATGGTTTTACTGCCATCTTGTGGACAATCCCATGCATCACAGTTCCCAAATTCCACAGCAGCCGCCTTATGATCAACAGTAAACCATAATGATGTGCATAATTCTAGTCAGGAATTAATTTCAACGTTTAAAAAAAAGATAATAAATAATGATGTCGATTACACTGTGTTCGTTAATGACTCGGGAGAATTAGAGACGCATGTGCAGTCCATCTAAAACCGACAGCTGTGGGAAAATTACCGCCTCGATTTATGGATCCGAAGACACGGCTAATTACGCCTAATGGATCTGAAGTGATTTCTGAAGTCATTACATCTGTGTTCATTTAAAATCAGACTGTTTATTAAAAACACATTTATAATTTTAACTCATTAAAGGTGGATTGTATGAGAAAGATGCTTAACAATTCTTAAGGCAGTTCACAGTTTAAAGATTTTGTAAAAAAAAAAAAATTAATTAATAAATAAAACTCTATTAAATTAAATAGATTTTGGAAAAAAAAGAAATTCAAGGTCATTTTCCCCCATTTGGAAGTTTTAAACCCCCTAAAGTTTCGACATTTTGTACTGCTGTAACCTGGAACTGAAATTAGGAATCAATCAAGCAAAGACAACAACTACAGAGAGCTGAAATGACTGGAACTGGGTTCAATCTGCACAAAAAGTGGAGAGCTGAAACGTCAACGTTGTGGAAGAAAACAAAATTATGAACATACTGTAGATCATTTAAACTCTGATGAAGTTGCAGGATAAAAAAAGCAACAGTTTAATAACGACAGTAAGCACAATGTGATGAGATCTCTCAGGGTTGGAACTAAACACATCTGGAGACAGTCTTATGATCCGGGGTTGATCAGTCGCTCAGGTCGAGACTCAGCAACGTTATGGGGCAATAAAATGAAGTCAGCTGACGACCTGAATGTACTGAATCACCAGGTCATCACATCTGTGGAGTTTCTCTTCTTCCCTGATGGCACGAGGTTCTGTTCTGTATACTGTACGCTCCAGGACTCGGGTCGTGTGTGTGTGTGTGTGTGTGTGTGTGTGTGTGTGTGTGTGTGTGTGTGTGTGTGTGTGTGTGAGAGCGGCTCGGGGATGAACTGGACACCACAGTGTGTGTGATTAAAGGTGAGTGAATGAAATGTTAGCATGTTTTGTGTGTGTGTGTGTCTATTTATAAAATTCCTTTTTTATTCACTTTGAACTGTCGGACAGTGAACATGAGAACCTGCTATAGAGAAGTGCAGTATACACTCTACACACACGTACTGATTTATAATGAAATAAAAACTTATTTAATTTGTAATTAGTACAGAAATGAATCACTTGGACAGAAATTCTATTTGTGTTAATACACTGTTTATTACAAAAGAAGTACATAATAAACACAGATAAAAAACTGATGCCAGATATTAAAAACACAACATAACAAATAAGTCTAACGAGGTCACCTTTACATAAATATGCGATTCATTTCAGTTTGATGATGATATAAGGTGCAGGATGTGTTTGTTGTAAAGATTTGGTAACAGTACGGTGCGGTAGAACGTGACGCCACAAAAGTTTTGGCGCCCTCTGTATAGTCATATGCATTTTCATGCATAAAATGAGGAGCTTTAATTCAATCTACAGGAACTTTATTCTACAATCAACAGAAAGAACAAAGACGTCTCTAGAAGAACAGCGGATCTTTTTAAAGAACCAGAAAAACAATGAACCTGAACTGAACCACAAAACTGGTAATATTTAGAGGAACCAAAAATGAAATGTGATGAGTTATGTGAAGTTTGTATGAGTGATTGTGTGTACACACGTGTGTGTGTGTGTGTGTGTGTGTGTGTGTGTGTGTGTGTGTGTCACATGTGTGTCCTCTTTACAAACACTCGAGAGAGCTCAGCACCTCCTGAAAGACCTGCAAAACACAAAAACAGCAATGATTTTGCTAAACACGATAAACTGTACACACTACTGCATGTTAGAACTGAAGTCTACATTAATATCATGACACGTCACACACATGTCACACTACACTTTTCAGAAATATATAATAATAAATCATTATAATGATGTCTTTTTTTTTTACAGACTACTTTAGAATATTTTAGTATTCTAGTTTTTTTTTTTCCATCATACTAATGTTCTGACAGCAGTAATGTGATGGTTAGTATTCAAAATACTTATAACATTATCGTATTAAATAGTAATAAATAGTATTAACATTAATACTGTTCGTATTTCTACACGTCTTAAAAAAGGTATCGCAAATTTCAGCTTTATTTTTTACATTAACTCTATTAATCATTATAGATATTGTGCTTCACAATAAAGCATCATGACATACGACATACAGTATAAAATTATAATATCGCGCAGCCCTGTATCAGTTATAGAACATTGTTAATGCTCGTGAGATGCCATTTCTTTATTTAACACAGTATTGTTATTACACATTATGTGATCTTCAGACTGATACGGAGGACGATAAATAAATCATCACTAACCAGGTCTGAGATTAAAATCATTGTAGACTTTAAACGCTTCACTTACATCAGTGTTTGTGAAGAAGTAGGACAGAGCGATGAAGAGTTTGCGCTCCGCTTTGCTGTATCTCCAGCAGTGAAGAGCCTGACCTGTGGGACACAAACCTCACTTTACCTCAAAAGAGCTAAACTGAACAGCTTTAGGAAAACTTTAACATCAAGTGCACTTTGCCGACGTCCTTATCCAGAGTGACTTACATTTTTCTTTTATTTTACATCTGAAAGGTTGAGGGTTAAGAGCCCTGCTCAAGTTGGGGGTTTGAACCTGGACCCTTCTGATCAGCAGCCCGAAACCTAAACCACTGAGCTACACCTACCCGAACCAAAGTGAAAACACACGACGTTCTGACTCGTTACGAGACGTTTAAATGACAGATACAGGACATATTTATGCCTCCTATATTTAAATAAATTATTTATTTATGGATTCTCCTCGTTCTCTTCTTTACCTCGCACTCTTTGCTGGAAGCCTCCGGTTTCGTCGCCGGTGCAGAAGTAGCCCTGCTCGAAGCTGATCTGTTCGTATTTGCGCATGTTGGCGAGAACGGTGCCGCGCACGGGGAGGTACAGGGTGCTTCCGCTCGGCTGCCATCTCTCAGAGTAATACACACCTCTCTGACCGTCGATCTTCATGAAATGGCCTAAACGCACACAAACACCGCAGGAGAGAAGATGGAGATGAGGAGGATCAGGAGTCTGAAGACACTGTCTTCTTAAGAAGAAGAAGAAGAAGAAGAAGAAGATGAGGTGGGCAGCAATAAACTAGACAGACAGACAGACCACAGATCAGAATAACGTCTTTAATATCAGATATTAAGATATACAGAGCTGACCACACCAGCCATGTTGGCTTACACTCGTCTTCTTGGTGTTTACTTGTGGTTGGCGTCAACTATGTTGCATTAGCGCCACCTTCTGGTCTTGATCTCCCTCATCAGTTCAAATCATCTTTTCTAGTCCTGTCGCTCTTCAGAAACCCAGCAAACACTTCCTTCATGTCCTCTTTCTCCATCCATTTAACTTCTCACAATGTGCTCACGCTTTCCAAATTCATGGCCACCGCGCAGTGGCAGCACCGCCACCCGCAAGGTCCACCTGAAACGCCACCTCCATCCACCCATCCCCCCTAACTGAGTCTTAATGAGTGTACGTAACAACTCCGCTCATCCGCTACATGATTACTGTACAAAACACGCATCCTAAAAATAAACGCACCACTCAGAACCCTTTTTGCAGCTTTTAACTGCACTGTCTATATGAAAGGGGACGACGGTGATGTGGTGTGTAGCGATGGACTTTCTTCCTGGGTCTGTAGGGATTCCTCAGGGTTCTCTGGTTTTCTTCAACTTCCCTGTATTATAGTCTATCGGAGACAGTCTGACTAAAACACATTGAAAGTGAGTGTGTGTGTGTGTGTGTGTGTGTGTGTGTGTGTGTGTGTGTGTGTGCATATTGTGATGAACAGACTTCACAATCAGGATGTATTCCCAGGACAGACTCTGGATTCTCTGCGACACTCAGCAGGATAAAGCGCTGACTGAAGATAAATGAAGGAAGGAATAAGCTGTAGAAAATACAGTGTGTGCGGGACGCATCTCATCATAAAATAAGGAAATGATTAAATTAACAAATGCTCTAACTGTACGTCCAGAACGAGTTAAGATGAGTTTAGCATTGAATAATAATCCTGCATAATGCACACGCCATCCATCCAGGAACATCTGGAGTCCAACTAGGGACCTCGGAGGGCGATGATGATGAACATTGTATCTATTTCTACTTTTATCAGCATAGCAGGACCTCCGGTACACACACACACACACACACACACACACACACACACACACACTATGACCAATGTGGGAATGACAATTAGACTAATAATAATTGGACTGTGGGAGGAAACCGGAGTGTGTGGAGGCCACGGTGAGAACCACTACGTTCTAATGCAACTACTGTATGGAAGGCATGCACATATATATATATATATAACTAAGTGATAGATGAATGAATGAAATCTGTTAGTGATGGTCAGGTTTCACACACACACACACACACACACACACACACACACACTCAGACCTGTTGCTGTATCTGGATAAACAGATGATGCACCATTAAAGAGCACTTAATGTAACTTACTGTGACTTTTTATTGACTGTTGTTCAGGAGGAACATCTGGACTGTCACTTCTCTCTCCAGTCATGTTTGTAAAATCTGCTCTTTTGCGTTTTTGGGGTAAATAACCTGCAGCTGCATCACTGCAGGGGTGTAACCCGGACAGCTCCATGTTTATACATGCACATCAATCCGTGTCAGATTAGAGGAAAACCTGGTAAAACTGTAAAAATCTGATAGAATTAAAACAATTAATAAGCAGCTCGTTCAAAAGCTGCACTGAGCCGCGTTACGGCGGCTGTCTGAAACAGTGCCTGATTACAAATATACACTCGTCCACGTTTGCCGAATAACACAATATCTCTGCTTTGTCGTGATGAAATAGTTTAAAACTGGTAAGTAAATAACCGCTCTATGATATGAGTTTATTTTTTAATTCAAAATGTTTTTGTTTTAGATCAGGCAAATCTATGAACGTCTAAAATAAGACGGTCCTACCTAGAGGTCCTAATGTGTAGCGCAGACAGCGCATGCGCACTGCGAACCCCGGAAGACGTGGAGACTGCAGTGTGCCGCTGCCGATAAAGAAAAACATAAAAACTTAAGGCTTTAGTCATGTTTAAACTCGAAGGACTGGGACCGAAATTAGACCCGGAGGAGATGAAGAGGAAAATGAGGGAGGACGTGATCTCCTCCGTGAGGAACTTCCTCATTTATGTGGCTGTTCTGAGAGTCGGTGAGTGTGAAGGTTGTGTCTCATTCAGAATGCGGCTCGGGTTCAATTACTGTCTCTTTTTTATTATTATGCTTCAATTCTGTTCGCAATCCAACTGCCCAAGAATATGTGCATCCCTAAACATGACAGTCAGATATTGTTCTTCCCAGGCTCTTGTGTAGAACCTCTTTCTTTATATATATTCCAACCGTAATGCTACAGCACACACACATATATATATATGTGTGTGTGTGTGTGTGTGTGTGTGCTGTAGCATTACGGTTGGGGAGACGAAGCCTTATTTATGTGTTAAGCCAATAATTTCACTAAATTTCATAAACGTACATTTACGAGCTCGTTGCAATTTGAACCTCTGTCCGCTAGATGTCAGTACAATGAGCTCGTTGTAGTGACAAGGTTTGTCCGCTAGATGTCAGTACAATCCCCCAGTAAATAAAGCTTCAGCTCACTGTACCGACATCTAGTGGACAAATTGTGTGTAGCAGATAGACTCTAACACAACAAGCAACACAGTTAATCACTGCTTCCTACCTTCTCTGAAAAATAAGTGAAGACAAAAAACATCATGTTAGTAATTACATTATTGGGAGAAATTACTTAAAACTGTTTACGTACAGGGACATCCTTCTCTCTCTTTCATTCTGTGAGGGTGCACATACTTTTGGACATGCATTATGGTGAAGCTCCCTTTCAGATCCAATTTATCATCAGAGTAATAAGCTTTTGTATTTAAAAAAAAAAAAGCCCTGTGTGAGGATTAAATCCAGCGCACGTTTAAAAGCTTGTGAGAGAGAAACGACCTGATGTTTAATCTCACGCTTGCTTCACTTTCAGCTCCGTATGTGTTGAAGAAGTTGGACAGCATATGAGGACGTGGACTCGGCTCTGAACCTGCACCTGAGATCATGGACCATCGCCGGGTTTCACCTGAGTGCAGCTCCGTCCTTCATCATCATCATCATAGTTTTATTTCCTGGATGAAGCTGAACTTGTGTAATTTAATTCGACCCTGTGTTTTCGTGTTTAAAGCAGTTCATCACTACTGACGTGATGTGACGGACTGCCGTGTGTCGATCACATGACCCGGACTAATCAATACATGTTTACCGACTTCGACTCTACACACACACACACACACACACACACACACACACACCTCCTGTTCGTATTAAAATGAATGTGTGAATAAATGTCACTGTTACTCCGAGTGTGTGAAGTGTTGATTAATGATTTACAGTTTTTCAACTATTTTATGGTATGATTATAATCATTATTTATTATTCCAAAGTACACCTTACACAATTTAAGGATAAAATATCTACAACTTTATTAGAATATTTAGTTTTAAAATAAACTACAGTAAAACTCCGCAATCCTCCTGATAGTTTATTTAGAGATCTGATCTCTCACAAACTTTACACTGAATATTAATCTTAATTAATATTTTAGACTTTATTACGATTATTATTGAAATAATTTACCACAATAAGTCTCTACACTGCAGTAGAGTTAATGGAGTAATGCACGGCGTGAACCCTGCGGCCTGCAGAGCCGCGACGCTGTGAGAGGAGTGTTAGTCTGAGGAGTGACCACTGGGAGGCGCTACAGCTGCAGTTCACTGGGCATGGCGTCACCCGTCAGGCCGCACAGCAGGTTCTGGGCCGTGAGCTCAGCCATGACGCCTCGCGTGGAGATGGTGGCGCTGCCGATGTGAGGGAGAACCACTGAGGAAAAAACATCAAGTGCAGATTATTATAGAGGAAAATCTCAAGTTCACACAGAATTATTACAAACTATTGAACAGAAGACGCTGTGAAGAACCCTGATGAGGGATACGAGGACGGTGACTCGATAAAATGATCAGTAATAATTAATAATGCTAAATTGAAATGATTCATATGCAAGGACGTGGTTTAATAAAGAATATTATTATATTAAATCTTTATCATTTAGGATCTACCGTATACTTTTGTAGACTGTAATTCTGAATTTACATTTTGCTCAGCTTTTATAAAAGTCTGTTCTGTTATTATTCTAAATAATGCGCACAATTTAATAAAATGATCAAATATACTGCATGACCACTGTGAGGCGCCATAATCAATCGAATCTAACACACGTAGCAGTGTGCGCTCATGTTTACAGATGAATATTTATCGATATTATAAATGTGTTTGATCCGGACCGCAGTTGTTGAGGCGCAGCAGCGGGTGGTCGGTCGGGAGCGGCTCGGGCGTCGTCACATCCAGTCCCGCTGCGGCGATCTGACCGCTGGTGAGGGCTTCGAGCAGATCCTCCTGGTTCACAACCGCCCCTCTACAGGGACGAGCAGGAAGAGGAAGAGGAGTGTGTATCAGTAATAAAAGTACGCTTTGTTATTGTGTCATAAAATTGAACAGCCAATCAGATTCTAATACACAAATGGCACTTGGGAAGGGGGTGGGGCTTGTGGTTGTGCAGGTTTATCTAAAATCACCTGCAGATTTAAAGACAGGGATAAAAAGTTTTGGATAAAGAAACGTGTTCAGGAAACAGGAGGATTTATTTCGCTTCTGCACTTCTACGTCCTTATAGCTAACGTGTGCCAAAACTTTTTTTTACCGTGCTCACCTGCTGGTGTTGATGAAGACCGCAGTGCTCTTCATCTTACTGAAAAAGTCTTTATTACACAGACCCTGTGTGTCAGGGGTCAAAGAGCACGAGACCACCACGAAGTCACTCTCACACAGCAGCGCGTCTAACGGCACTGGGGGCGGAGACAGAGAGAGACAGACAGGAGAGACAGACAGAGAGAGAGACAGAGGGAGACAGACAGGAGAGACAGACAGGAGAGACAGACAGGAGAGACAGAGGGAGAGACAGAGGGAGACACAGGAAACAAAGAGAGAAACATGAGACAGAGGGAGAATCAGGAGATCAGTCACTATGTTCTATGTATTTCTGTATCTAATATAAATCTAATCCCTCATTTCCGTCCCCCGTCCCCCAGCGCTCGTCTCGTCTCGTCTCTCACCGTGTTCCCCCTCCACCTCTCCAGCCTGCGGTTTGGGCTGCCGTCCTGAATAAAGAAGACGTTTAACACCGAACGACTTTAGCCTGCGTGCGATGGCCAAACCTGCGAAACCCAGAGATCACACTGTAACACACACTGCAACACACACACACACACACACACACTGCAACACACACACACACTGCAACACACACACACACTGCAACACACACACACACTGCAACACATTTATCGAATCCCTAGTAAAAAGTTTTACTGCAGCCTAAAAAGTTACATAATTTCTTTATATATAAAAAAAAAAAAAAAATTTTAAATAAAATAATAAATCCGACCCCAGAGCTAAAACAATGAAAGAATAAATCTGGGATATTTAAAAAATAATAATAAATAAATAAAAAATATGGGGCCAATTCTGGAATACTAATTTTAGGGTGCCAATACTTTTGGGAGACTTTTTTTTTTTTAAGGAAAATATGGTCCAATTAAGAAAAGCTTAAAAGCGACCCATAAGCATTCACTGTATATTAATGAAAGGGTGTGTTTTAGAAAGCACCATTTTGCATGAAAAAAAAACATTATACACACACACACACACACACACCTACTATCTCTATATATATATATATATATATATATATAAATAAACTATATTTAAGCTGCATTGTTATAAAATAATGTGTAATTATGTACATTGTCCAGTTTCTTAAATGGTGCCATTATTTTTGTAGACTGTAATACTGGATTTAAATTTGGAAATGGTATTATCAATTATTATTATCTGGTTTTTATTCTTATTAATGTGTGTGTCTGTGTGTGTGTGTGTGTGTGTGTGTGTGTGTGTGTGTACCTATACGCCCCAGGCCAATCACCCCCACTGTACTGCCGGAGAGACCGTAACCACACAACCACATGGGCTTCCACGAGCTCCAGCCTCCACTGACGCATCAAGAGACATCCCATAATATTCACTCGTTAGTTAATTAGTTTAATAAGCAACTTTAATTTTTATTATAAATCAGGAAACGGTTCCTGCACTGACCTTTTGACCTCCTGAATGCCCTCGGGTAAGCGGCGAGCTGTGGCTAATAACAGAGCAACCGTCAGTTCCGCTGTAGCGTCGGTCAGAACGTCAGGGGTGTAGCCTACCCTTATACCCCTGAGAGAGAGAGAGAGAGAGAGAGAGGGAGGGAGGGAGAGAGGGAGGGAGGGAGAGAGAGAGAGAGGGAGAGAGAGAGAGAGAGAGAGAGGGAGAGAGAGAGAGAGAGGGAGAGAGAGGGAGAGAGAGAGAGGTGGACAGAGAACTTGAATCAGAATGAAAAATAAGAAACAGAGACAGACAAATAGACAGACAGACAGACAAACCAGCTGTTTTAGAGGAACATCTGGAGAATCCATAAGAGAATGGAAATGAAGCATTAGTTTAGGCCCCGCCCCCTTTCTATTATCCAGTCACAATCGTTTCTGAAATTTCCTGGAGTTTTCCTCACCGTTTCTTGATCTCATCGATGGCAAGGTGATCAAAGCCCACAGACATGGTACTGATCACCTTCAGGTTGGGTCCTGAACGAACACACACACACACACCTTACTCATATCTTCATTTTTGCTGAATATCAATATCTATTCTTATTAACTTTAACCTTAGAAATGAACAAATGATCAAACATGCTGTGTGTAAGAGGAACACACCCCCTCTGAGACACGCTGTTATAGGAAATTAATCAGCTTCATGATGAGAACTCATCACAGCCTCATCACACCACTCTGCTGTTGATTATTTTGCCGTCACAGCCCGACACCGAGGCCCTTATTGGTATTTAGATGACGGACTCTGTCACGTCGCAGCAGTGTTTCTCACAAGACGCTTCCTGTTTCTGCAGGACGACAGTGCGTGCGAGTCGACTGAAAACTCTGCGTTAAAAGAGGAAGCGGCTTTGACGCGTTTCGCTCCACACTGTCTAACTTCCTCATTCCTCGTTCCTCGAGATGGCGGTGAAGGCCAGGCCAGCACATCCGGCCCACACACACACACACACACACATACACACACACACACAGAAAGAGAAACAGACAACAAGACGGAGACAGGAGCAGAACTTCGCGCACCTGCTGCATCCAGAACCTCGGCGTCGATCCGGTCCGGGATCAGACACAGCAGGCCGTGAGCTCCTTCCACCTGCTTCAGCAGCTCGGCGCGCGGAACAGGTTCATCCGAGTCCCACAGCGACAACTTACACCTGAGACAACAACAGAGAAATAAAAGCAATATTATTAATAATGCATTAATAAATTAAGTCATAATATAAATGATGCCTGATTATTGTTAAGCCTTTATTACAACAACTGGATCCAGAATACATTTTCCCTTTGCACCGCTCAGGTGTGACTCCGCCCCTCTAAGCCCCGCCTCCCAGAAGCTGAAGATGATTAAAAAAAAAAGATATTAAACCCTATAGTCTGAGCGTTATCATTTAATATTTTACCACAACCGAGCGTATAGGTACACTATCTATACGAGGGAGAGTCAAAAATTATCCGCACGGTTATATTTAAAGCTTCTCTCTGCCATTTGTAGGTCATTTGTAACTGTGGTCTGACACGAACTGACACTTCACTCGTGATCTGCATGTAAAAGCAGCACTGTGCAGCGATTCAGGTTCGTTTTTATGGTCTGAGTGTGGACCTGGTGTTGAAACAGAGGTGTTTGCACACAAAATATGGAATCGATACTTTGAGGAATGTGAAGGTTTTTTAAAGAGACTCATTACTGGTGATGAGACACGGATTCATCACTACAAGCCTGAGAGTAAACGGCAGAGTCTGGAACAGAATCATCCTCAATCACAAACCGAGAAAAAGTTCAAAAGTCAACCATCAGCTGGAAAATTCATCAACGATTACAATTTTCTGGGATTCTGAAGGGTCAGAAGTATTGGAACATTCAGGGGAAAAGGTTCAACAATCAACAGTACTCGTTACAGTGAGACGCTTATTGAAGAGCTGAAGACTAAACTTCTGATTAAACACAGAGGACTGATATCCGAAAGCATCGTGATCTCGCGTGACGATGTACGTCTGCACACTTCTGCCCTCACTGTTGACACTCTGAGGTGTTAAAGCATCCTCACTATAGTCCTGATTTCACTCCATCAGACTTTCAACTGTGTAGTACCCTGAAAGCAGAACTATGAGGACGAAGAGTCACTTCTGATGGGAACTGAAGACAGCGGTGCATTCGTGGATCACAGCTTAGAATATATATTTTTTTAAATGAGAGAATATGGAAACTAAACAGACAGAGTAGATACATACTTGTATATCAGTATACTAGCTACATTAGATTTATACAAGTACTACAGGTAAACCTCAGAAGCAGACTTGTATTCCAAAACACTCGTAAACCACATCAAATTTTCCCATAAAAAAATAATGGAAACTCAAATTATTCGTTCTACAGCCCAAAAAAATAAATACATAAAAATAATTAACACAAAATATAAAGTAAAAATAAAACAAAAAGTGTGTGTCTCTGTGAAGGCACAAGTAGGAGGGGTGTGTGTGTGTGGTGCACAATGTCCAATGACGCGCGCACACACAAACACAAAGAGCAGGCTGATACAGCGAGAAAATGGATCTTTAAACTCTCTAATGAGACTTTCTTTTGCTTTACAAGTGCGCCGTACACACATACAGACACGAAATAAAATATGCTTCACACACGTGGTCACACTTATGTAGTAAACAGTAACAGTACACGCGTGCACTGACGTTGATTATACCAGTAAGAGACGAGCACTAAGACCCAGCCGGGGAGACGATTACCCAGAATTCCGCAGCGCAAGAGAAAGAAAAACCGTTGGCTCAGTTGTGATCACGTGACGCGCGGCAAATCAAAATTCATTATAAATCTTTGCTCGTCCTGTGGAACACTCGCAAACTGCGTTACTCGTAATCCGAGGTTCCACTATATTTCAATTGTATTAAACTATCTGCACTAACCAGACAAATGTTTTATTTACTATACGAGTTATATTACACTTTCACAGGAGGTCACACTGGTTATTCTACACCAACACTAGATGTATATATATAACTAAGTAAAAGAGTAACTGGAATTAAAAAGAAAAGCATGACCTTTACCCACTATGACGTCATGGGTCCTAATTAAATGGATGTAATAATTAATCCACCACCGCCTGAGCACTGGGTATATTAGAATGACGTCATGGGGTGATAATGACTCAGCACGCTTTGATCTGGTGTTTGGAAGCTACTTAATATTTCACAGAGCAACAACTTCAGAGAGAGAGTGTGTGTGTGTGTGTGTGTGTGTGTGTGTGTGTCCTGCGCACATGGCGGATTTCTGCAGTAGTTTCATTCCCTCCTGAGGGATCCGTCTGCTCACAAACACCTTCATCAGCGGACTCACACTCATCCTGCAGGAACACACACACACACACACACACACACAGGGTGTCACAAAGCACACAGCAGGAAATAAAGCACATAAACCCCCCTGTCTGTCTCTCACTCACTGCGCTGTGTGTCAGAATCCTCGGTGTCAAACCGGACCGGAAACGCTGTAACACCGGGACACAGAGCACTTCCGGTTACACGTGCAGTCAGACCTGTGGTGAAGAGGAGTAGTGCAGACACACACAAACACACACACAGAAAGACAGATATATGGATAGACAGTCATAGATTTTATGTAATTTTCAAAATGCAAAACATATAAATATATGAATATATAAATATAAATACGGACCTGTTTCACGTTCAAACAAATAAATGTTAAATAAACATAAATATTTATAGTTATAAATAAAAATATACAATATACTAGTAAGTTATTTTGCAATCTCTCCTCCTCTTCTCTTCCTCCCCCTCTTTCTCTTTCCTCTCTCCCCCTGTCTCCCCCTTTCACTCTTTCTCTCTCTCTCTCTCTGTCGAGCTACACATGTGGTTCCTGAGCTGCCAGTGATCCAGACTCCCTCTGCCCTCCGGACCTGTCTGATCCATCCTGGTGCCCGATTTCTGGTTGGAGGTCTCATCGCATGGATGCCCCGTGTGTCTCTTTAGGATGTGCCTGGTGTCTGGGGATGATTCTATCTACTTAGAAGACGGTTCTGGCCTCGACTGGTGTTGCCAGCTGTTTCTCTGAGGACTTGACAATTCGATAGTTCAGGACTGGAACTTTCTACAAGTCTATCTGAGTCTCGAATAACTACTGGACTCCATTTTACATCAAGTATTATAACATCAATTAACATCAACTATTATAGCTGAACCTAACACTTAACACTGTATAAATGCAGATCATTTCCTGCTATCTGTTTCACCCAGATGAGGATGGGTTCCCTGTCGAGTCTGGTTCCTCTCAAGGTTTCTTCCTATTACCATCTCAGGGAGTTTTTCCTTGCCACTGTCGCCCTCGGCTTGCTCACCAGGGACTATCTGAACATTTTGATTCATACACATTCACATTCCATACAAACTTAAATAATTCTTTTGATTGTGTAAAGCTGCTTTGAGACAATGTCAATTGTTAAAAGCGCTATACAAATAAAATTGAATTGAACTGAATTATTAAAATGCTTTACTAAAAAAAAAAAAAAAAAAACACCACCATCAATAATAATAATAATAATCTGGATATTTCAAATACAAACTATAGTAATGATCCACCATCGTGATATTATTATTATTATTATTATTATTTATATATTTATTTATTTATAAATTGCCTACCACGCCTTTGTTCACTACGCATGCGCAATACAATCATGTTAAAATTATAGTCCGGACAAACTGTAAAAAAGAATAAAGCCCTTGGCTATATGAACTGTCTCATCGTTGTTGTTTTTTGCGTTACAGTGTGTTTGTGAGCTGCTGCCTCATGGTGTACAGCAGTGTGTATTCCTGGCCCTTTAATGGAGAACCCGTTCCTCCTGATCCGCCTCTTCCATTTAAGGCCACGCGTCTGCGTTCAAGCCCCGGACTGTTTCACACACACACACACACACACACTTACATACTCATTAGTGCAGTAGTGTGCAAGCTGGGACTCGGGGGATTAAACCTCACAACAGCTCGGATTCTCTGTAGTCCTGTAATAAACTGCTGGGTGTGGGGGTATGTTTGTTTTTACGCACAGCTCGTGTGTGTGTGTGTGTGTGTGTGTGTGTGTATATATACATATATAATATATATGTGTGTGTGTGTGTGTAAGTGCGGTAGTAGGAGCACTGCCTGCTGTGACTGTGTTTTGCTTCCTGCTTCAGGGCTCGATCTTCACTCCTCCTCCTGTCCGCTTCTCCACAGAACAGAACTTTCATCCAGTCGGACAGCACGAGCTCGGCGCGCGCCGGAGCCCGCGAGCGTCTCTGACTTCACACGGCGCAGAGGAAACACTGTTGCCGGTTTTAATTTCTCTCTGGGACACACACACACCAGGTAATACGCGCTCGCGTCGTGTGTGTTTTGAGGAACTGGGAATGGAACGCGCGTCGGCTGGGGCAGAACCCGAGATGGGGCAGAACCCGAGATGGGGCAGAAGCAGAACCGCACCATCAAAGCAGATGCCTTGATTATAGTGGTGATAATAATTCCTACACAATGAGGCGCCTTATATGGAGTGTGTGTGTGTGTGTGTGAAGCGGGACCCCGGTGATTGCGTGATTCTGATCGTTGACCGCAACACTACTCGTCTGCACGGGCAAGAAAATGAGCCGTGGAGCTTCTGTTACAGCCCCGGTGTGTTGGTGGAGGTGGACAGAATGGAGGAATGTGCGGTATGTGGAGTCTGTTACCTGCTCAGGTGTGAACAGGGGGAGGAGGAGGAGGAGGGGGGGTTCATCTGTTTAACCAGCATTAGATTATTTGAGGTGAGATATTGGTCACATATCGACTCAACTGACCAGGAGATGGAGGAGTGTGATAAGAATTTCTGACAGTGAAAATAAAAGGTGGGGGGTGGGGGGGGGGGTGCTTGTGGTCGAAGGCGTTGGTGCCCTAAGAAAGGTTCCTCATCGGATGTTGTGACCAACTTTCAAAAGTGATGATGGTTAATTACAAGGAAAGATGTCATATTATAGACATGTAATTATTGCATAGATTGTCTGTGAGTGTTCTGCAGTACTGTGGAGTATAGCCTGCAGTGTTGCAAGTGTAGATGATGATGATGATGATGATGATGATGCAATAGCGGGAGTGTGCTTTGTGTAAGATGGTCAGGTATTTCTGTAAAGGTTGTAAGTATAGTGAAGAATATGGTAAGCAGTGTGTGAGTGTGATTTGCAATATCTGGAGTATAAACCGCTTTATCTTGATGTTGTGGAGTATAGTCGGTGGCGGCAGCAGCAGTGTGTGTGGAGTATGACCGGTGGTTTTGTGAGTATAGTCTGTGGTGGTGTAGCGAGTTTTGCCAGTCGTGATATAAGTGTGCCTTGGAATATTATGAGTATATTTTGTACTATAAATATAGTCTGTAATTTCCAGAGTACAGTGATGCACATGTCAGTAAAATGGATCAGGTTTTGTGTCACAGTGTAATACTGTATCGGGTTGGAAGTTATTCATTCAATAATAATCTCCTTTCATCTGTGTCTGCTGCACTCGCTGTCAGTTCGCTGAAGAACTACATAAGACGGAAAGCTGACACTTCCAGCTGTGTGTCGTTTCAAGAATAAACATTGTTAGCTGAGCAAACATGCAGGAAGGTTTTGCATCACCATCTCAAATTTCACACACACTCTCTGCTCAGAATGCACAGACTGCCTTAAACAGGGGTGAGAGCAGAAGTAGAGGACAACGTCTCGACTAGCTTTGTTGCTAAATGCCGCTGCGTCCTCACCGGGTAAAGCAGGCTCGGTGAAGCACAAAAAGTAAACTTGGTCTTGCAAAAAGCATCATGTGTAGAAATGTGTGAGCCAATGCGTGAGATTTGAAGTGCACAAGTTGATGTAAGACAGGTGACGTGAAAAAAATGATCCAGGAGAAGTGACACACTTGTAAGGTGTAAGGTGAAGTGTGCAGGCTTAAGTCACCAGGTGATTCCACACGAGTGACATGTGCCAGGTGACGTGAGACGGGTAACGTCTGCCAGGTGATGTGCGCTTAATGAACTGCCCTGACTGGTCCGTACAGTCCTCGGCTCTCCTGTTACACCGTCATCAGGATTGTTAGATTATTACACAATGTGTTTCACTGTAAACGCTTTTCCTTTGCTGATTATCTCACCTGTCTCGTCCCTCAGCTGGCGTGTAAACACCTTGGCACCAGTCACGCCTCACCCGAGCGGTGTTTCAGTGAGCTGAGAGCTGGGATGGCGTTACTGACCCTCCACAGATCACCGTCTGTCTCCACAGCGCCTGTGAGTTCTACAGCAATGTGCTTGCACAAAGTTACGCCTCCACTAACGAGCTGTTTTTATTTTACTTAATGAAGACTTCATGATTATATGATCAGAATTTATATCGTATTATATTTAGGTTGGTGCAGTGGTGCTACAAATACACACAGCTTAGAGACACACGTCCTGCAGATAAAATGTTTATACACGATTAATTTAAAGACTTCATATTGTGACATAAACATTCAACTTGTATATCCAGGCCTTCTGTCCTTCTACCTTTCTATCATATAGGCTCATTTTTTATGTTCTTTTTGGAATTGGGTTTATTTGTAGAGTTAGAAACTAAAGAGATACAGAATATTATTTTTTTTTTCCCATTCATGGTGATTAAGGGGGCACAAACTTTTGCACTTAACTTTGATTCCATGCTTTCTTATTAGCATAATGTTGGAGTGGAAGATTAACGCTGTAAATGAAAGCTAACTATTGCGAGGTATTGCAGGTTAGCTTTTAATGAGGAAAAGATTGTTTGCGAACCTATCGCGAGCAATCAAACCTAGCAAGCGGAAGCTAACTCCAAAAGCTAGCAAAACAATCTTGAACGAAAAAAAAAGATGATCTAGCTCGCGAAGACTAACCTTGCATGCACAGCTAACCTGGCCCGTGAAAGCTAATCTAGCAAGAGCAAAACCTAGCGTAGCGAGTGGAAGCTAATCTTGCAAGTGAAAGCTAGCTAAACCTGAACTTGCTGGAGATGACCTAGCGTGCAGGAGCGAGACCTAATGTAAAATTAGTAGGCTTGTGAAAGTTATCCTAGCAAAGGGAATCTAACCCGGGGTCGTCCCTATACTCCCAGGGTCATGTGATTCCCCCCCCCCCCCCCCCCATGTACAGTATATGGAACACGGCGGAGTGTCTAAAAAGGTTCCGGTGTTCCAGGAACACTATGTTCCCAGTTCAAGTGTCCAGAGCCACCAGTTATTTATTTCCTGAAATACTTTATATAAACTTCAAAAGCAGATAAATCCATTACCAATAGTCTCATTTAAAACATGTTTGACATTTTTTAGGCCTGGTTTGAAATAAACTGGATAAAATTCAGTGTGTTTGTTTTTGTTTGTGTGTGTTTTTGTTTGTGTGTGTGTGTGTGCATTAGTGTGTAATTAGAATGTTAGGCCACACCCATTCAACGTGATCGCGACGTTTTACATTTTATTACATTTTTCCTACATTTTGTTGTTTCTGGATGTTTAATTGACACTTGAAAAAGATTTGTATTTCATTATTATGTTTCTTATATTTTGCACAATATATACTTTATACACACACACACACACACATACACACACGTGTCCCCTTTGCATTGCCTTCCCTCTGCGTCAGTTTTGCGTTTTTCTTTTTAATTAATTGATAAAATAAAAACGGGTCTGTTGTGGAGGTCAGATGTAAGCGGACATGTTGTTAGAGTTCTTGTTGTTGTTGATGTTTTCACTACACACCTAAACACATCGCATTTTAATACACAACATGCTGCATGAATCAGTGATGCATACATTTACATTTCATCCCTCCATCTTTTCCTCTCTTTTTTCCCTCCTCAGGCTTTCAGTCTTTCTTTGCTTCATGATCTTTTGGTTCTTTGTTTCTTTCTTTCAGTCTTTCGGCTCGTTTGTGGCTCTTCTCTTTGGTATGTACTCATTTCATGTTGAGAAATTCGACACATGTTGTAACCCTGTGTGCTTTCCTCTGTGTGTGTGTGTGTGTGTGTGTGTGTGTGTGTGTGTGTGTGTGTGTGTGTGTGTGTGTGTGTGTGTGTGTGTGTGTGGACGCTTGTGTAACGTTTGCAAGTAAACAATCCATTAAGCCGGAAGTATTTACACACTCGTTACGGCGGTGATGAGGTCGTACTCGTTATCTTTTGCAGGATTTACCGTGTGTTCCACCACCAGGGCTCGACACGCCCGTACTCGTCCTCTCTCACGTTTTTTTTTTTTCCTTTTCTTTTTTCGCTCCTCAGTCTGAACATGTCAGTCACATAACAGGTCGCGTTCCCGCCTCTGGTTTCCCCTCCGTCTCTCAGTGTGTGTTCCCTTATCTCCTTTTACACACACTTCCTTGGTGGCACGTCATCACGTCATTAACCACACTTTCCTTTCATGTCTTTATTTCTCTCTCTCTCTGTTGTATTACTAACGAAAAGGAAAAAAACACTCAAACACATTAAAAATGTTTATATTAAATAATAGTGAAATGCATAGTGGCCTGTCGGCTCGATGCTGATGTGTCACCCTGCGTTCACACCACTGACGTGCGAGAGTTTCTGTTCTGTGTCAAGTGATTTTTTTTTTTTTCAGCTGATGTGCAGAAGTGGCTGCAAATTTCACACGTTTTTCGTAATCGAGAGTTAAATACTGTACATTAACCATCGATGTACTTTAGTCTGATAGATTAATTCTGAGAGACTAGTGAGAGCGTAAAGAAGTCCAATTTCAGCAAAAAAATTATATTATAATAATAATAATAATAAAGAAAAACAATAATAACAGCAGTGTAGCGGATCTCAGTTGATCCACTGATCCGTGATGCGTCCAGATCTCGTCGCCCGCGGTTTGTCATGCATGTGAACTGTGGATTAATTGCAAAGATTATTAATCATAATGCTTAAATGTACTTCCTTCTAACTCCGTGACCGCACGCATGACGGCTGTGTAACGTGTGTTTGTTAGTTGTGTAAATTGTGCACATCCTCAGAAATTAACACATAACATTAATTAATGTCCTACCAGGTTTGCAGAGTGTCACCATGGTTGTTTACTTCATGCAAAATCATCTGATTGAATCCTCCAGTCTTCGCCCTGTCGGAATCTTTCTCACACACACACACACACACACACACACACACACACACACACACACACACAGTATAAAGGCAACAGGGACACGGATCAGCAGGTGGAGCTCCTGATCTGATATCATCACAATAAAAGTGTCGATTGGAGTTGCATTGTTGATTCTCTGATTAAAAAGAAATTATTCTCTCTGTCTAAACAAATTTAGCAAATAATAGAATAGTTTGGAGTGTGCCACCTGTAGGATGATACAGGAACTGCAACAGGTTACCACCTCAAATGCAAGCGTGCATGAATGAAAAACTAATTTATAAAGTTTCGATCCTGGATTCAGTTTGGCGAAACGTGAATTGTTACTGAATCAAATCAAATTGCGTCTCTCATCTGTAATAGGAACGCACGTAAATACACTCGAATGGAATCAGCGCACAAATACAACTATCTCAACTGTCTATGTTCTTACATCCTTTCACTAAAATTAGTTTTGGTTACATCTCAAAACACAAGTAATAAAAGTAGCCCAGTTAATGGAAACCACCCCATCTGGTACAGATCACTCGACTTGGCCGCAGACGAAAACTCTGATCATCTTTTCCAGAACATCAATAAACACAACGTCCGATATCGTGCATCGCCTAAAATGCAGGTGTGCTCTCTTGTAGCGTACGAGATAATCGTTACTATACAGAGATACTGAGCTAAGCACACACTCCCGGTTTATACAATTTTAATCAGTTAAAGTCTTCGCGGTGATTTATGATTAACCTGCATTAATGTGTAACTTCAGGTCTGATTCTGTATCCCGTCAAACATAAACAATGGGCTTGAATGATTTCTCTGAGCTAGCCAAGCGGCTAAGTGAGAGGCTTTAGATGTAGCTAGCTAAGGTAATCTAGCGATAAGAGGGAACATTAACTACATCTGCCTGAATTCAGGACTGTAACGATTGGAAGTCATGTGATTTGTGGTGTGACATGTGATCAGACTGTTACAGAAAGCAGAAATACAAATTCGGAACATTTTAGATTGCAGTGTGTGAACAGTCAGTGTGACTCAGGTGTGAACGTAGCAGCATCGTCTAGCTTCTATTCCCCCAGAATGCAGTGCAGGTACACGAGTAACAGCAGAGATGTGGAGCGGATGTTGGCGATTCTGATTGCGGTGAGGTTTCGGGTTTAGAAGCAGAGTGTACAGACGAGCGGGCGGAGAGCCGTGCCCATTAAAGTGCCGCTGCATCGCAGCTGAAACGAGGGCTGGATCTCACGGCACCGTGATTAGCATGTAGCCGAACGGCATCGTGAGAATCTAAGCCTCAGTATTTTATCCTGAAATAAAATCAAAGTCACATGTTATCTGTAAATGTTTTAATTAAAGCAGAGTTTGTTCCTGGTAGATTTCTTCTCTTATTTCTCCTGTATTGAGCTTCACGCCGCCGTCACGCTGCCCTTCTTAACTAAACGCTTTTATTTTGTTTAAGGACGAAGCCATTACAAGACGACAGAGACTTCAGAAAAGGTAAAGATCCTGTTTTGTTTCTGGTTAAGGTTTATGGAAGGAGCCTCCAGTGCCAGTGCTCTGTAAAACACGTGAACAGATATAAAGTCTTTTTTTCTTTAATTAAAAAAAAAAATAAATATCAAAATTGTAATTGTTGGCAAAATGACTTTCTCGTGTTTTCTTCCCATCAGAGAGAGCTTCGCCTTCGTCAGAGGCGCGGTGCTTTTACTCGAGGAAGGAGCGAGGGAGGGGCCACATGTAGAAGCCACGCCCGAAGAAGAGCTTGTAGGCGGAGCTTCCGATAACAAGAGCAAACATTTACATGCTATGATTTCGCGACTGAGACCTGAAGACACCGTCAAACTGGTGAGACATCGACATCTACAGTACAGCGACTCGAGGCTGCGAGTTATGTTTATTTAAAAAATATATAATAAAGTACCTTTAATTAGGTGTTTCATTAATCTAATCAACTTAAAGCAGAATGTATGATAACGAACTCTATTCAACTTAACAGCAAATTTATACATGATTTCAAACAATTGGCGCCAAAATGGGCGTGTCCAGTGCAGATTGATTGCAATGTTTAACCACCAGAGGGCGCTTCCTGAGCCAAAAAAAAATCACTTGTACACACGCTCTCACACTTTGTGATCAGCAGGGTTGCCAGATCATGCCCCCGAAATCCCGCCTAGGCAGTGCTGAGACATGTACTGTACTGTAACTCAGTTATACCTGCACATTTCAATAAAATTAGACAGTTATTTCCGTTACCTGCTCAAGACACAAGATGAAGAAAAAAGTTGCTCTATACTACTATAATATAATATAATATATAATTTTTTAATTCATTATTTTTCAAAGAAAGAGGTTGGTACCTTCTTCCTTTACACACATGCTTTCTTCATCCACTATCGTTTAAACATCATTAGAGAGGACCGATCGATTACTGCATTCAGGTTAATAATGAAATATTGTTGGACATCTTGAATGTTGTGTTCATGTCAGACCAGAGGCGAAGTAAAAACTGAAATAAAAGTATTATCCGTCACCCTCGTGCAGAAAATGAACCGATCTATGACTCAGAAAAAGGCGTGTCTCGAGATCTTTGGACCTGGATTTTGTTAATAAATATTTAAGTCGGATTTAAAATGCTGATCGCCTTGCTGTGTGTTTCCAGGCTGTTCAGCTGGAGTCAGTAAATCCCGTCAGGGTGAGATATTTAATCATCGTCACGACCACCAGCCGCAAACAGGAGAGTCTTCTGCTCGGCATGGACTTCCCAAACATGAACAGGTCCTTCACACTACACGGTTATCTGTAATCACGTCTAAACCTTTATCAATAACCGCTTCCTTGTTTTCCAAAGCCGGATTATCTTATCTCTTATCCTCTCTCCCTCTCTCTCTCCCTCTCTCTCCCTCTCTCTCTCCCTCTCTCTCCCTCTCTCTCCCTCTCTCTCTCCCTCTCTCTCCCTCTCTCTCTCCCTCTCTCTCCCTCTCTCTCCCTCTCTCTCTCTCTCTCTCTCCCTCTCTCTCCCTCTCTCTCCCTCTCTCTCTCCCTCTCTCTCTCTCTCTCTCTCAGTGAGGATTGCACTATCGGCCTGGTTCTGCCCATATGGAGCGACACTCAGGTTTATCTGGATGGAGACGGGTGAGACTGAGAGATCGCTCTGAACCTCTGCTGATTGATTAGTTTTGATTAGTGTGTGTGTGTGTGTGTGTGTGTGTGTGTGGACGCCCTGATACACAGACTCACAGATCACATTAGAGGTTAATCAGCTCAAACAGATCAGTTATAATGAATCTCTCTGTATCGGATGTCTGATCAATGTTGCGCTGCTCCTATGTTGTGTCGGTTAATCTGACTGGGACGTCTGGAACCGACTCGGCTGCAGCTTCCGGAAAGATCCAACCACTAGCGCTATAATTCCACTCAATACCAATAGAGCTCTTTTTGCTCCTGCTTTAACCTGGCACGGTGTAGGAAATCAGGAAGAGCCGGGACTTCACAGGATACGTGATTAGCACAGAGCCAACCGCTCGCTCCACTCTTTTATTCTCACAAAATAACATTGTCTAGACGAGTCCCGTCTCCACGACAGTACAGGTCTCTACACCGAGGACGATAATCTTCTTCAACTCTACTGCAGTTTGCCATTACAGAACAGTAGGTGTGCCACCTTGTGGTGTTATTTAGCATTACATTATATCTACATTTTCTAAACGTTTAATGTTCACCACATTCACGTGAGAACGTGTTCTGTATGAAAAGCACCAGAGAAAAAGAAAACATCAGAATCAGCCAAATGATTATTTTTTAACATCGGCATCTGTATCGCCACCGGATTTCACACTCGGTGCACCTTAGATATGATACGATGTAACTGAGCGCAACACTCTTATAATGAGGTCACAGGTTCGGTAGATATCGTCACACACCTGCTGCATTATGGTTCCCCTGCGGCGGCGGCGGCGGGTTCTGATCGGCGAGTGGCAGCCGTGATCTCCAGACGGCGGCGACGTGCCCCTGCTGTCGTTACCTTATACCACAGCTGTGTGTTTCAGTGCGATGCAGACAGATTTGTGTTATTACACACAGCAGTGTAAAGGTACCCTGCGTACACCGTGTGTTTCTGCCAAATCTACAAACTATTCCTCTGTACATCTCAGACTGGAGTATAAAACATCACTCGTCTGATCCCCAGGTCACATTAATAATCGTGTTCAGGGTTCAAACCCAAGCTGCGCCCAGGAGAAACGTTTCACACAGAACAATGTGAAATGAAAAAGCTTTTAGCAGCCCGAGTGACCTTACAGCTTTCACTCTGAGAGCTTCATTCCACTGGACGCTTCCGTGATCAGTGCGGAGTGTTCGTGTGTATAAATAGAACGAGTGCATGACTGGATGTGTTTCTGTAATGATTAATATTACTGTTGCAGCGACACACACACACACACACACACACACACAGTCGCTGTGATGTTACTGTAAGTAACGAGTCCGTTCTCTCTCCTCCTCAGCGGCTTCAGCGTGACGTCTGCAGAGTACACGAGGATATTTAAACCTGTGTCCATTCAGACCATGTGGTGAGTCTTTTGTTCATCACCAAGCTGGTTACGCTATCGCCATGGCAACAAAAAATTATTCTGATAAGTCTGGTGAATATAGAGGTGAAGGTTTGTTTCTCCCATTCAGAAACTTGATGGGGTGTGCAAACTTTTGCTCGCGACTTCAATTAAGGGATAGATAAATAAATGCTTTTAATATTCATTTAATATGTTTTTTTTACATAAAATACAGATTTATTTTTGGAGAAAAACAAATAAAAAACTAAATGTCGTATAAATAACTAAATATCTCCTAAAGATTAGATTTATAATTTAACTGTGGATATGTCCGTGTGCGCAGGTCCGTGCTCCAGGCGCTGCATGGCTGTTGCGAGCGCGCGGTGCAGGGCGCGGTGATCCCGGGCTGTGGGCTGGACTGGACTCAGCACTACAAACAGAACACGGACTCGGACCAGCAGTGTGTGAACGAGTGGAAGGCCATGATGGGGCTGGAGTCGGTGCGCAAGAACACCAAAAGCCACAGCACGGAGAGAGAGAGAGTGGAGAGGGAGATCAAAGTCCAGCTCCGAGACATCATGAGAACAGTGGACCTGGAGAACATCACCTCTAAAGAGGTACGCAAGGGGAGATTTCATGTCATCCTGTGTTTTATGTTCATGCCAGAATAGTTTAGGTTGCAGCTTTAGCTCAGCACTGAAACTGGAGACTCCTTCCATGCATGTAATATAAACACGTTTGTCTTTGGAGGATTTTATAATATAAATGTGTTTCTGTGAAAGAATCTGAGCTTCTTTTATTCATTTTAGAACAATGATGACCTGTGTGTGTGTGTGTGTGTGTGTGTTTTGTCCAGGTTCGAACTGCTCTAGAGGAAAGGATCGGTTTAGACATGAAGAACTATAAGGAGTACATTGACAATGAGATGATGGTCACCATGGCTCAGATGGACAAACCGTCCAAAATCCAAGACTACCTTTACCTGGTAACGCTCAGCATCGCGTCGTGCCTCTTATCTCCTCTTGGCGTCCTAACGGCTGTTCTATGACATCATTCTTTTTACTAATGACATCATCACGGGGTCCAGCTCGCTCACACTGAAAAGTCTGATTAGATTAACACGCTACACCAGACCTTACTGAACACTGACGGTCTGACAGTATTAATCATTTAGATTACAAATTGTTGAATAATTTCACCTTTAGCTCAGATTGAACACTTTCTTATTACAGTAACGACATCATTCGCTCTCCTCACAGGGCTCCGAGTGGAACGCAGCTAACTTCGAGGAGCTTCAGAAAAACAAGTATGTGAAGTCTATACTGTCCTGTACACACACTTCCACTGACACACTGAATATAAAGCACATGAGAAGGTTAGATAGTTTAACCAACTATGTGAACGTGTGTGTGTGTGTGTGTGTGTGTGTGCGCGATTCCAGTGTGGGTTACATCCTGAACGTCACCATGGAGATCGATAACTTTTTCCCAGAATCCTTCGCCTACATGAATATCCGAGTGTATGACGTGGAGTCCACGGATCTGCTCTCGCACTGGAACGACACCTACATGTTCATTAGCGAAGCGCGGTACGTTTTACAGGAACAGCAGGAAAACATTCAGGTTTTTCTTTATTAAAAATTGTTTAGAGTAAAATTAAGAGGAGAATAAAAATTTGAATAAAATGCGTAAAATGTCTTAATAATAATAAGAAGAAGACATTTTAAATCTGAAGAAAATTACTTTTTTTTTTTTTTAAGCCAATAATTAAAATCTGTAATCTTCAGATAAAGTACTGTAAACAATAATTAGTTTTTAATGAAAAGTAAGTAATTTTTGTTTGTTTGTGTGAGCATTTATTTTCCCATTCCAGCACAAAAAAATAGCAGTTTTTTTTTTTTTTTTTTTGTCGTTAGAATAATATAAAACTAGTTTGGCTTAAAAAAAAAAAAAAAAAAAAAAGACCTCTCCTTTAAACGCGTCTCCAGTGCCGAGCTCCAGGATGCTGTGACAAACTCGTGATGTTTCTCTGTATTGTGTTGCTGTAGCAACACCGGCCAGTCCGTATTGGTGCACTGTAAGATGGGCGTGTCTCGCTCCGCCTCCACGGTCATCGCGTTCCTGATGAAGCAGCACGGCTGGATGTTGGAGGAGGCGCTGAACCACGTGAGGGAGCGCAGACCCATCGTCCAGCCCAACGACGGCTTCCTCAGGCAGCTCCAAACCTACAGCGGCATCCTCAATGCAAGGTCTCACACACACACACACACACACACACACACACACACACACACACACACACACACACACACATTACATTACATTGTCATATCCCCAGATTTTGGACTCTAGCGAGCTCTACAGTTCGGCTCAGTCTGTAGGAAGTAAATGGAGTTTGTTTAGTTTTATTTATTTAGTCTTTCATTTATTTATGAACAAAAATGTATGTTTTTATCATAAAAAAATATTATAATAAAAACAATTATAATAAAACTGATTGTAATCCTGGTGATTGCAGTAAACAGCGGCACAGCTCCCTGTGGAAGCGCAAGCCCAGGGCGGAGACGCTGGATAAACCGGCGCAGAAACAAGAGATTGAAGGAGAGGGAGAGGGAGAGCGGGGAGACGATGAGCATGAAGACGATGACGTGCCGAGTCCAGAAGAAGAAGAGAGCACCGATGAGGATGAAGCGAGAGATGTAACTAGACCCTGTACTACAGTTAACAATATAGTTAATAACAAATCAATTTCACCTTATTGACTCTCTCTCTCTCTCTGTCTCTCTCTCTCTCTCTCTCTCTCTCTCTCTCTGTCTCTCTCAGGTGTTCACTGACTCAGTGTCTGGTCTTCTCCCTGATGCAAAAGAAGAAATAACGAACCCTGTAATTACCATCCAGGACAGTGACATGGTATGAACCCCGTCACCTTTGTGCTCTCCAGGCTGATGGAATGCCGTTATAGGAAAATAATCAACAACATGGTGTTGTGTTGAGTCTGAGTTAAAACTTTTTTTTTTTTTTTTGCCTTTAACTGAAATTTTAAATATGTTTTATTCCTCTTATCCTGCCAACACTTACAGTTTTACTTATTAAAGAACAACATACAGTTTATTTGTTTATTGTAACATCTAATTTTAATGGATGTCCTCAATATGTCGCTCCTGTCATCACGTGCATGATAATCACTCGTTCTTTCAGCAGTCTTCCTTTCTTTGATTCTCTAAAAGTCACGCAGCTTGTCCTGTGATATGACAAACCGCAAGATTCAACATCACCGTGATACAAATAACGTGTCTTGTCTTGTTTTTGTCCCTCAGGTGAGCCCGAGTCCCAGCAGAAGTGGAAGAATGGATCTGTTTTCTCTCATGCAGTCCATCCAGCTGGATGACGAGGAGCGACTGAGCGATCTAGAAGTACGAAAACACATCAACGCTTATAATTTTAAACAATTTCCGTTTTGTAAAGTCTCTCTGTCCAGCGGGAAACAAAAGACCAGGTGTAATACAAGTTGTTTTAAATTTAACAAAATCTTATCTAAACACACTGTGGTGGTTAGCACTGTCGCCTTGCACCTCCAGGTTCCGGGTTCGATTCCCAGCCAGGCTTAATTCCCGTCTCTGTGTGCATGGAGTTTACATGTTCTCTCCCTGTGGATGTTTCCTCCGGGTACTCCAGTTTCCTCCCACAGTCCAAAAACATGCAGATTAGGCTAATTGGCATTCCCGAATTGCTGATAGTGTTTTAATGAGCATGTATGGGTTTGCCCTGCGATGGATTGGCACCCCACCCAGCATGTACCCCGCCTCGTCCCCCAAGTATCCAGGCCCACCGCGACCCTGTATACAGGATAAAGCGGTATGGACGATGAGTCAGAGAGTGAGTGATGTAAATATGAACGTATGTGATCAGAACAGACATACAAGATAAGATGTGCTTATTGACTTAACTTTAAATTGTTCAGATTTTTTTTGTGTGTTTTAAATGTAAGTATCATGGCCAGGACTGAAAATTGGAATTTGTGCTGTTGATTCAGAACGCTGCGGCTCAGAGGAAATCTCCGGCGCAGAGGAGACGCAGCAGTCACAAACGCAGAGCTCTGGCTCACCAGAAAGCCCACGTGGACGTTTCTCCAGACCCGAAAAGCCAGGCACGCAGCAGGGAAGAGGAAAACCCAGGACTCGGCACTGGCAAGTAACAATGAGGAGAGGAGAAAGGACAAAAATAGAGAAGAGGAAGAACCACACCTCTGGAACAGTCTGGTCCGGATCGAGATCATTTTAATTATTCATGTGAGGATAATGGTGAGGGATTTATTCATTTTTTAAGTTTAGGGGTTGTCACAAAAGAAGACAGGATCTCACACACACACACACACGCGCACACAAATGATTTCTCCACATGTACTCATTTCAATGAACTTTAGTGCATAACCTGCGCAATATAAGTGGACTAAAACAGACACACACACACACACACACACACACACACACACACACCGGCACTGCAATACATTGTGTGTTTCCTGTTTTAATGTCGGATACGATGCAGTATGAAAACTTTCCCAGCGTCACTCTGTGCCTTGTTTGTCCTTCACACACACACGTACACTCGTTCTGAGCCTTACGTTCCCCACACACACACACACACACACACACACACACCTCGCTGATTTAATGCAGTATTAAATAACAGGAAAAGTATAAATGTGAGCATTACCCTGCGATAAGAAGCGGCCTATTATTTAAATTATTATTATTATTATTATTATTATTAATTAGCAACAGGTGAAAATAGCAAAAATTATTTTAAGTTTTAAAAAAAAAAAGTAAAAAAAAAGTTTGCACCCTCATTTAGCAACACTATTTGAGCTAGCCAGCTGTCTAAACACAAAACTGTGCTAATGCTACCTCTGTAGTTATGCAACTTTGCTAACAAGCTAGCTAATTTTAATGTTATGTCATTGAATTACGTAATTTAGACAGAGCCACGTTGTATGTATTAAAAGTATTCTCATTTACTAGCATACGCTTAATTGTTCTGTAAAGAGAATTAGCTCTTCTCTTGTTAGTAAACTAACTTCAGATGATGGAAGCAAGTTAGGCTAATTAGCTAAACCTAGGCTAAGCTGGCTAACATCGGTTAATAATTGTTACACCAGGGAATATTAGTGAATGCTGGGCGAACATTCTATTAGGAACCTAGCTAGGATTGGGCCAACAATAAATTGTATGTAGTAATATTTAAAGTCAGCTAGCAAGCTAGCTAACATTACGCTAACTCATACTATGTAAACCAATATCCATAGATTATGTAGAACAACAGACAAGACTGCTAACAAGCCAGCTAGCATTACCCTAGTCTATTATATTGTGTAAATACTAAACGTCAAATTCACTAGCAAGCTAGGCTAAGTATCATATTGTAAGAAACGGTAGCTAAGATTGCTAGCATGTGCAATAAACAGCGAGAATTAGCTAAATAATAAGTAAATGAAAACTTAGCCTGAGACTAAACTGAGTGCAAATAATAAAGATTTTCACCTGGATGCAAAAACTATTATTATTATTATTATTATTATTATTGGGAGATTTTTTTAAAAAGACCAAGTTTCTTTAACTTTGTTGTTGTATTCCCTCATTTCTATGCAAATAGTGTAATCTCTCTCTCTCTCTCTCTCTCTCTCTCTCTCTCTCTCTATCCGCATGAAGCTTGAATTGCTGATTTCTCCATTCTGTGATCTCCACCGCCGACTGCCAGTCAAAAGTTTTAGCACCCTAAATTGATGGATTGATTCGGTTTAGGCTAATTTTAAACAGACTAAAACTATTTGCATGTCTATAACTCTCTAATATTTTCGTCTCCCTAAACTTTCGTTTAGTGTGTGAACAGAACCGAATGTGTAGGTGCAAGAACAATCCGCCATGAAGCGAGAAAGTGATCAGATTCTGATTTGATCGTGTGAACGCCGTGAATCAGACAAACTGCAGCATTTTTGTAAAAAAAAAAAAAATCTTTTATTTTCCTTTGGAAGCTAACCTGAGCCAATGCACAGAGCTGTAGTGCTGCATAAATGCCACTGGTTTAATTGCGTCTAGTTTTGAACCCAAACTGGAAAATTCGCTCGAACTTTAGGATCTGAGAAACGCTTAACACTAGTTTAAGATTTTGTTCTGATCATGACTTGTTGCAGTGATCAGGACCTCCGGGTGTTTAAAAGCGTCTGACTGGCAGTTCAGTAAATGTTCACAATTTATAAAGTTTCACAAAATGTTCGGGGACAAAAGCATTCGTATCGCAGGCTTTAATTTGGGTTTAGTTTGTGAAGCCACGTGACTGATCGGCTTCAAATTGTATCGTTGTCGATAACGTACTGAGATTTTATGAACTAATATATTTTAAATACACACCTATTTAACAAACTCCTATTTTAATTTCATAGTGTTGACTTGAAACCCCGAAACAAATCCATAAATAAAGACTAATAGGACTAGTTAGTTAGGCCATTCAACGAGGACAAAAGTAATGGCACTCTGTAAAAAGACGAGGAGTCGCTGAGTGTCTGTAATAGCGAACGTGCTTAAGTGGCTGAGCTGCAGTACTGAAAGCTGTTTAGGTGTCATTTTTGACTTTTTGCCTTTGATGGGGTTCTGTGGGTGTGGCTAAATATAACTGTGCCATGATCATGTTTGGTGATTTACAGGCAAATGGTGTTTTTCAAAATGCGCACATGGGTATGAAAAAAACTTCTGCAAAACTTTTTCCGATCAGTCTGATGGGAATTAGAATTTTTCAAAAACCATCTACATGTTTTATTAACATTTAACTTGCATATTTTATGGGCTGAACTCATGTTAACATCTGTTGTCCACCAGAGAAGGTGTTTTTTTTCCATGTATTTCAGTACTGCTACACAGAACCGGAGTATTAATGTAACGGTTCTGTACCTGGGGGACAAAAAATCCTTTAAGTGCTGTAATGTTGCCTGTAAGGTGGAGTGTTACTTGCAAAATAAACACACACGTAGCAGGTCGACTCTCTGTCCCACAATCCTCCTGTCTCAGTGCCTTCGGTCTGGACCAAAACGTCATGTTTTCTGGTGTTTTTTATAAACTATAGGATGTATCTGAAGTGTGTATGATGTGTCTGTTCAGTATGCGAGTGTGTTCCAGCATGCTTTAGGATGGAGTTATATCACCTGGGTATTTATTATGCGCGAGTGTGTCACTGTATTTTTATTTCCATGCAGTATTTCCTTCTCTTTTTTTTCTACTGTGCTGTGTGTTAAACATGCAGATGGTTGCCAGGTTGAAGCCAAAGTCACCGTACTGAGAACAAAAAGCTGGATAAAATCCATAGGTGTGCTGAGACAATGGGAAAAGAATGGTGGATGGAAATGTGAAAAATAACAGGAATAAAAGTGCCATGTCGGTTTCTTTTAATCCTGAGGCTCTTTTTATTGATATCAGGTCAGAGATCAGGTATTAAATATTAATGCTGTTGCCTTTTTTTTTTTTTAATCACTCTGATATGGTCTGGATATATTTGTTTTTTTTTCCTTCACATGCATTTCGAACAGGGTTGCCAGATGATCAGTGTATTTATAGTTCCAGTGGTGATGGAGAAAAAACCCTTTGAATTAAACTCATTTCTAAGTCGAATCTGGCAACCCTGGTGTGATCTTTTTTCCGGATGTATCTAGTGTGTATGCGTTGTTGCTGTAGTAAAAAATAAACCTAAATTTATTAAGAGTTGTTGTGAGCTCATTTCCTGATACTGTGACTGCTTGCATTTAGATTTAATAAAAAATAATAATAATAATAATAAATGTTTATTTAATATTAAGAGGTCAAACAAATTGAATTGATTTACTTAAAATACAATAAGGTGAAAAAAAAATACACCAATATGTTTATACAGATCTTTATTCAGAGCTTCAGGCTAATAAAAAAAAAAAATCTCTTAAATAAATTTGCGTTTGGGTTCGCTGAGCAGCACGCCTCCCTCCTTCATGGCCGTCCAAAACGTCTGGATCTGAAACAGATTGAGATTTAAATAATATTTCTGTCTTTTTAATCATATCTTCACTGTGTAACAGATTAATACAATACAAAACTCATTTGAATAAAATGTTTGCCCTGTATGTTTTAAACACTTCGAAAAGGAATTATGGGAAGGAAAAAATAGCATTGCAAGAAAATATTAGGAATAAATCAGTGTGCGAAGAATGTAAGAAGTTAGAAGAAAATAATTAGCACCAGAGTGGTGAAACAGTTCAGAGAATATATGAGAATAAGAGGAAAAGAAAACTCAACTCGACTTGTGCTCGACTCGATCAGTCAAAAGTATAACTGGGCCAGGGGTAGCTCAGTGGTTAAGGCATTGGACTACGGTTCGGAAGATCCCAGGTTCAAACCCCACAACCACAAGTTGCCACTGTTGGGCCCTTGAGCAAGGCCCTTAACCCTAAACTGCTCAGATGTGTAATGAGATAAAAATGTAAGTCGCCCTGGATAAGAGCGTCTGCCAAATGCCTAAATGTATAACAATTATAGAGACTTTAATTATTTAGTCTCACAGAGATCAAATACAGTGGTGTGAAAAACTATTTGCCCCCTTCCTGATTTCTTACTCTTTTGCATGTTTGTCACACTTAAATGTTTCTGCTCATCAAAAACCGTTAACTATTAGTCAAAGATAACATAATTGAACACAAAATGCAGTTTTTAAATGAAGGTTTACGTTATTAAGGTAGAAAAAAAACTCCAAATCTACATGGCCCTGTGTGAAAAAGTGATTGCCCCCCTTGTTAAAAAATAACTTAACTGTGGTTTATCACACCTGAGTTCAATTTCTGTAGTCACCCCCAGGCCTGATTACTGCCACACCTGTTTCAATCAAGAAATCACTTAAATAGGAGCTACCTGACACAGAGAAGTAGACCAAAAGCACCTCAAAAGCTAGACATCATGCCAAGATCCGAAGAAATTCAGGAACAAATGAGAACAAAAGTAATTGAGATCTATCAGTCTGGTAAAGGTTATAAAGCCATTTCTAAAGCTTTGGGACTCCAGCGAACCACAGTGAGAGCCATTATCCACAAATGGCAAAAACATGGAACAGTGGTGAACCTTCCCAGGAGTAGCCGGCCGACCAAAATTACCCCAAGAGCGCAGAGACAACTCATCCGAGAGGCCACAAAAGACCCCAGGACAACATCTAAAGAACTGCAGGCCTCACTTGCCTCAATTAAGGTCAGTGTTCACGACTCCACCATAAGAAAGAGACTGGGCAAAAACGGCCTGCATGGCAGATTTCCAAGGCGCAAACAACTTTTAAGCAAAAAGAACATTAAGGCTCGTCTCAATTTTGCTAAAAAACATCTCAATGATTGCCAAGACTTTTAGGAAAATACCTTGTGGACCGACGAGACAAAAGTTGAACTTTTTGGAAGGTGCGTGTCCCGTTACATCTGGCGTAAAAGTAACACAGCATTTCAGAAAAAGAACATCATACCAACAGTAAAATATGGTGGTGGTAGTGTGATGGTCTGGGGTTGTTTTGCTGCTTCAGGACCTGGAAGGCTTGCTGTGATAGATGGAACCATGAATTCTACTGTCTACCAAAAAATCCTGAAGGAGAATGTCCGTCCATCTGTTCGTCAACTCAAGCTGAAGCAATCTTGGGTGCTGCAGCAGGACAATGACCCAAAACACACCAGCAAATCCACCTCTGAATGGCTGAAGAAAAACAAAATGAAGACTTTGGAGTGGCCTAGTCAAAGTCCTGACCTGAATCCTATTGAGATGTTGTGGCATGACCTTAAACAGGCGGTTCATGCTAGAAAACCCTCAAATAAAGCTGAATTACAACAATTCTGCAAAGATGAGTGGGCCAAAATTCCTCCAGAGCGCTGTAAAAGACTCGTTGCAAGTTATCGCTAACGCTTGATTGCAGTTATTGCTGCTAAGGGTGGCCCAACCAGTTATTAGGTTCAGGGGGCAATTACTTTTTCACACGGGGCCATGTAGGTTTGGATTTTTTTTTCTCCCTAAATAATAAAAGCCCTCATTTAAAAACTGCATTTTGTGTTTACTTGTGTTATCTTTGACTAATAGTTAAATGTGTTTGATGATCAGAAACATTTTGTGTGACAAACATGCAAAAGAATAAGAAATCAGGAGGGGGGAGCTCTACGAGCTCAGGAAAGCGGTTTTCTCACACAGCTAATGCATAGTTATGTAAAACAAACGAAATGAGTTTGTATTCATTTTTCTGGAACAAAATGAGAAAAAGAATAACAAAAAAGTTGTTTTTCAACATGTATGCCAATAATGCATTAATGTATTGAAAATTATCATCTCATTCACTTTCATGCACAAGACGGTGAGATAAAGCGTTTGCTGCGTTCTTAGCTCTCAAATAGTTTTTCACACCACTGTATATTTGATATAGAAAATTTTTAAAAGGATAATTTTTTTCTGCAATAAATAAGGTACAGTGCTGGTCACTATTATTGACAGCCATGGTTTTAATTTAAATTATCATTTTTTACACTGCAGAAGCCTAATATCACTGAAAATTGTAGAAAAATCTAACCTTTAACTCAAATGAAGTAAGAAAAAAAAATCCCTGACTAAAATAATTTTTCATTTCATTTTTACTGTAGTTTATAAAATTGATCAGATTATCTAGCTTCTTTAAATTAATAATTCATAACTTTCCCTGTGGTATAAATATGATGTGACGGCGAGATCTATTTCTCTTATCCACTCTTCAACATGGGGAAAAACAAGAGAACGCCCCATTCAGGTAAGACAGATGTGTCGACCTTCATCAGTCAGGCAACGGCTACAAGAAAACAGCTGCTCACCTAAACTCGTATATCTGCAGTCAGAGGAATCATTAGGAAGTTTAAAACAACCGGAACAGCGACAAACAAGGCTTGACGAGGACCCGAGTTTCTCTCACCACCAGTGAGGAGGATGGGAAGAGAACTGTTAGAGAACTGCATCAAAGAGTGGCATCTTGCTGTCAAAAAAGTCTCCATAACAACCATCAGACACCATCTACATGCCAACACGCTGTTTGGGAGTCATGCAAGGAAAAAACCTTTTCTCTTTCCTACAGTCACAAACAAACGTCTGGAGTAAATCATAAACTCTCTGAAATACCAGGACATTTTAAAGCAAAACCTGATGGCCTCTGTCTGTAAGCCTCATTGGGTCTTTCAGCAGGAAGATTACACAAAACGTGGTGAAATTTACACAAAAATGGTTCAGCAGACAATCATGCTCCTCTCATGACCATCTCAGTCCCCAGACCTCAACCCAACCGAGAGCTGGGGGTGAACTGAAGATGAGAGAGCATGAGGGATGACCCAGGACTCTGGATGATCGAGAAAGATGAAAAGAGGAACGGCCAAAGATCCCTCTCTCTCTCGCTGTGTTCTCCAATCTTGTGAAATGTTACAGGAGGAGATTAAGTGATGTCTTAGGGTTTGTACAAAGTATTAACATCAGGAGTGCCAAAATTGTGGCACATGTGACTTCAGGTTAAAAAAAAAAATTAAAATTCTTAATGTGGGATTTTTTTTTTCCCCACTGAATAATTGTACTTCAATTAAAGGTTGGATTTCCTTCTGTTTTTTCATTGTGGTTCTATATTATTTAAATAAAACATGAATTTATTAGAAGCCTAAGAACACATCTTAACCAGGGGTGCTAATAATAATGACCAGCACTAAGAACACTGTAGATGAGTTACTTCTGAATTATTGTTTTATAATCCTGATCAAGAAATTAGGGGGGGGGGGGAGGATAGGATTAAAATGAATTTAAATAAATTAAAATATATGAAGCTTTTGACATTTTTTTTTTAATCCTAAAAATATATAATTTTTATAATCAAGTTTAAACTTGGTTATGACTCATATGGATGAGATCATGAGGGATACCTCTAGACTGTTTATACAGTACATAGACAATAAAGTAAGTTTATAAAGCATTCTAATTATTATTCCAAAGATATCAAAGTAGTTTGTTATAAATATTCAGCTCAATACAAAATAATAATTTAAGTATCATATAAAACTTGAAAAAAATATATAGTTTTTTTTTTTTTGTTAGAACCACTCATGTAAAGTTACTTCATTACTAATAATTATTTTAAACTTTAAAATATTACTAATCTAAACCATTTTACATCACATTGCTTGTAAGAAATAATTATCTCTGTGCCGAAGTGTAAATAATAATAATAATAATAATAATAACTAGAGAGCGAAAAGTTCTGGAGAAATTTTAAGTGTGCCTTCCGTTACATCATAGTCACAGCCGTGATGTCATAGCAGAGGCCGGGCTCCATGTCCAGTCTATGGGACTTTTTGGGATGGTTTTTTGGGGATTTTGGGAGAACCGCGCGACGACCCCCCACCAAAAGTTATAGCACACCATTCCTGATCGAGCCGCACAGAACAGTGTAACATACAGTACGTGAGGGTGTAATAAGTGCACCTAGGCACACTTAATAAAAGGGAGGAGACTCACGGCGTCTGAGCGGAAGCTCCAGGGAACCTCGCGGTAAAAGAGGCGCGTGATTCCGGCTTCACGGCATCGCTGAGCCAGGACGTCTCCAACGGCGCGACTCGCCGCCACCGAGCATGTGGAGCTCAGCTGCTTCTTCAGAGCCCACTCCTGTGTGGAGCACGTGAGCACCGGGACGTCCGAGTCTACAGAACACACAGTCGCCGACACGTGATGCTGCGAGCGCTTTAACACCAACCTGAGACAGAAGAAGCAGAAGAAGAAGAAGAGGAGAGACTGAGGATGAGTTCCACACCTCCATCATCAACGAGTAAAAATACCAGTCTGAAAAAGCAATATCAAGAAAGGAAGAGAGAGGAGCATTACGAGCAGAGACGCACCGACACTCCACCTCTGATACGAGGGTCCGGGTGAAATGAACAGGTGAAGAAACGGGTTATGAACATGCGTTAATGCTCTAATGTTAATGGTGCTCTAATGTTTACTGTCTGATTCTGTCTCAGGCTGCAAAATAAATTTCTTGAACCACACTCCAGTCCAGTAGGTGGCGGTATTGCATTAAACACTAATAAACTCCAAAGAAGCAGCAGCAATAACCTGTCAAAATGCTCCCCAAATTATTTCCTGTGTAAGGTGTATTTCTCTACATCTCACACACACACACACACACACACACACCTGTGGTAGTACTCTCTTTTGGGCCAGACGGTGGCCCAGCCCCTGTCCTTCACGGCAACTGCCATCTGCTCCAGGTTTCTCGGGTTTCGGTTCACAAACGTCTCACTGACGTCTTCGTTCTGGATCTCCGGCACCGGAGCAGCTGCAGCTCTGCTCAGACTCCGAGGACCTAAAGTACAGAAACACAGCACGAGTATAACTTTACAGAGTGTGAAATACAAACCGCCTGTGTGTGTGTGTGTTCATCATTAGTGCACTTCACAATCTGCACAGATACTCAAGAGCTGCAGGAGATCAATCCTGAACCTTCAGAGGGTAAAACACCAGCACTGACCCCTGCACACTCCATATTAACATATGAACATATTTACTGTATAATAGAGATGAACCGCTCGATCAAATTAGTCACAAACCCTCTTATCACACACACGTTCACCACACGAGCGCTAAACCGTGTGCGTTGAACCCGTGCGCTCAGTGTCAACTTGAGTTTTGAGGCGTCCGAGGTGATAAAACGTGGATATTTCCTTATTATCCTACAGGTGGCGCACTCTGGGCTATTCCCACATCGCCTCCTGTGTTTAATTTAATTTGAAGTTAAATGTTAAATCGGTTAGTTTGTATATAAATGTGTCTAAATACTGCACTCAGTTTCTAATGAGAGAAAACTAATGTTATAAGAAACGAGCTACATTTACTCATGTTTAATAAAGATAAGGTATAGAAATTATGAGAACTTTAGTTGTTTTTTTTATTTCAAGGTGTTAAACTTGTAACAGAAACATGAAGAAACATTTACCGACTCTGAGGTATCGTGATGATGATCCTCAGCCCTAATATTTACTACCCACTGTACATCCATCCTGTGCCCTTCCTAGGGAGCGACCTCAACGAAAATGACCCCTATGTAGTGCACGACATGTCTGAGCAACTTCCGGTCTCTGTAAGTGCACTACATAGGGTGTGAGATAGCAGCTTCTATCCCCTGTACAGTGTATTACTGAGTCATTTTTAACATAATTAAAAGCTAGACCTCCCCTGTATAACCCCAGCGGTGTGTGTGTGTGTGTGTGTGTGTGAGACCTGTGATGTCGCGGCTCCGTGTCCCGGTGTGTTCCTGCAGTAGACGGACGGAGCGATAAAACCCTCTAACCGCCGCCATGTCAGTCAGTCAGACCGCGCGAGCACGAAACTGTAGCTACACACAGAAATATAAAGACACTAGCACTCCGCCCCCGGCACGCGCCTGTACGCCGCCATCTTGCTTGTGTGTCCACACTGATTTACAGTCCGGCTGAGGACGAGGAGCGTCACTCTGAGGTTCCGCCGACTGCGCATGCGCTTTCTTACAGTACTGGAGTTGAATCAGTGATTTGTGTGTTTCACAGAGATTTGTCCTGAAACATGAGAATGAACTTCAAAAAAATACATTAAAAAAATAAAAATAAAAACCAATAAGTAAATAAACACTAACATGAGTTAATAGTACCTCTATTATATATATATAAAAAAATCTATCTTTTAGATTAAATTACAAATGATGACTTTGTATGTAACTCCATTTAGTGCATTAATGAATCATTTATTAAATACACTTTGGTTTTATTTTATTGTTTGTTATAGGATCATCATAGACACATTTCATTTAAACCTCTCATGAATAAACTATAGAAGAGTTTAATGAAATTAAAACAACATTAAACACATCGTGCTCTAGATATAAACTGGACTGGGTTTACAACTGTGTGTGTGTGTGTGTGTGTGTGTGTGTGTGTGTGCATAACGGAATCAGGACAGAAACCTGACGAAATTGTACAATTGTCCTCGCCCTCGAGTCCTGACTCTGTCCTTGTCTCTCTTTCTCCCTCGTCTCTAACTGCTCTAAATAACTGCTGCAGGAGCATGTCCCAGGCCACACACACACACACACACACACACACACACACACACACACACACACACACACACACACTTTACTCTATATAAGATAGGGAACATACGTAACATTACAAAACATTCACAAAGTGTATGTGACGGCACTCAAGGGCGTGGCACGTCAGTGGGGGAGAGAAAGAAACCGAGAGAGAAAGAACTCAGCAAACAGGGAGACAGGTGGACAGACAGTTAGACAGATATTTAGACAGATAGAAAGAGAGACAGATGGTCAGAGGCTTAGACAGAAAGAGAGACAGATGGAAACACAGACAGAAGCCTACACACACAGGAGACAGACAGAGTGTTTGAGGGACTAAAGAGAAGACAGACAGACAGACAGAAGTAATGTCTTAAAGAGATAAAGATAAAGAGGGGGATATATATACTCTTTCTCTCTCCGTTTGTCTACTGATTTATGCATATCTATATCTGTCTGTCCATCTGTCTCAATAGCACTGTCTGCCTGCCTGCCTGTCTGACCATCTGTCTGTCTGTCTGTCCATCTCTCCCTTAGTCAGGTGTGAGTAACAGACACACACAGGGATGTGGACATGTTCGGGAATGTGTGTGAGACGTGTTGCTATGCAACAGCAGTTCCAGGAAGATTGCCGAGACACTGCGATTGAGATGGGGGCGGAAAAGTAAAGACACACTCACACACACACACACACACACACACACACACACACACAAATCTGTTTCAGACAAATATGTCAGAATGAAAAGATCACTGATTAGTTCATGTAACAAACACACACACAAACAGACACACACACACACACACACACACACACACGCGCACACACACAGTCTGTATTGTGGAGTGGTTATAAGACTCATCAACCTCAGCAGCTTCACTTGTCCTCCAGGTGGCAGCGTCTCCCTACTTTTTCACTTTTTCATCATCATCATCATCATCATCATCATCACTTCTCTGTCTCTTTTTTCTCATAGTTTTTCCTTTTGTATTATATTTTTTTCACATTTTGGATCAGTGGGATTGACGAGTGTTGTGCATTAAATCAGAATTAAATCCTAAACAAGCGTTGAGAGGCATGACCGGCTCCTTGTGATGTGAGCTGGTGGCTTCAACATCTGTAATCCGTTAGCTACTGGATATTAGATTAATATAAATATAAATCTCACCACGGAGGACATGAAAGGTCTCGCGATGTTCTCTCTGGGGAACGCGCTGCTCATTCTGCTTTCTCTTTTTTTCTTGATTTTCTTGGTCTCTGCAGTGAAAGCACGAGCGAGCACTTTGTGCACATGTACTGAAGTGAGCGCAAACATTAATGAAGCATCATCATCATCCTCATCACTGCTGAGTCCTGCGCTCTGATTGGTCGGAAGGTGTTGATTAATTCTCTGTAACAGAAACTTGGATTTACTTAATGCGCTCTCTCTAATTTGTTATAGTTTCTATAGCAACAGATCTCTCCACATAAATGGATTTCAACAATGGTAAATTTTTCCGTGAGGAGAGATATGTTTCTGTATCATTAATGGAAGGAGTCTCCAGTGCCAGCGATGTGTCAAAGTCAGAGGTAAGGCCGTGGAACTAAGTTTTCTCAAATTTAATACTGATTGAAAGCCTCGCCTGGTGAGGAACAAGACTTTACATTACTGCATGATGAAATTATTTTCCTCGCATATCCCAGCTTGTTAGAAAGTGAGTCAGAAGTGAGTGTGTTTGCATGAAGTCACACACAGAAAGTGAGAAGCTTTTGAATATTTAAACACACAGCAGGTTCGAGAAGTGAGATTAGACCCGAGCCTCTGCAGCGCACCAATACACAGAACCATCCCTCTCTCTTTCTGTAATGCTGGAGATGGAAAGTGACGGCGGATCAAAGGCTTGTAAAGCTGACGAGCAATGTGTTGGCCATATTCCCCCCCCTCTCTCTTTCTCTCTCTCTCTCTCTCTCTCTCTCTCTCTCTCTCCCTGATGATTCTTTACAGCATGCAGGATAAATAATGAAAGTCATATGTAGCTCAAGGCTGAGCAGAATGAGGCTGATCTCAGATCAAATGATCAGAATAAAGAATCGTTCCTCAGATTGTGACAAACGAATCACCAGGTTGGTCTTATTTGTTTGCTTCCATTCAAAGATGTTTTAACCCTTTAGCCATACTTAACCACAGATTAACTAAACTATTAGAAAATACCTAAATTAAATGAAATGAAAATGTACTATATATCTCTGTGCCAGTTGTTTAGCCATTAACATTTGGCCTATCTCACAGTAGCTACTGTCTCAATATCTCATTACGATGGCAGCCGGCCGTGGGTGGGATATATTAGGCAGCAAGCGTTTTTTTCCTGAAGTTGACGTGTTGGAAACAGGAAAGATGGTCAAGCGTAAGGATTTGAGTGACTTTGACATAGACCACATTGTGATGTCTAGAGGACCGGCTCAGGGCGACTCCAAAACTGCAGTTCTTGTGGGATGTTCCTGGTCTGCAGTGGTCAGGACTCACCAAACGGGAGTCAAGGAAGGAAAACCAGTGAACTGGTGACAGACTCGTGGGCGGCCAAGGCTCAACGATGCACATGTGAAGTGAAGGCTGGCCCGTGTAGTCCAATCCAATAGAAGTGGTGTAGATCGAATTAAGGAAAAGGTTTATGCTAAAGGGGTCAGAACACACAGTGTGTCACTATGATGGTCATAATGTTGTGGCTGATCGGTGTACGTACACTGCCTGGTGAAAAAAAAAGTCACACACTCATTGATTTCATTCAATCACCTTCAGCTTTGATTACACACACAATGTGGTGTCCTGATCACGCTCGCAGAACCGCTCGTACACACTGTGATGAGGGCGGAGAACATTTAGTTGCGTTCAGAAAGAAAAACAATTAATATACATTTTTGTTGTATTTTTTTTCATGGTTATCCCCATGTGAAGCATTTGTCATAACATGTATTCAGTATTTTTCCTTATGTGAAAAATGTCTTGTTCATAAATACATGGAATATCAGTATTTCAATTTAATCCATATTTACTAACAGAGAAGCAATGTTTTTGTTGAATTTTATCATGAATCTTCGCACAATTAAACAAAAGCTAAGACAAAGTGATCCTAACATCAATACTAAGCATTTCCTTTCTCTACTCTTTAGCTTTATTTCTCTAAAACAAAGCTAAGAAATAAAGTTTTATTCCCTCTATAATAATAAAAGAATAGAGCGTAATGAGCGAATCGGCCGCCGGAGAGGTTCCCCGTGGACTCGGTCCAGTTGAGCGTTTGATCGTTCAGGTGGGAAGTGAAGTTATCACGGAGGAGAAAAAAAACACTTCATCATTGTCCTCCTTGTCTTTCTTTCCTTTAATCAGTACACACGGCCCTGTTCAGTCTGCTCCGTCATCTGGATAATCGAACAATTGTTTGAAAATAACCCAAACCCCACGCTGCGGCACTGAGGCCACGAGGAATGAAGACGTAGTTTAGCTGAAATCTGACGATTAATCCGAGGTGCATTCATCACAAAAACATCAGAGGAAATCCTCCACTCGTTTTTTTTTTTCCCTTTTCATTTTTTATTAATCCATTCTGGAAACCACACAAGCGCTATCTGATGGGTTTTTAATGAAAGGCCTCGGGTCACTGAGAGGTCACGCCAGGACCTCAGAGAGACTCAGGCTTTAAGCCGTAGAGATAGAATTATTAGCAAAAAAAAACGTTCACACACACGTGAAAGAAATTCTGATTAATGATACTTTTAATCATCTCAGTTCGTACTTCTTGCTAGCAAATCCTAAATAAATATCTAAAACATGTTTGGAGAAGCCAGTGTACACTAGAGTACTCTTCATAGAATAGTTTTTTTTCCTAGTGCACTGGAAGCAAAGTATGCTAATGTAGCTTTAATATGTTAACATTTAAAAATAAGCTCGCATAGAATGACATTGCTGTACCATTAATATGTTGCTGCATTAATAGTACAAAAAGACAGATAGAAAGATAGACAGACAGAGGAGAACAAGTCGCGCATCACTAGACGATGAGAGAGCAGGAAGAGCTTCAAAGATGCCTGAATGTTGAATGTTGAAACCATTCGGCAGCTTGTGCATGATGATCACCAGAGAACAATCCACAACACCGTGCCGTTGTCAGTGTGACGTACGGAACAGTCCAGGCGATGATCACGTGTGATTTGAACATGCGGCATGTTGCTGCCGAGTTCGTCCCCAGGAGCAGAAAGAACATCACATTGAAGTCGGGCCAAGAACTCCGTCAGCGTGCTGTGGATGTCCCGCCTTCATGTCAATGATCATTACCGGTGACAAAGTGTGTGAGTGTACGGGTACGTCCCTGAGACGAAGCGACAGTCTTCACAATGGAAGAGCCCGTCATCTCCATGACCGAAAAGGCGAGGCAGGTCCTCAGCTCCACCGAGTGCATGCTCATCATCTGTTTCGACATCCACGACATTGTGCATCGAGAACGCGTCCCCAGGAGCCAGACGAGGTTTTAAGTTGTCTGAAGGAGGACGTACGCTGAAAGCAACACGATCTGTAGTGCACAAATTTTGTCACCACTAATGTACCTTTGCTAAGCTCGTCTCAGGATTTAGAGAGAGAGAGATGTTTAATTACTTTACTTTTAATATGCTAATGCAAGTATTCAGACACAACTATGCTAGTACTATTGATATGCTAGTCGAAGTACTAAGCCAGTTACTCTAGAAAATGTTCAGTATGTTAGTCTGTCTACTTTTTTATCTGTAAGTATTTTTTTATGTTTATCTAACTGTTTTACCCACACACACACACATATCTATAGAACTGTATCACTTTATATAATCATTTCCGTATAACTTTATCAGCCTCTCACATTGTTTTGGTCCATTTCTCTTTGCAACATTTGAAAAACTTGATTTTTTTTTGTTTAATTTTCAGCCTTTTTTTTGGGGGGGGGGGGCGGGGGGTGTACCAATTTTTCTCCCCAATTTAGTCGTGGCCAATTCCTCCACGTCACTAGAGGGCTCCCACATTAAGGCTACCACTACCACTCAGGCGGGAGGACTAAGACTATCCCATGTTTCCTCCGATTCGCGTGATGTCAGCCGACCGCATCTTTGTGAACTGCTTGCTCATGCACCATTGGGGCGGAGTAGCACACTTGGAGGAAAGCGCTAGCCACTCCTTCCGCGTGCGCAAGCTCACAGATGCCCCTGATTGGCTGTAGAGCCGTGATTAATGTGGGAGCGCAACCCTTCTACACAAACTGTACTTGTTCAGTCTTCTTCTAATTGTGCTTTAATGTGCCTGGATTTTAACATTTAACATGACGCCTGCAGGGTCTGAGATGCAGTTTTTGGATTTCTCTGTGTATTGCAGGGTCTGACCTTGTCCTAGACGTCCACTTCTGGGATGATTGGCGACTGTCTTGAATGTGTTCCACTTATGAATAATCTTTCTTACTGTAGAACATCAAACTCCAAATTGTTTGGAAATGGTGTGAGGTTCCAGATTGGCATTATGTTAACACACAGCTGAATGCTCCAGATCAGGTCATTTGTTGATCTCAAGTGCTTTTTTGATCTCTATATATGATAAATATTGTTTTATATGTATTCTATGTGTTTATATAATGTAATGTATTAGGAATACCGCTTCCTCCTTTCCTTCCCCTCTGAAGCTTTTCAATCTTTTCCTGCTCCCCTACTTCGAGCTGTCTATCTCCCGGTGTATTTCTTCTCGAGCTTATGTAAGTTTTACAGGGGCTGAAACAGCGAGTAGCTGTAAAGCACATCTGACGTGTTGGAGACGGAAATGCCTTCGGCAGGAGACGCGAAATAAAACTCTTTGGATTCAGGACTCTATTATCCAGACCGAGTCATGAATCTCGTCTAAAGCCGGCCGAACGGACATCAGGCTCAATCGGCCACGCCGGAGATAAATTTACTACCTTACGCCAGTTCTATAGCACACGCTGAAAAATAAATCTAAAAAAAAAAAACAAGCCAGTGGTTGGAGTGAGATTAGAATGAAGAGAATGGATTTTATCATGTCCTGATATTTCTTGTCCTGCTGCTGTTTCCTGAAATCCTCTGGATTTTATATATATTTTTTATCTTAATACAGGTGAACAGTTCGTCCATCTGTCCTGTGATTTTTCCCACTTTCTGTGATTCTGAACCTGTAACACGACGTCTCTACATGACTACATGTTATAGTAATAACATATGTAATGAATAATATGCAGGAATTTGTAAAAACTGAAGACGATTTTCTGTTATTTATTAAATTGTGTGCTGCTTTTTCAGTGACACTTTGAAGTGAATCTCAATCCATTAAACAGGAAGAATAAAACGTACTGCGTCACACGGCTTTATCTAAACACACAGTGAAAGTGCTGCAATAAGAAATAAGAGCATGCAAAAAAAACACCTTGAGTATACCGTAGATAAATTCAACTGAAACTGATTTATTAGATTTTTTTAATTTCCTATAGTGGAGCACTTCTCTGCGCTTCTGTACTTTTCTTTAATGTGAGGATGAGTCATCCTTTATCTTTTTTATTTATTCATTTGTTCTTTCTATCTATCTATGTATCTATGTATGTATCTATCTATCTATCTATCTATGCTTTTAAGAGGATATTCTTACCTCCCTTTTCTTTCTTTTTTCTGTTATATTAACTGTTATTTTTCCAGCTTTTTTTCTTTTCTTTTCTCTCCTATTTTCTTTCTTTCTTTTTCTTTCCTGTTGTATTTCTTTCTTTATATCCTGTTAGTGAGATCCTATTCTTTATTTTTCTTACTTTCTTTTATAATATTAGTTCCTTTTTTTCTCATGATTTTTTACTTCTTTTTTTTCATTTAGATAAACAAATCTGAAACTAAATCAATAGGTACTTGACACACTGTCTAGAATGCTCAAAAACATTTAATATTTGTTACATGACCGTCCGATGTTAGCATGTTAGCTCCTTTTCCCTTTAAGATACAGTGTATTCACTAGGTTAGTGTATACGTACATTTTAATATTTAATTGGCCCGAATTTTGCTTGATTACAGCATGCAATCAAGCGCTCCCTGAACCTCCCTTTCACACCCTGAGCCAGATGAATCCTGGCATCATCATCTTGGAATACGACGCCATCAGGAAAAAGAAACTCCATCGATGTGATAATCTGGTGATTCAGTACATTCTGGTGCTCAGCTGACTTCATTTTATTGCCCCATAACGTTACTGAGTCTCGACCTGAGTAACTGATCAACACCAGATCATAACACTGTCTCCAGAGGACTTGTACAGTGGACACTATACATGATGGAGCATCGCTTCATCCGCCTCTCTTCGTACCTTTTCCCTTTGCTCCACAGTCCGTTCTTTATGCTTATTTAGGTCTCTTTAATAAGTGGTTTTCTTACGGCTACACAGCTGTTTAGTCCCAATCCGTTAAGTTCTTAATTCAATATTAAACATAACTATGAGTTCTACTCATTTTTTAGAATTTGATTTCATTAACCGTTTAGGTGACCCTCCATCACACGAAGATGAAGGAATCCTCCCACCCCTATCCTTCCATGTTTTAATAATGTGTTTTAATTATTAACCCCATGTTAGTAGTTTCAACAATCTCCTTAGTTGTTTTCTTTGCTTGATACAGAACAATAAATTGTCACTTTTGAAACAGAGTAACATCTTTGCTACAACCACAGGAAATGTCTTCTGACAAGTCTGTTTATGAACACATTATACAGTATAATGAACTTTATCTATTTATTGTTGTGGAATGTCCATACAGCATTATAGCAGCTATAAACAGTCACTCCCTCGTTAGACTCTCTCAATTCTTTTTTTTTCAAAGTAAAAAAACAAAAAAATGGTTTGTCATGTGACTCAGAAACCGCAAGGAAGTATAAACTCCGGTGGATGTGGAAAAACATACAGTTACAGCTTCACCTCTGAGAGCTCTGACACTGGAGACTCCTTCCACTAATGTTACAGAAACACATATCTTTTTTTCAGAATAAGACACACTTGTAAAGCGGGTACTGTAAAAACATTAACATATTATTACAAGGTTTTTATTATTCCTCTCTCATGCGGTATGAAAACCTCACGTGTCTGCAGTGTAGCTGCTGTCCTGAGCGGTGCGTGAGTGCTGAATACAGAGCTCTGATTGGGATGAATGAGTCCTGGAGAGGCTCCGAGCGCTTATTAATCTCTGCTCAGTGAATCCGCTGAATCACCAGAAGAGATTGAGAGGAGACACTGCTGTGGTTTTGGGTTGCAGATTGCTGACATAATGAGATGCTGAGATGAAAGTCAGACTGGAATGTTGGTCTGGCGTGTGTGTGTGTCTGTGTGTGTGTGTGTGTGTGTGTGTGCATGTGTGTGTGTGTGTGCGTTTGTGTGCATGCTGCCGTACTGTACGGCTTTTAATTCTCTGAAACCTGAAGCTGCTCTGAAATCACTCACTCGTTAACTGTCTGTAATGGAGACGTGTAATATTTAACCACAATAATCACTACTGAGCTTCACTGACACTTCACATGGGGGGGGGGGGGGGGGGCGGGGCGGGAATCGTTGTGCCAAAAACGTCCAGACTGTCCTTCAGTCCTTCTAGCCCCTTATCCTCCTGTCCTTCTATTGTCCTGTCTTCACATCCTTTTATTCTCTTCCTCTTGTCCTTCTTTCCTCCTGTCCATCTACCATTTTGTTGTCCTGTCCTTCTATCATTCTATCCACCTGTTCATCTATTATTCTATCCTTTTAAGCCCCCATCCATCACTTATAATTATAGCCCTGTCTTTCTGTCCTCCTGTACTTCTATAATTCTATCTCCATGTCCTCCTATCCTCTTGTCCTCCTGTCCTTGTGTTTTTATCCTCCTATCCATATGTCCTTCATTCCTTCTCTGCTTCTATCCCTATGCTGTCATGTCCTTCTATCCTGCAGTTTTCTGTCATTTTATCATTCCATCCTTCTGTCTTTCTGAGACTGAAGACTAGTTCCATTAATGTTTCCTACCTTCCTTCCACTGTGGTGAGTGTAGGACAGATAAGTGTGGGACAGATAAATGGGAGGCAGATGAGTGTGAGACAGATAAGGGTAACACAGATGAGTGTGAGACAGATGAGTGTGGGACAGATGAATATTAGACAAATGATTGTGGGACAGATGAATATGAGACAGATGAATGTGAGAGAGATAAGTGTGAGACTTGAGCGTGGGACAGATGAATTTGAGGCAGATGAATGTGAGACATATGAGTGTGGGACATATAAATCAATGAATGAATATCAGATGAATATGAGAGAGAAGTATGAGACAGGTAAATGTGAGACAGATGAGTGTCAGATAGATGAATGTAAGACAGATGAGATGAGTGTGAGGCAAATTAGTGTGAGACAGATGAATGTGAGACAGATGAGTTTGAGGCAGATGAGTGTGGGACAGATGAATTTGAGACAAATTAATGTGGGACAGGTAGGTGTAAGACAGATGAGTGTGATAGATAAATTTGAGACAGATAAATTTGTTACAGATGCATATGGGACAGATGAGTGTGAGACAGATGAATGTGAGACAGATGAGACAGCTGAATGTGAGACAGATGAATGTGAGACAGAGGAATGAGAGACATATGAGTGTTGGACAGATGAGTGTGAGACAGATGAGTGTGAGACAGATGAATGTGAGACAGAGGAATGAGAGACATATGAGTGTTGGACAGATGAGTGTGAGACAGATGAAGTCTGTGCTCCATAAGGTTGTTGTTCTCAGTCTCGTGTATTCGGGGTTGTTCCAGATCACACTGTCCTTCTTTGCTCAGTGAATGAAGCTCATGTTGCTCATAATAAACACGGCACTCCTCCACACGCCGCTCCTTTACCTTCACTTTACTGCTTTAATCAGGATGCAGCCAGATGCCTGGCCTCCTTTCAACACACACACACACACACACACACACACACACACACACACACACACACACACACACACAGACCTTGTCTCAGATTGTCTGACCTCCAGAAGTAATTACTCAGAGGAGAGAAACAGTGCTGCTCTCTGACCTTTGACCTTCAGAGACACACACTTCCAGGACAAAAGCTGATCTGACCTCGTGTGCAATTATCTCATCATGTTCCCATTTCCATTAGGCTGAGTGTGTGTGTGTGTGTGTGTGTGTGTGTGTGTGTTTGTGGGGGGGTGTTCTATTAGATATACAAGGCATTTCAGAAACATTGGCACCATTTAAGGGACAGACATTACATCCAACCACCAGCACACACACACACACACACACACACACACACACACACACACACACACTTATTTGATCGAGTGCCCAGACGTGATTAGGGCTTTTGAAGGACACAGATGTTACAGACAATCATCATCATCATCATCATCATCATCACCATCATCATCATCATCAAGCGAGAGAGAGAGAGTTGAGCTTGTAAGTAACAAAAGTGAAGGGAAACAAAACTCACTGTGTCAACGTGGGTGGGGCTTACATTTCTCCCCTGTCAATCACAGTGACACTAGCCAATAAGGGACATCTATGAGCTCATATCTGTGAATGAGAAGAGAGTGCGCGTTCCTCCATGTGTGTATCACCACCCTGTTATAGCTCCATTAAATAATAATTAAACCCAAATCGACACCTTCCGACCAATCAGAATCCAGAATTCATCTCCTTATAAACAAAAGCCTGTACTGGATGTCGGTGGTTTTTAACAGTAACCAGAACATCGCTAACGGACATTAGCAGATAGCGACACATGGCTCTGGAAGCAGACATCAGAGCGACTCCGGTCCTGAGCTGCAGCTTTACCGCCATCCCCTCGACTCAGCGTCGTAATCTGATGCCTGAGGTTTGCGTTACGCCTTTATTGGGGCAAAGAAGTCATTAAGTGCTATTTAAAGACCCGCAAACGGTGATTATGGGTAATCATGGTTTAGTGGTTTTACAGCTCACTGACTGTTTCACTGACGTCACAGCGCTGTGGAAAATAACATATACGCTCCGGATATTAAATCTTAAAGCCTGCCAAAGTGTATTAATGTGTACGTGCAGCCGTAATAATGACTAGAATACATAAGGTTTGCTATTTTGGAACAACTCATTTTGTACTAGATATATTATTTATACTTCAACATGTTATTGATTTCTTTCTTCTGCTAAAGTGGACTTACACTTAACCCTTAGGGGTGTGAGGTCTTTCTGAAGTCCTGCAGTGATTCAGCGCTCTTCTTAAATTTGTGTAAATTTCAAACCTTTACCAGTAGTAAATACATTTCCCCTTATTTATGTAGAGCACAAACTGGGCTTTCATAATGTGATTGATGTAAATATGTCAGATTCATGTGACATATTCTTCAACTCTTAAACATGTGTCAAATTGCACATGCAAAAATAAAATTTCAAACTTTAGCAGAAAAGCAGAGGAAAAAGGACAATAAACAAACAAAAAAAAAACAAAGAAAAAAAAGTGATTGGCATCGTCGATGATGCCTAAGGTAATGTAATGCATACAGCTGTGAGTGAACTAAAATACACACCTGACTCTGTGATTAGTGAAGTTAAAATGTAGATTTATTTATATTATAAATACATTTTAAAAAATCTTCAAAATGTCTTACAGTATGAGCAAGGTACCATTTCTGTAGTCGTACAGTATGCACAGGTATAGCTCTACTTAATTCCAGTCACATTAAAGAAAAAAAAGAAATAACCATGATACGTGTACGTAACCATGATAATCCACTGTACGTGTTTTTTTTGTTTTGCTTTTAAGAAATAATATGTTGAATCTCATCAAATTTATCTACATTTACTTAATATAAGATTACAGCAAAGCAAACATAAGATTAACCAAATATTATTAATTATTGGCTAATAATTTGCTTATTTGTGTTTATAAATAAATGCTTAAAATTAACAAAAATGTTTGAAATGAGAACATTATTTAATTATGCTGGATCTTAGTGCAGCTTTTGATTTAATCGATCATGATATTCTTATCGATCGTTTGGAACATGTAGTGGGCCTGAGAGGGACGGTTTTAAAATGGTTTTCCTCATATCTAAAGGGGCGCTAATTTTCTGTTCGGGTTGGGGATTTTTCCTCGAAGTCAATTGCTTTGGAGTGTGGAGTACCACAAGGTTCAATTCTGGGACCCATTCTTTTTTCTTTGTTTCTTCTGCCATTGGGTCTTATTTTCAAAAAACACGGTATTTCATATCATTTATACGCAGATGATATTCAGATTTATTTACCGATCAGTGCTGGAGCCTCAAGCCTTAATCAAGCCTTGGTACTCTGTCTAAAGAAGGTGATCAGCTGGTTAGAGCAAAACTGCCTGAATTTAAATGCTAGCAAATCGGAAGTTCTGGTCTTTGGGATGAACAATGATGACAGGGACTTAACTAATTTTCTTGGCTCTTGGAAAACATATGTTCGACCCAAAATAAGAAATGTAGGTGTAATTTTTGACTCTGCTCTTATGTTCGATCATCAGGTCAAAAATGTGGTAAAAAATTGCTATTACCAGTTAAGGACTATTGCGAAAATGAAGTCTTTTCTGTCTGTTCCCGACTTAGAAAAAGTGATTCATGCATTCATCTCTTCTCGTTTGGATTATTGTAATGCTCTTTACGTAGGTATCAGTCAATCACTTACTGTATTTCGAAGCTGCAGATGGTTCAAAATGCTGCGGCGAGGCTTCTTATTGGTGTCAAGAAAAGGGAGCACATTACTCCGGTTCTAGAAAGGCTTCATTGGCTTCCTGTGAAACAACGAATTCAGTACAAGGTGTTGTTGTACGTTTACAAAACTGTTCATGAGCTGGCCCCGGAATATATTAAGGACTTGGTGCGTACGAACTCTTGTAGAGCACAAAGGTATTCCAATAGTTTTCAGCTGTTTGTACCGAGAACTCGCCTTAAAACAAAAGGGGATCGAGCCTTTTCAGTTGTTGGTCCTAGGCTGTGGAATGCGCTCCCCCCTGATGTTAGATCTGCATCCTCAGTTGAGGTTTTTAAATCGCGTATTAAAACTTATTTATACTCTGTTGCTTTTAATTCTTGACTTTGTTTTATATGTTATGTTTATGTATTTTATTTTTATTTTATTATATTTTATTATATTTCATAGTTTCTCTGATGTTCAGTCCTTTGGCCTACGTTGTAGCATAAAGGGCTATATAAATAAATGAGACTTGATTATTATAATGTGTCTTATTTATTAAGCTTATTTGTACCACAGTTAGTTCTGACCGAGTAATCTGATTGGAGGAAAGCCATCACTCACCCTGGGCGTGTCCCAGGTGTTGTCCAGTGGTTAATGACACTAACTGTGTGTCTCAGCATGGGTGAGAGTAGGTCTGTACAGTCCGCAGTACTGAGTAGAGAGCAGCTGCCTGACAAAACCCACATTCACACCCAGACACAGAAGCACTTTCAGTAAGAACACACATCTGATAACGTTATGTAACGTCTTAAACAACATGCCGTCTCTGAACTAATCACTTCTAAGTCGTTCCAAAATGGCTACGAAGCTAATTAGCTCCTAACCCAAGGCTGAATTGCAGGGCACTACTTGGTGTGTAGATCAAGGAATCGTACTCCTTACATAGTGCATTAGCTTTCTATTTAACATTTCATTTTTATTTGGGATTCGACTCTGGAACTCAGACGCCAACAGCGCTGATATTCTAAAGTGGAATAAGTGGAAATAAAAAGTAAATCTACCTCCATGGTTTATTCTCATCGCCTTTTGGCTACAGAGTACCCCTAAGAGTTTAAAACTCGTTAACTGTCACTCACTAGCTGTCAGTCTCCAGCAAAATAACTGGTTAAATCAAAGGAAAAATTCATAATCTGTTGATAATAAATGGTGTTTGTGGAACTGTTGTAGAATCAGAATCAGAATCAGAATCAGAAAGAGTTTTATTGCCAAGTACGCTTGCACGTACAAGGAATTTGTTTTAGTGACGGAGCTTCCAGAACAAAAAATACAAATGACAAGACAAAAACAGCATGACGCAAAAAAAAAAAAAGAAAAAAATTTTTTAAATGGTTGACATCAAATGGAGTACGATATGAGATACTTTTAAATAAGTTACATCAATATCTGAAGTCTGTGGTATTATACAGTATATTGCACAGTGGTGTTGTACACAATATTGCACATATATTTATTGACCGTTTGAATGATGTTTATCTGTTAAGGAGGTAGATTGCCTGGGGGAAAAAACTGTTCTTATGCCTGACTGTCCTGGTGTTCGGTGCTCTGTAGCGTCGACCCGATGGCAAAAGTTCAAAAAGAAGGTGGCTTGGGTGTGAGGGGTCCAAAGTGATATTCCGTGCCCTTTTCTTCACTCTGGATATATACAGTTCTTGCAGCGTGGGCAGGGGAGTGCCAATAATTCTTTCAGCAGTCCGAACCGTCCTTTGTAGTCTTCTGATGTCTGCTTTCGTAGCTGAGCCAAACCAGACAGTTATTGAAGTGCACAGGACGGATTCAATGACGGCTGAGTAGAACTGTGTGAGCAGCTCCTGTGGCAGGTTGAATTTCTTCAGCTGGCGAAGGAAATACAACCTCTGGTGGGCCTTTTTAACAATGGAGTCAATGTGAATGTCCCACTTCAGGTCCTGAGAGATGGTCGTGCCCAGGAACCGGAATGACTCCACTGCCGTCACAGTGCTGTTCATGATGGTGAGTGGGGGAAGTGCAGGTGGGTTTCTCCTGAAGTCCACGATCATCTCCACTGTTTTGAGCGTGTTTAGCTCCAGGTTGTTGTGACTGCACCAGACAGCCAACTGCTTGACCTCCCTTCTGTATGCAGACTCGTCACCGTCCTGGATGAGGCCGATGATTGTAGTGTCATCTGCAAATTTCAGGAGCTTGACAGTGGGGTCTGTGGAGGTGCAGTCGTTGGTGTAGATGGAGAAGAGCAGTGGGGAGAGAACGCATCCCTGAGGCGCTCCAGTATTGGTGGTGTGACTGTTGGATATGAATTTTCCCAGTTTCACTAGCTGCTGCCTGTCTGTCAGAAAGCTGGTGATCCAGTGACAGATAGAGCTAGGAACAGAGAGCTGGTTTAATTTGGTCTGAAGCAGTGCTGGGATGATCGTATTAAAAGCTGATGAAAAGTCTATAATCAAGACCCTTGCATAAACCCCTGGTTTGTCCAGATGTTGAAGGATGAAGTGCAGTCCCATATTAACTGCATCATCAACAGACCTGTTTGCTCTATAAGCAAACTGCAGGGGGTCCAGTAAGGGTCCTGTGATGTCCCTCAGATAGGCCAACACCAGTCTTTCAAATGACTTCATGACCACAGATGTTAGGGCAACTGGTCTGTAGTCATTAAGTCCTGTGATTTTAGTTTTTTTTGGAATGGGGATGATTGTGGAACGTTTAAAGCACAAAGGCACTTCACATTGTTCCAGTGATCTGTTGAAGATCTGTGTGAAAATGGGCGCCAGCTGGTCAGCACAGGATTTCAGACAGGCTGGTGTCACGCCGTCTGGGCCTGGAGCTTTCCTTCTCTTTTGTTTCAGAAAGATCTGGCGAACATCCTTTTCACAGACCTGGAGTGCAGGGGGGGAAGAGAGGGTGGTTGTCAGAGGTGATAATGGTGGTGTAGAAAGAGGGTTAGGACAGGAGTATGGTGTGAGACTGGGAGTTTCAAATCTACAATAGAACTCATTCAGGTCATCAACCAGTTGTTGATTCCCTACAGAGTTGGGGGATGGCGTCTTGTAGTTAGTGATGGTTTTCAGGCCTTTCCACACTGAAGCAGGGTCGTTTGCCGAAAACTGGTTTTCCAGTTTTTTAGAGTAGCTCCTCTTAGCTGCTCTGATCGCCCTTGTTAGTGTGTTCCTGGCCTGGTTGTACAAGATCCTGTCCCCACTCCTGTAGGCATCCTCTTTGGCCTGACGAAGCTGTCTGAGCTTTGCTGTAAACCATGGTTTGTCATTGTTATATGTTAAAAGTGTCCTGGTAGGGATGCACATGTCCTCACAGAAACTGATGTAGGATGTTACAGAATCTGTGAGCTCGTCCAGATTGGTGGCAGCAGCTTCAAAAACACTCCAATCAGTGCAGTCAAAACAGGCCTGTAATTCCTGTTCTGCTTCACTGGTCCATCTCTTTACTGTCCTTACTACAGGCTTAGCAGATTTAAGTTTTTGCCTATAGGTTGGGAGAAGATGAACCAGGCAGTGGTCAGAAAGTCCTAAAGCTGCTCTGGGGACGGAGCGATATGCATCCTTTATTGTGGTGTAGCAGTGATCCAAAGTATTTTTGTCTCTGGTGGGGCATGTGATGTGCTGTTTGTATTTAGGCAGTTCACGTTTGAGGTTTGCTTTGTTAAAATCCCCAAGTATAATTATAAGAGAGTCCGGGTGTTGTTGCTCCGTGTCTGTGATCTGAGCAGCCAGCTGTTGCAATGCTGCGTTCACACACGCTTGTGGAGGGATGTACACACTCACAAGAATGAACGAGGTGAACTCGCGCGGCGAATAGAAAGGCTTGCAGTTGATGAAATATGCCTCTAGATCAGGACAGCACATCTTCTTCAATGGTGTCACATTTGTACACCAACTTTCGTTGATGTAAAAGCATGTCCCGCCGCCTCGCGATTTCCCCGTTGATTCTGTGTCGCGATCCGCTCTGAACAGCTGGAAGCCCGGCAGGTGTAGCGCGTTGTCCGGGATGGCTTCATTCAGCCAGGTTTCCGTGAAACACAGCGCGGCAGAGTTTGAAAAGTCCTTATTTTTCCTGGAGAGCAGGAAAAGTTCGTCCATTTTGTTGGGTAGAGAGCGGAGATTCGCCAGATGTATACTCGGCAGCGCAGTTCTAAAGCCGCGCTGTCGGAGCTTGACGAGCGCACCGGCTCTCTTCCCCCGCCTGCGCTTCTTAAAGCATTTAAACAGCGCAGCTGCTCCGCCGGTTACAATGTTCAGTAAAACGTTTGAAAAATCAAAAAGTGGTTGAAAATTGTGTGATGTGTCCTGCTGAACGTTCAGCAGTTCATCCCTGGTATAAGTTATTACGTTTGAGAAACAAAAAACAGGACAAACTAACAAAAACAGTAAGACTAATGGAGAGCTCCACACTGAGGCAGCCATCCGCGGCGCCATCCTGAGAGAACCATATGAACTAAACTATACTTGTACTATATGAAAACAATATCACACTCGAGATTGTGCTGTTGTACTGAATATCAGCACGGCTGTGATATCCTTGTGCCTAACCAGTACAACAGCATGACCTTGAGTGTGATATTGCTTAAATCTCTTATATTTGGGTTATTGATTATTTTTTTCTTCTTACAGTAAGACATATTAAAACAATTGGAGTAGATTCAAGATCTTTCCCCTTGCTAGGATATATTTTCTTGCAGTTTAGGAGACCTTGAGCCGGATCAAAGCAGTACTGAAACACAAGCCAACCTTCATAATCATGCCATTGAAATGATAAGTGAGGACATTTAAATTCCACTGACACACAGCCATAGATGTTTTGTAACACTTCTCTGGCGGGGACAAGGTGTAATATTACTGAAGTAAAGATCACACAGAAACAGCACGAGCAGATATTTGTAATCCCCCCTATACCTTTTTGTAAAAAGAAGTTTTAAATCATTGTTATTTGGCACTTGTAGATTTTAGATTTTTAGAATTTTAGATTTAGATTTTAACGCTTAACAAGAAATATACAAGTAACACTCTTTTGTGTGTGTGAGCTAATTCTTCTTTAATATTGATAATAGAAGAAGACTTATGCACATCATTACAAGAGGACATCATATGGTTGGAGTTTATGCATTTGGAAATTTTGTATGTTAGTTTTACTATCTACACATTGTTGCTCTAAAGTATATTTTTGGCCTGATTTTTCATGGTTTGTTTTTATTTTATGTATTAAAATTTTTTTTTTTAAAGGCGAGTTCATACTTTGATTAGAAAATTCGAACCACATTTCACATCACACACTTGGGAACGGGTTTGGCTTTGTCCCTGTATATGTAATGTAAATACTAATGTAAAAAAGTTTTCACTGTATTTACTACTTTTTTGCTTTAGCTTTAATTTTATTGTCTTCATCTTGCGCTTTTTCTTTCTTTTTGAAGTAGTTTTCAGGATTTTTAAAAGAAGCTGCTTGTAGTCATGAAGAAAATTTACTAACACTGATTTACATGACACAATGCACAATTAATTCAAATAACTTTATATAAAGTAAGAAAAAATAAATGGTTTACTGTTTACTATATACTTTTCATACTTTTATATACTTCATGGATGTTGCTTTGTGCTCTAGTGCGCCGTCATGTTGGAACTGGTGTGGGGTTGTTGTTCGGCTCCTTATTTCCATTGAAAGGAACTCGTAATGCTTCAGCATAACAAGACATTTTGTATAACAATTTCATGCTCCCAACTTTGTGAGAACAGTTTGGGGACGGCCCTTCCTGTACCAACATGCCTGTGCACCGGTGCACAAAGCAAAGTCCATAAAGACATTGTAACGGTTAACCCCTAGAGGGCGCCTAACGCCCGTCTTTGGTTTCGTAGTTTATGTTTGCTAGTTAACTTCAGTTCATAGTATGCACCTCGGTCAGGTGACGTAAGAAGCTCACCTGAACAGAGGGAAGTTAATGAGTGGATGATGTTTGTGTTTGTTATAAATAGCCTGGCTGAACTCCAGTCAGGCGTCTAGCATTAAAAGTTAATAGTTAATTGTAGGAGTTCCGTTGTGTTTGGATGTTTATTTGCCCTTTTTGATGAATAAAAGGACTTTATTAAACCGTCAGCTCGCCTCCGCGTTCATGCCTCACACCCACGGCCGACACAGACGTAAGGGGAAACGTAACAGAATGCTAGACCAAACAGGTGGCATGGCGGAGGATTTCCCCCTGGAGTTTTTTTGGGGGGGCGCAGATACCATCTTGCCCGAGCTGGCGAACTGGCAAGAGAACGGCGAGGAAGAGGAGTACGGCGAGTGGGATTACTGCTGGTTGGAGAACGGCGAGGTAGATATGTACCGGAGCTGGAAGTACAGCCAGCTAGCAAAGCAGGAGCACATGCGGGAGAGAGAGAGAAAGACACCACAGAGCTGGGAAGGCTGCAGGCTCGCCATTCGGCGGACGCCATTCAGGGGCGATGCGGCACGGGGTCACGTGGTTCCCCGCACCGGCCGGAAGAGAGGGGCGAGGAAGCCCAAGTACGGCGGTGACGAGGGGGAAAGAGAACCCCAGGCGGAGCAGCAGCACAAGGAGCTCATGTGGTGGATTCCGGAGCAGGTGAGAGGAATGCAGGAGCAGGTGAAGGAGCTCCAGCAGCTGATCCTCCACTTCCGGGATGGCCGCGAAGCGGTCTCGGAGCTTTCGCCTCCTTCGCCAACGCTCAGCAGCGAGCAGGCATGTCAGCAGTCGCTATGCAATGCACTCATCCTGCCGCCGCCTTCCAGCATCGATGACAGCGAGCTAGCGTGTCAGCAGCTGCTGTCCGACGCTCCCGTTCTGCCGCCGCCTCCCGGTGTCGAGGACAGCGAACCAGCGTGTCAGCAGCAGCTGACCGACGCACCCGTTCTGCCGCCGCCTCCCGGTTTCGAGGACAGCGAACCAGCGTGTCAGCAGCAGCTGACCGACGCACCCGTTCTGCCGCCGCCTCCCGGCTTCGAGGACAGCGAACCAGCGTGTCAGCAGCAGCTGACCGACGCTCCCGTTCTGCCGCCGCCTCCCGGTTTCGAGGACAGCGAACCAGCGTGTCAGCAGCAGCTGACCGACGCACCCGTTCTGCCGCCGCCTCCCGGCTTCGAGGACAGCGAACCAGCGTGTCAGCAGCAGCTGACCGACGCACCCGTTCTGCCGCCGCCTCCCGGCTTCGAGGACAGCGAACCAGCGTGTCAGCAGCAGCTGACCGACGCTCCCGTTCTGCCGCCGCCTCCCGGTTTCGAGGACAGCGAACCAGCGTGTCAGCAGCAGCTGACCGACGCTCCCGTTCTGCCGCCGCCTCCCGGTTTCGAGGACAGCGGACCAGCGTGTCAGCAGCAGCTGACCGACGCACCCGTCCTGCCACCGCCTTTGAGGACAGCGAGCCAGCGTGTGAGCAGCCGCTGTTCGACGTATCTGTTCTGCTGCCGCCTTTCGGCTTCGAGGACAGCGAGCCGGCGGGTGAGCAGCCGCTGACCGACACACCTGTTCTGCCGCCGCCCCCCGGCTTTGAGAACGTCGTGGAGCCGTCATCGAGCGCACTGCACGCTCCCACGCCTGCGTCGAGCGCACTGACCGCTCCCACGCCGTCTACGAGCGCAGTGACCGCTCCCACGCCGTCTACGAGCGCAGTGACCGCTCCCACGCCGTCTACGAGCGCAGTGACCGCTCCCACGCCTTCGTCGAGCGCAGTGACCGCTCCCACGCCTTCGTCGAGCGCAGTGACCGCTTCCACGCCGTCGTCGAGCGCAGTGACCGCTCCCACGCCTTCGTCGAGCGCAGTGACCGCTCCCACGCCTTCGTCGAGCGCAGTGACCGCTCCAACGCCTTCGGCGAGCACTTCTCCAGCCCTGCAGCCGCCGAGCACGCTTCCAGCCCTGCAGCCGCAGAGCATGCCTCCAGCCCCGTCACCCAGCCTCCTGGATAGGAGGCGAAAGGTAGAACATTGGGTTGGGTGTCCGGGGCCTCCGGTGATGCTCCGGAGGAGCATTTTTTGAGGGGGGATACTGTAACGGTTAACCCCTAGAGGGCGCCTAACGCCCGTCTTTGGTTTCGTAGTTTATGTTTGCTAGTTAACTTCAGTTCCCAGTATGCACCTCGGTCAGGTGACGTAAGAAGCTCACCTGAACCGAGGGAAGTTAATGAGTGGATGATGTTTGTGTTTGTTATAAATAGCCTGGCTGAACTCCAGTCAGGCGTCTAGCATTAAAAGTTAATAGTTAATTGTAGGAGTTCCGTTGTGTTTGGATGTTTATTTGCCCTTTTTGATGAATAAAAGGACTTTATTAAACCGTCAGCTCGCCTCCGCGTTCATGCCTCACACCCACGGCCGACACAGACGTAAGGGGAAACGTAACAGACATGGCTGAGTGAGTTTGCATTAATCCACCAATCAGGCCTGTATGGTATAGTGGCCAGACAGAAGCCACTCCTCAGTAAAGGCCCATGACAGGCACGTGGAGTTTGCCAAAGGGCACCTGAAAGACTCTTAGTCCATGAGAAATATTTTTTTTGTTGTACCACGTTTGGCACCAATTACAGGCTCAGGCCTTTTTGAGTATGATGCTACAAGAGGTTCTCATCTCTTCACAGAAAAACACTGAAGCTCTTTCAGACTAACCATTGGGTTCTTGGTCACCTCCCTTACTAAGGCCTTCTCCCCGATCATTCACTTTGGCCAAGCGGCTCTAGGAAGAGTCCTGGTGGTTACAAACTTCTTCCATTTGTGGATGATGGAAGCCAATGTGCACATTTGGGCCGTCAATACTGCAGAAATGTTTCTGTACCCTTCCTCAGACCTGTGCCTCGCTACAATCCATGGCTTGGTTGGGACCTTATGTAGACAGGTGTGTGTCTTTCCAAATAATGTACAGTTAACTGAATTTACCACAGGTAAATTCCCCTAGAGGAACCAGGGGTAGCTCAACTGCTCAGATGTATAATGAGATAAAAAAAAAATGTAAGTCGCTTTGGATAAGAGCGTCTGCCAAATGCCTTAATGTAAATGTAATGTACAGGTGGACTCCAATCGATTTGTACAAACATCGCAAGAATGATCAGTGGAAACAGGATGTACCTGAGATAATTTTTGAATGTCATGGCAAAGGCTGTGAATACTTTAATATTAAGAAATTAATGTTTACATCACCCACATTAATGTTAATTCCCACCCAACACCCAAACCCCAGCCACTGGATGCCGGTCCCAAGCCTAAATAAAGCGAGATGGTGGTGTCAGGAAAGACATCTGGCGTAAAACCTGTGCCAAGTTGTGGCAGATCGAACCTTTCAACAGCAGCCGAAAGTCCACCAACAGCATTATTTACTGTACAACACATCTCCGTTGAGTCCCCTGCAATGCTACTATGAACCACTAGGGGTGCACAAAACCCAGGGAAACCCTTATTTAGTAAATCTGGACACATGTGCGGTAAGATGGCCATTTGTTAGTTAACTTAATGTCAGGTCTGTTAATAGATTGGATGGAGGTTGGACAGAGGGTGGTGGGGGTGTCTCAACTGCTGTTGGCTGTCGTGTAAATCATTCAGACACTTCAACACATCATCACTCTGACTTCCTGTTTCCAAAAGGACATGCGTTAGCATAAGGAATTAAATCATGTGGATTTTGAGTGCAGAAGTTAGACCATGAACATCTGTGTTTTTGCTTTTATCCGGTTCTCTCCGAGGGCCACACCCGCATATCTCTGCTGTTATGACAGCTTTGATCAGACTCTCCGTCTAGACCGTGAGAGGAGTGGGTGGTCAGCAGTGTTACTTTATCAGTATTATCGCAGTGTAACAGATCTGCCGCATCGCAGCACCCTCACTTTTCTTTTTGCCTCTGTCCCTCTGCGCCTAAAGACACCTCAGATTCCTCTTAAATACACATTTGCTTCCTCAGGTCACAACCTCTTTAATAGTGGCGACGATGTGAGCGATGTCCAGCTGCGTCCGGCTCGCTCTGAAACTCTCGCAGGAGTCAGGCTGATATTTAGGGGCAGATGTTTTATTTGGGTTGGGCTCCTTTGATCTGAAATGAAATTCGCTGAGGAATGCTGTCGGTTGGTGCACAGATCCTTTACACACACACACACACACACACACACACACACACACACACACACACACACACACACACACACACACACACACACACAGTGTTTTCCCAGTGGTATGGTTGCCATGTCTTTGATCTCATTTGAGCAGAAAGAACAAATTTGCAGGGAACAAAAAAAAATCACATTAGATCACATTAATCATATTAACGATATAATCTCAAAAACATAGTGGCTGTGTCTTAAATCATGCTCTATAGCCATATTATGACACCAAACACTACATAGCTTTGTCTAGTACTTGTGAGTTTTGAAACAAATGTGAACATTTTGCACATTTTAAGCAGAATTACCATTCGCTGGATTATCCGAACTCCTTTTCAAAAATATAAAATTTTGCTACTGTACCCTGCAAAAACATGATAAGGATACATGAAGTTGAGTATTATATATGTGGATTATAGTACATGTCTACAAAGGTGAATTTTGAGGGAGAAAAAAAAAGAAAAAGGCGGCACGGTGGTGTAGTGGTTAGCACTGTCGCCTTGCACCTCCAGGGTCCGGGTTCGATTCCCGGGCAGGCTCAATTCCCGTCTCTGTGTGCATGGAGTTTGCATGTTCTCCCCGTGCTTGGTGGGTTTCCTCCAGGTACTCCGGTTTCCTCCCACAGTCCAAAGACATGCAGATTAGGCTAATTGGCGTTCCCAAATTGACCATAGTGTGTGAATGAGTGTGTGTGTATGTGTGTGCTCTGCGATGGATTGGCACGCTGTCCAGGGTCTACCCTGCCTCGTGCCCTGAGTCTCCTGGGATAGGCTCCAGGTCCCCGCGACCCTAAAAACTGGATAAAGCGGTATAGAAGATGAATGAATGAATGAAAAAAGAAACAATAATAATGGACCTGAAATTCAACCTTGTGGGACACCATGTTACACTATAAGCTATAATAATGCTTCATTAAACATGACCATTTATTCCCTTTAATTATTCAGCATTGAAAAAATATATATTTCTTAGACATTATGGGTTTTAAATCTGTGATGTAGACAGAATTCTCTAGACTTGTTAGGGCACAGTTCATAACAATGTGTTTCAGTAACTGTTTGTCACTGTTGGGCTCTTGTTAAATTGGTTTGCATTGCCCTGACCTTGACTGCTGCAAAGTCGGTTTAATGACATCCATTCTTCATGTGGGACATTAAAACAGATTTCAGGATCCTCCACTGGCTGGTACTCTAACCACTGTTGCTGACAAGGTTGTAATAATTCTATAAATAGTGTTTGAAAACTGGGATGCGTTTCTGCTCTGGGCATTTTGTCATGTCTGTCTTGAAATGTGAAAACAGTATAAGCAAATCGAAAGGAATATGATAATACTCAGCCTAAACCCAAACCTTGTGGAACACCATTATGCATTTTTTTTGTTTTGAATTAATGAAGCGAAATTAGATTAACAAATCTGTAAAAGTCCCTTAAAATCTGATTCATAGAAAGCTTTTTGTTGTCTGAAACACCATGCTTTCCATCCAGTGGGGATAAATATTGAACATCCAACAGTGCCAAAAAGGCAATGTGTGAATTATTAATAAATAATTATATTAATATTAATATATTAAATAAAAAAACAATACTGTTTGAGAAAATGTTGGTCCTTCACCAAGAATAAAAACATGGATATGAAGCATATGAACAGTTTTCATACTGTATGCTTCCCTTTTAGCGGTTTAGAGAATTTTTTTAATGCAAGGATGTATAGGTTAAATGGAATAACCTATCATATAGGTTATTCCATTTAAAACTGACATGCCATATCTGAAGCAAAAATAACAGCCAAACACACAAAACAGGAGAAGAGTAATAGTGGGCCTAAAAGTTAAATTCAATTCAATTTTATTTGTATAGCGCTGTTAACAATTGACAGTGTGTCAAAACAGCTTTACACAATCAAAAGAATTATTTAAGTTTGTATGGAATGTGAATGTGTATGAATTAAAATGTTCAGATAGTCCCTGGTGAACAAGCCGCGGGCGACAGTGGCAAGGAAAAACTCTCTGAGATGGTAAGAAACCTTGAGAAGAACCAGACTCAACAGGGAACCCATCCTCATCTGGGTGAAACAGGTAGCAGGAAATGATCTGCATTTATACTTTGGTAGCAGGCAGTTCAGCTATAATAGTTGATGTTAATTGATGTTAAAATGGAGTCCAGTAGTTATTGGAGACTCAGGTAGACTTGTAGAAAGTTCCAGTCCTGAATTATCGAATTGTCAAGTCCTCAGAGAAACATCTGCCAACACCAGTTGAGGCCAGAACTGTCTTCTAGGTAGAGAGAATCATCCCCAGGCACCAGACGCATCCCAAACAGACACACATCCATGTGACAAGATCTCCAACCAGAAGCGGGGCACCAGGATGGGTGAGACCATCCTGCATTAAGGGGCAGAGGGAGTCTGGGTCGCTGGCAGCTCAGGAATGACATGTGTAGCTCGACAGAGAGAGAGAGAGAGTAAAAAGGGGAGACAGGGAGAGAGAGGGAAGAGAAAGAGGGGGAGGAAGAGAAGAAGAGGAGAGATGGCGGTTAGGTATGGCCACAGTCACATAATGTATAATGTGAATGTATATTTACTGTAGAGTGCAAGCAGAGACTCCGGCAGGACTAACTATGACAGCATAACTAAAAGGGAGAGCCAGAAGGAAACACAAACATGAGGGGGAACTGAGATGTAAAGCAAACAATCACCTCACCGTCAACAAACCTGATTAAATGAGAGTGAGGAAGACAGCATCTAAACATACCAGTTCACCATAATACTCTACGTCCATGAGTCCCCCAGATCTGCTCCTTTACCTTATGGCAAATCTATTCATTAAAATGCTTGGCTAAATAAATAGGTTTTTAGGCTAGACTTAAACACTGAGACTGTGTCTGAGTCCCGAACACTATTTGGAAGACGATTCCATAATTTTGGGGCTTTGTAAGAAAAAGCTCTGCCCCCAGCTGTAGTTTTCATAATACACGGTACTGACAAGCAGCCTGCATCCTTTGATCGAAGTAGGCGTGGCGGATCGTAAGACACTAGCAGTTCGCTCAGATACTGCGGGGCGAGACCATTTAATGCTTTATATGTCAAGAGTAGTATTTTAAAATCAATGTAGTGAAGATAGAATAGGGGTGATGTGCTCATATCTTCTGGTTCTAGTGAGGACTCTCGCTGCTGCATTCTGAACTAGCTGAAGCTTGTTTATGCACCTAACAGAACAACCAGACAGTAAGACATTACAATAGTCCAACCTAGAAGTGATAAAAGCATGAACTAGTTTTTCTGCATCGTTTAGCGACAATATATTTCTTATCTTGGCAATATTTCTGAGGTGAAAGAATGCTATCCTGGTGATATTATCTACATGAGCTTCAAATGAAAGGCTGGAATCTATAATCACGCCGAGGTCTTTTACTGTTGCACTTGATGGAACAGAAAGGCCATCTACAACATCATGCAATAGTGAGGACTTCATGAACTTCTTTAATAATAAAATTGTAAATATCAGGCATAAAATTGAGGCTTTGAAACCGAACAATGTAATTGATACAGATGTTAACCTAGCCATGTCAGATCGGAACCTAGAATACTTTACTCCTCTTGAAGAGAATGAACTAATTTCACTCATCTCTTCTGCAAATTCATCAACCTGTATATTAGATCCTATACCGACACATTTTCTTAAACAGATAGTACCAGTAATAACAGAACCGCTGTTGAGAATAATTAATTCCTCACTCAGCATTGATTATGTTCCAAAATCTTTTAAATTAGCAGTTATCAAATCAATAATTAAGAAACCTGACCTCGACCCCTGTCAGCTGTCCAATTACAGGCCAATATCAAACCTCCCCTTTATTTCTAAGATTCTGGAAAAGATAGTAGCGGAGCAGCTATACTCATATCTACATAGAAATGGCATACATGAACTGTATCAGTCAGGATTTAGGCCTCATCACAGCACAGAAACAGCACTCGTTAAAGTAGTAAATGACCTCCTATTGGCCTCTGATCAGGGTTGTGTAACTATGCTTGTATTACTCGACCTCAGTGCAGCTTTTGACACCATTGATCACCCAGATGAGGATGGGTTCCCTGTTGAGTCTGGTTCCTCTCAAGGTTTCTTCCTATTACCATCTCAGGGAGTTTTTCCTTGCCACTGTCGCCCTCGTCTTGCTCACCAGGGACTATCTGACCATTTTGATTCATACACATTCACATTCCATACAACTTAAATAATTATTTTGATTGTGTAAAGCTGTTTTGAGACAATGTCAATTGTTAAAAGTGCTACACAAATAAAAATGAAATGAATTGAATTGAATCTAAAGTTACGCTGTGATCTAAAATTTTACTCCTAGCTGTATGCGGTCTTATGACTAGAACTTCTGTCTTATCCGGATTAAGCAGAAGGAAGTTAATTGGCATCCAATTTCTTATGTCCTGCACACATTGCTCAACTTTAGTAAGCTGGTTTTTCTCATCAGGTTTTGCTGAGACATATAACTGTGTGCCGTCAGCATAACAATGAAAACTAATACCATGCTTACGGATTATGTTGCCCAGAGGAAGCATGTAAAGGGAAAAAAGCAGTGGGCCTAAAACTGAACCCTGCGGAACGCCAAACCCCACTAGAGAACATGCAGAATAATGACCATTTGATTCTACATACTGATAACGATCGGTCAAATAGGATCTGAGCCAGGAGAGGGCTGTACCCTTAATTCCTACTACATTTTCTAATCTGTGAAGAAGAATACTACAGTATGACCCTGAAAAGTGACCCTTGGGGAACTCCAGTATGTTCTCTATTACATCTCATTACATATTTTATGGAATTTCAACAGTATGAAAGTGTTCAGTTTTAAACATTTTGTCTTAAATTTTTGCTGACAACACAAGAAAATAAAATTAAAATGAAAAAATAAATAATCATGGGCTTAAAACTGAACCCGTGGGGGTGCCCATATCAAGCTTATTAAACATTTCCATGATTGACTGAACTGGAAAAGTGTACTTCATTGGGAATATGGATTGGATAGTTATTTGCCTTTGTGGTGTTTTTCCAAAAGAGAAGCTGTATCATGGGCTCTGAGGTTATGAACAATTTAGTCCATTAATCCTGACTGATTAGTAAAAGTCTGTCATGTAACATCTAAAGCAGCGAAGAACCGTTCTGTCTATAATGACCGTGTTCTCCAGACTCACGGTAAACAGGACTGAACGCCAACAGTCCCGGTCTTATTCCATTATACTTAGTCCTCTCTGCCTTTGTGGTGTTTTTCCAAAGTGTATTTGGAATTTCTGTTTCAGTTCCGAACACTTTGTCATGTCTGTCTTAAATTTTGTGAACAGAGCAAGCAGTACAAGCAGTGGAAGGTTTTCTGGGTTTAAAATAGCAAATAAATGGCGTTCCTGTTTATTCACCAGCACACTCCTGTTTCTGATCCCGAGCCAGTGCACGCTGGGAGGAAACGGTGGTTACCTGAGGATACGCCGCCGATTTGTGACAGAACCTCACTTATCCTCCTCACATCTCTTGTTTTTCTTAGCTTTGGCCGATACACTTTTTTTCTCTACAGTGGCTCCTGTTTTTTTTCCCAGCAATTTCACTTCATGGCCAGAAAAGGAAAAAACAAAAACAACATGTGAGTGTGTAGCTTATTTTCCTTCGCTCCATTCTTCCTTCATGCGTAGCCAGAAAGAGCAGCGTGGCCTTTATTTGCTGTAAATCTGCGATTTCCCAATGAAGCAACCTTTCTCTAACAAAATGTCATGTATATAAAGCACGCTGACATTTATACTAAAAAGATTTTTTTAATGCATACTTTTAAAACGAATTAGAATTAAGAATTTTTTATATCTGAAAAGTTCTCAAAAATTAGGACATTTATTAACTTTCAACACATCAATACAACCAAAGTCCAGACAATAAACATATACTACAGATCATGGGTACTCAAATATAAATTTGAAAGGTCCACTTACCAAATTTCTATTCAGTCCGAGGTCCGGAAAAATTACAGTCCAATTTCAAATAGAGAAATACAAAAAAAGTCAAACCCAAACTTTTCGAACAATACCCAAAAATGACATGTGAATGGTGACATCATGTTTGTGCCACCCGTTGTTTGAACTTGGGCATAAAAGGTGTGAGGACCAGGTGGAGGCACTGATGTAAATGTTCATTGGTGAGGCAGCTGTGATATATGTTTTTCACCATGCTCATAGTTGAAACGGCAGATTCACAAACATTGTGGGAATTTGAAGGGCCATTTTCTGCAGGACAGGAGCACCTGCTGCAGTAACCATCTTTGTCCAGAAGGTGAGAAGGTGACCACTTTTGATTTCTAGATTAAGCACATTGGTTTTCTGCTTCCCACAGGGAGCACGAATGTATATTTTTCTGTCCACTCACTCTAAAATTTACTGTTTTCAAAATCAACTTATATCAATGGCCAGCTTTGAGCATGCCATTAGGATATTACGGACATATTATAATAAACAGAGTGAGTAGCTCACCTCTTATACTGTATCTTCCACGAGTCGTTCGTTCTTTTGAATCTACTGCATCGCATAGCGCCTATGGGAGTCACGTGACAAAGGACCGAACAATTCGGGACTTGACGATTCATTGAGAACCGTTCATTACATATAGCCTATGGAGGTTTTGCGATGATTTGCGCATGCGCGCCCAGTACAAACTGAACGAATTACTCTCGGACATGACTCGTTCTTCTGAGTCATGTTAAAGATTTGTTCAAAAATAATGAATCGTTCATGAACGACCCATCACTAGAAGACTCTAAGATATATCGCGCGGAAACATAGTTGCGCACTTCATTGAGAACTCATTTGGATTATGATTAAATTAGCATGTTTGTTTTGGCGTCGGTCCAGATTTAACCGTATTTGGGTCCGGATGCGGACCGGAGTCCGCCTATTGAGTACCCCGGCTATAGATATACAGGTAATAAACATATTATGTTATATATACCATGACACCATGAACAATTGTGACCAAAAAATGAGATTTTTCAGAACGTGTTTGATCACAGAATCATGTGACCTCGTAATGCGATTACATTAATACTTACAGTATAATAATAATAATACATTTTATTTAACGGCACCTTTCATGGCACTCAAGGACACCTTACAGTCAAAGTATAAGTACAATGGTTAAAAACAAAACGTACAGAAAACTGCATTACATAACCTTAAGGTCTCCCGCACCGATCGGTTCATAGGGCAACGAGTGTTCCCCATTGTGTTCGATCAACAGCCGCAGCTTCGGCTTCGTCCCATGTGAGGTTGACAACTGTCAGGTCGTTCGCAAAGGTTCGCCGCCAGTTAGTCTTTTGCCGCCCTTGTTTGCATTTAGCCCGGGTTGGCCGCCAGTGCATCACCATTTTGGGTAGCCGGTGGTTAGGTAGACGGAGGACATGGCCGGCGAAGCGAAATCTGCATTCATTGACAGTTGCCGAGAGGGGTCGAGTATTTGCTCGACGATAGACCTCTTCATTCGTAATATGGTCCAGATAACTGATCCTCAGTATGCGCCGCAGGCACCGCTGATGGAAAACGTCTAGTTTCCGGGCAACAGCCGCCGTCATCTTCCACATCTCACTCGCGTACGTCGCCATGGGCGTTACGATGGAATTAAGGAGATGGAGTTTGACTTGCATAGAAAGCGATGGGGAGTTCCAGATGGGGCGGAGACGTTGAAACGCGGCAGACGCTTTGCCGATGCGACACATGACATCGCGCGCTGTGTCCCCGTCTGAGCTGATTACACTACCGAGGTATGTGAATTCCACCACTTCTTCCACACGATGGCCATTGACGATGCCTGGGATCTGCGCATGTGCGTAGCCAACTCGCATAATCTTGGTCTTCTGGTCGCTTATTCTAAGCCCGGCGTTGGCCAACTGTTGTTCCAGGATTGCGGTGAGGTTATTGTATGGCATTACATAAAAGCCTGTCTAAACAAACAGGTTTTAAGACAAGATTTAAAAACTGGGAGACTTGGAATGTTGCGGACCTCGACAGGAAGTCGATTCCATAAAAAAGGTGCCACATAACCAAAAGCTTGAGACCCCATAGAGACTGTCTGTGGATGTGGACGAACGAGTATAATTGTAGAAGCAGACCTAAAACCGGGATATGTATATCGAGAAGGTCCAAAAGATATGAAGGTCCCAAGTTGTTTAGTGCTTTGTAGGTTAAAAGTAGTATTTTGAAATCTACACAGTGTTTACCAGGGAGCCAGTGCAGATTTTGTAAAACAGGAGTGATGAGTTGAAAACTAGAAGTTTTGGATATAACCCGAGCAGCAGCATTTTGTACTAACTGTAATTTTGTATTTTTGAAGGAATCCCATAAAATAAAGCATTTGCAATAATCAATTCTAGATGTAACAAGAGCATGCACAAGAATAGCCGTACTCTTTGTTGAAAGGGCGGGACGTAAACAGTTTTGACCTGGTTGGATAGAGGAATATTAAGATTGTCAATTAAAACAGAAGAAATGTTTGCCTTTCCTAATGTTGATTTTGTGCCCACAAGAAGAATTTCAATTTTACTATTGTTCAATTTGAGAAAATTGCTTGAAAATCAAACCTTTAACTCTTCAAGGCACTCAACAAGAGCAGAAGAGAGAGACATCATGGAAGGTTTAGAGGAGAGATAGAGTTGGGTATCGTCTGCATAACAATGAAATTGAATGCCATATTTCCTAAATATGCTCCCTATTGGAAGAAGATAGATAAGAAACAGGAGAGGTCCTAGCACGGAGCCCTGAGGGACACCAGTGACAGCTGGAGTTGAGGTTGATTGAAACTGTTTAATTTGTGCAAATTGCGTGCGATCAGAAAAATAGGAATGAAACCAAGAAAGGGCTATACCAGTAATACCGATCGATTCCAATCTTTTCAATAGTATGGTGTGTGAAACAGAATCAAAAGCGGCACTAAGATCAAGGAGTATAAGAATCGATAAAAGTCCAGAATCAGCAGCTAATAGTAAGTCATTTGATATCTTTACAAGTGCGGTTTCAACACTATGTTGAGAACAAAACTCAGATTGGAACCTTTCAAAAAGGCTATTACTGGAAAGACAATCACGGAGCTGGGAAGTAACAATCCTTTCAAGAGTTTTAGCCCAAGAACGGCAAATTTGAAATAGGACAATAATTGTCGAATTTACTAGAGTCAAGGCCTGGTTTCTTAAAGATTGGAGTTAGCACTGCAGTTTTAAAACCGATGGGAACAATACCAGAAAAAAGTGATGCATGCATGATGTCTTATGACAATGGTTTGACAATTTAATACTTAAGTGGATTTCTTATTCATGCTCATGCTGTAAGATGTTAATGAAGTTTTATGAAAACACTGCTCATAAGAATGTGCCTGACATCACAATGTTACTTAAATGAATAATACTTATAACAACATCATGACGTCATGGTGTCACAGTTATACAATCTTTGAGTTTTAAGTACAGTGCATTTCTTATCACGATATACAGTGTATAATAAAAAAAGCGCACACTAATATTTAACTCAGTCACGTTTAGCTGCGATTATACACACTGCGGTGTCAATGTCGTGTGAAAATGATTCCTCATTCCTCAGTCCTGGAAAATGCCTCAAAATTCTGGTGCTCAGCTGACTTCATTTTATTGCCCCATAACGTTGCTGAGTCTAGACCTGAGTAACTGATCAACCCCAGATCATAACACTGTCTCCAGAGGCTTGTACAGTGCACACTATGCATGATGGGTGCACCGCTTCATGCGCTTCCCTTCTTACCCTGGTCAGTCTGGACTCATCACGTCACATGACCTTTTTCCAAAGTTCAATCTTTTTGCTCCCTTACAAATTTAACAGTAAGTACTGTATGAGAATAGCATGACAACATTATATCAGAGATTTGGATCGTTAAGTACGTTTCATAAGACTGCTTATAAGAGTTATTTATTAATACTTTTAACATCTTTATGACACCATAATGACAAAGTTATGTATCTGTTTTTAATTCTGAAGCAAAGTTTGTTTTTCGTTATTTTTATTATTCCTATTCTTTATAAGTACTTGTACAGTGTCAGAAGGATATTTACTCTCACTCAAAGTTAAAGGAACTTAAAGTTCTTTACTTATGAACACTCATAAGAATACTTTAAACTATTTTTTAATGGAAAGCTTTATGACTTCTTAATGACACACATATGTATCTATTCTCTGGCCTTCCTTTGAACATGTTTTTGATGTTTTCATGATCGAACAAATGCTACAAAATTTATAACTGTACTTAAACAGCAGTTGTAACTTATTAATAACCGGCATGTCAGTCATGTCCTTTCACTCAACGGAAAAGTGTTAACGTCCTGTTTGCAGCTTCAGCATCCTCCAACCTCTTAGTGCCAGATGAACTAAAGCAAAATGCCATGCCTGTGTGTGTGTGTGTGTGTGTGTGTGTGTGTGTGTGTGTGTGTGTGTGTGTGTGTGTGTGTGTGTGTGTGTGTGTGAATTCGATCTGCTTCACCTCCCTGCCATTTCTTTCCGTCCTCTGAGAGGTCGTCTCATCGGCTGGCCGACTCTCACTCTCTCCGTCAGTCTGACTCAGACTCGGCCAGACAAAGTCGTCTCGCTCTGACAAACAGCTAAATGGCACAAATCTCAGTGGAGCTCACTCGAGATCCGCCGTCTCTGTTTTCCCGTGCTAAATACGAACGAGAAAACAGTGTGGTCCAGAAATAACCCCTGAGGTCGGGACACGGGATCGGGATCACTGATTGTTTTGGAGAGATTGGAAAAGGAGCCATTTGTTTGGTTTATGTTGGCCTGACAGAATGTTCAGAGCGAGGGAGTTTTCAAGGAACACAAGCAAAGTTAGAGCCGAAACGACAAGTCAGAAAGTTTAAATTAGGTAACATTTTATTTAAGGCCGGAGTCAGAAACTAAACATAAATCAATTTAGTGTACATCAACATAAAGATTTATGAGACCTTATACCAGTAAAGTGTCAAATGTAACTGTCATGAAGACAACCTTCTCCTTTGATGAACATCGATGTAACTTTGAAATGTTAACAGTTTTCTTGCTTTTCATACTGCTTATATGTGGGTTATAAATACTTACAATATGACATTTATAGCACAATATTGTCCGCTATATGAATACTTATAGCACGCCGATGACATAATAACCATAAGATTTATATATATTTTCTCATAACCTTCAATCATTTTATAACTGTGTTTTAATAAATATCTATAACAGTGTTATGACATTTCAATGACAGACTTATGTATTTATCTTATGACAATTAAATAAAAGAATTAAAAAAAACTTTTAATATTAATGTTATTATACAGTGGAAGATGTTCTCCTATTTAAAAAGATAAGAGAGAGGCCTGTAATTTTCATCATAGGTATACCTCAGCTATGAGAGACAATTACAAAAAACAATCCTGAAAATCACATTGTAGGATTTTTAATGAATTAATTGTAATTCCTCAGTAAAATAAGTATTTGGTCGATAACAAACAAGCAAGATTTCTGTCTCTCACAGACCTGTAACTTCTTCTTTAAGAGGCTCCTCTGTCCTCCACTCGTTATCTGTGATTTTCTGGATTTTTTTTTCTTATTTTGTCTCTCATAGTTGAGGTTCACCAATAATGAAAATTACAGGCCTCTCTCATCTTTTTAAATGGGAGAAGTTGCACAATTGGTGGCTGACTAAATAAATATTTTCCCCACTGTATTGCATTTTAAAACACAATATTATGAAACTATTATGACAGCATATAGTAAAACTTATTATTATTATTATTATTATTATTATTATTATTATTATTATTATTATTATCTAGGCTTACTAGCTGTTTGTATTTAGTGCAACAAATTGTACAGAACAACATGGACATTTAAGCTAGCTGTTAAGCTAATTAGCTTGTTATAACTGGAAGTCTAGACAAGTTGTTCAGCCAGTTTTAAAAAGAAATCAGTGTGACACTATCATGTATTCCGCTATCATTTAAAGACAAGTTAAACTTGTAGGTGAATAAAATGTTTGTATATTAACAGCAACCTAGTTTGCGACCACCACCAAAAGAAGTTTCCTCTAGTTTCTTAGTTCCCAAATTATAAGTCCTTAGATTTAATTCCAAATTCTCAGCCCCTAGCTATTGTCCCCTTGTTTTATTTCTGTTCCCTACCACCTTAAGTTCACTAGGTTTCCAGTTTCTTACTTTATTAGTTCTCAACTTTTCAGCCCTAGGTGCTGTCTATCCGTTTTTATTTCCTGTCTTCCTTATGTCCCTGGTCGTCAGCACTTAATATTACTAATATACGAATAATGCTACTAATAATTAATACTAATACTACTGTAGTTACTATGGTCCCTATTCCCTAACTCCTAACTTAACTGTTCTATATTTAGAATTTCTAGTTTCTAGCCAACACTGTGTTCAGCTTTTTTAAACAGAAATCAACGTGACCTGATTAGCTCTCTGTCCTCTAGAACTCAGCTCTTAAAGACTGGTTGATTATATTCTCTAATAATGTGTTTGCTAATGAGCTGTTTGTAATAAGCATGTTTTTAAATGACGGTCATGTGATAATTCGAGTTGCTCACTTGCGAGTGAATTTCATTTCCGGATATTAACAGTTCCTCAGTTTGTGACCAAGAGCTGAAAAGATTTTGTAATGATGAATAAAAAAAAAACTGAAAGTTGAAAAGGGCTTATTAATGACCGTCCTCACTTCCTCGAGTGACATTAGCAAGTCTATCACAGCAAATGATCTCATTTTAGACATAATGTCCTGTGATTATATTCAGCCATGCCCTGTTCATCCATTTTTCCTGAAATTCTCTCGGTTCCCTCGGCGTTCCTCCGCTCAATAAATCCTGCTGGAATGAGACCATTTCCGCTTTCTCAGAGTGAACATGTGGCGTTTAGACGCTGCTTCCTGCCGCTGCCGACCTGACACACTGGCTTTTTCAGCACTTCTGTGACTCTGTGGTTCTGGAAAGGTCAGCAGACGTCTGAGTCACGTACAACAACTTTTCCTTCAGACCTGCTTTGAAATCCTCTGATCACTTTAACATCAGCTACTCATGATGTGCTACAGTATGTCTGACTAATACCACGATTAGTTAGGTTTTTTTGGTTTCCTAGTTTGTATTTCCCAAACTTGCAGCTCCTAGTTATGGTCTCTAGTTCCTTAGCTCCCTAATTCTCTAGGTCCCCAGTACTCAGCTCCTACAGTAGCTGTATCCAAATTCTTAGCCACGAGCTGTTGTCTCTCAGGTTTTTAGTCACTGATCCTCAATCCCTAGCTACTGTCTTCTAGTTTTTTAGTTCCTTAGTTTTTAACTCCCAAATTCTCAGCCCCTAGCTATTTTCTCTTTTCTTGTTTTTAGCTCCCTACATTCTTAGTTCCCTAGATTTTTTTTAGTTCTACTTCTTAATGAGTCCACAGCCCTATGGTTTGAAGATCGGTTTATATAGACTCAGAACTTGGTTAAATCTTTTTCTAATTTATTAGATTAATCTGGGATTTGAGAAGGTAATCCTGACCATGAGAGTCATCTCTTGAAGCTAAGCTATGCATTATAGCAGTGGTTCTCAAAGTGTGTGACGCCCCACTAGGGGGGAATACAGACATGACAGGTGGGGCGCAATGAACCGGAGGAAATTAGTGGAAAAAAACAGGAAAGTACCTATTCTAATTCATGTTTTTCTTTATTGATAATGAAGAGCGTACGCTCAAAACTAAACAATCACACACAAATAAATGGATCATTAATACAAGTAAATTTAAAATAACATCAGTTGTGGGCCGGGAGAAAAAGTGGAACCATAGTGGAACAATAACGGTTTAACGTCGGACAAACTTGAGCAGCTGCTCAAATCACAAACCTGCGCCAGCCACTGGGCAGCGCTGCGCGACTCTGACAGAAATAAACCGCGCCAAAGTACATTTTACCCCGCTGGGATGCGCACGTACAAACCAGGCATGGCCAGGCGGAAACAATATTAAACTCGAGCGGCGCTGCGCGATCCACCGGGCTGCGTGAATAAACCAGATCATCACTGCGCTACCCAGATAGTCGAGCTGCGCTGTATTTGCGCAGATATTCGGTTCAATCAGGTGCCGCGGTTTTGTCCCACTTTTGATGTGTTTGGCTTCACATACACTTCGACAATGGAAGAAGACGCTGCAGCAGCAGTGAGTTTACTTACATGTGACGAAACCAACAACGAGGAGATTGTAAAGAAAAAAGCTGCCTCGTCTGTGGTGTGGAATTGGTTTGTGTAGAAGAAAAGTGATACGAATGAGATGAAGGTGATTTGGAAGGTACGCAAGTGCACTGTTTTAACAAGTGGTGGAAACACGTCAAACCTTTTCTATCATCTGAAATCCAAACATCCAAACGAATATGGCCAAAGTAAAAAAATGCAGCAAACCTCAGCAATTCACAGTTTATATAAAATTACATAAAAAATGAACTTATGTAAAACAATTTCTTTGTGTTTTCATTTTTATTTATGCATTTTCAGATACAAATAGCTATATTGTGATATATATATCGTTATTGAGTTAGAAAATTGCTTCTACCGTGATATTTTGGATTTTGGTTGTATCGCCCACCACTAATGAAGCCTATCTTCAGCTTGGATTCATGGTGGGGATGGTGGGGGCAGAAGAGAGACTCGTGTGTGTTTTGTGTCTTAAACCGCTGGCAGCAGACCGCATGAGACCCAACAAATTAGGAAGACTCTTAGAGACAACACACTCCAGTCACGTTAATAAACCACTGGACGTCTTTGAAAGAAAGCTGGCAGAATACAGACAGCAGGATAATCACATGGTAACATCTGAATCAGTGGACAGCAAAGCACAAATGGCTTCATTCAAAGTTACATACAGAATTGGCCAGTGCAAAAAAACTACAAATGATTGCTGAGCAGCTAATAAACATGGGGTCAATTATACAAAGATATGTGACAACGTAAGCCTTGTAACAATTGCACGTATATTTTATCTGTTTTTAACTTGGTGTTGTTTGATCTTATTGGTTTAGAAATTGATATTTCAGTATAACAGTAAACTTGGCTGATTTTGTTATTATTTTGTTGACAAGTGGGGCTTGAAAATTCGCTCACCCCTTTAAGTGGGGAATGACAGAAAAAGTTTGAGAACCACTGCATTATAGTGACATGTTATTGCATTGTTGCAAGTTTAAGTTCACCAAAGTAGACCAGAAAAGTTTCAGAGAGTAGCGTTGACGGTGCTGTGGCACTGAAATGATTCAGACCTGTGATGTGTTGAGGATGTGGTGAAAAATTTAAGACGTAATGATGAACTACGTAGTCATGAAACAAGGATGTAAAACCTCTTACGGTGCTCTCTTTGGTGTGCTTAGCTCTGTAACCAGAGATACTGACTTTCTGAAGTCTTACTTAAAATCTTTAAAGCACCAAACAGAAGATCTTAAATAAAGTTTATTGCAGGACAAGTCCACTAAGAAGCTTGAAGTAAAAGTTAGATGAATTTTGGATAACATTCTTTTTAAGAGCTTAGACTGTAATTTGCAATTGAGTTGCACTTTTTTATACAGATTGGTTTGATCCCGTAAATCCGAATCAGACTTCAAAGACACTTTTCACGTCCAGGACGAGGAGGGATCGTCACACTTCATGCATATGATGTCACGCTGAACTTACATCACACACATTGTTTTGAAAATCCAATCTGTGAAAACCCATCAAAGTTTCCCACCTCGATAAGTTTTCTGATTTAGGATCAAAGGCGACGTGGAGGAATAAATCCCTGAGCTGATAAAGAGTGATTAATTCAGCTGGGACAGAGAAGAAACCATGAAAGGACACAGATGCTCCTCCGCTCGGAGAGGGTGAGACTGACGGATACTTGGAGACACACATCAGCTCATGCTCAAACCGATTCAAAGAGGCTTTGTGCGACTTTATGACCTCTTAGCATGCAGAGAACCGGTGATTTAGATCCGTGGCATCCCGAAGCGGCGCCCTGCCCTCGAGACTCCGGGACGTTTGGCTTGGACCGAAGCCATTTTAGTGAAGTCAAGCAATGTCCCACCCTGCACACGCTCCCCAGAGAGACAGAGGGGGAGAGAGAGAGAGAAAGAGAGAGAGAGAAAGAGAGAGAGAGAGAAAGGCGTGGGGGGGGGGGGGCGGTGGACCTGGGCAGTACACTGGCCTTTATATCCATGACTGAGAATCTCAGCTAAACAAAAACACGTCTTTGCTTCGGCACAAAATGCCGCTTTCATGGACGAGGCTTGACAGCGCTGCGTGGTATGATGCAAAGTGATGACCGAGTCGAGGATGGAGAACACACCCAAAATGTGCTGATGAGTCAAAATGTGGCGAGTCATGAACATTAGTGGTGCTCGTAAATTTTAAAGCTCTCTCTCTCTTTCACACACACACACAAACAAATAAACAAACAGATGTCTGATGGTTTATCTTCCCCAAGTCTTAAAATCCATTAATGAAATATCCCTATTTAACTGAACTGATCCATTTATAAAACAAATATCAGAATAATGTGTTTTTGTTCCCCCTCACATGAGCCTTATTTAGGCAGGATGAGTTTTTCATCGCGCTCAACTGATCGAGAACTCTAATGCTGTCTGCCATTAACACATATTACATACAACAGTTAATTCTGAGTGAGTAATCTGTTTGGACGAGAGACGTTATTCCCCGAGTGATGATAACAGACAGTAACAGCACTGTGATATGTAACTCTATTTATGAGTGGGGGTGTCCCAGGTGTTGTCCAGTGGTTAACGACACTAACCGTGTGTCTCAGCGTGGGTGAGAGTAGGTCTGTACGATCCGCAGTACTGAGGAGAGAGCAGCTGCCTGACAAAACCCACATTCACACCCAGACACAGAAGCACTTTCAGTAAGAACGCACACCTGATAACGCTACTATGTCGTCGTTCTGAATCGCCTCTGAGCTGTACGAGTCGTTCTGTTCACGGCTAACACTTAGCTACAAAGCTAACTAACTTCTAACACAAGGCTGAATCCCAAATCCCTCTCTAACCGCTGATCAAGGGCACTACTTGGTGTGTGGAACAATGGCGTGTACACCCTACGTAGTGCACTAGTTTAAATTTAACACTATTTGGGATTCGACCCCAGAACCTGGAAGTTAACAGAGCTGATGTGTAATAAGTGTAAATATAAAGTAAATCTGGTGAGTTTCTCAGGACTGTCCACCACCTCCATGGTTTATTCTCCTCATCTACAGAGAAGCACTAAGAGTTTAACACTACGCTCACCTCCTGATAATTACACTAACTGACACTTGCTAACTGTCTCCAGCTCCACCAATCACAGTTAATTAGTTCTGCCAGGCGTGTAAGGATGTTTGTGGGCGGAGCAAAATAACTGGTTAAATAAAGGAACAAATCATCTGTTGATAATAAATGGCGTTTGTGGAACTGTTGTATAAAAACAGCATCACATTTAAAATATTACATTCAAAACTAAATTTTAATATTGTAATATTGCTTAAGTAATCGTAATTAGTTTGTGATGTCATCCAGCCATGAACACAAGATCCAGACATCACTGTTATGGAAAGTCAGGACGCCTTTGATGTAATGAGTTTGGAGTGATTGTGAACGATTGATCTTGAAATAATGTTGCGAATTACAACGTTAGAACAGCAACTAGTTTTGACAGTGCTAGCAGATTCCCTGGAGGACCAGAGGCTAGCGTTTAGCGCTCTCAAAACCATAGTGCCACACACACACTAAGACACACAGACAATTTCTCAGAGCTTACACACATCACACACACACACACTCTGTATGTGTAATAACTTGATCCAGAATAGGTGACACTAAACTGAAGGTCTGCTGTAAGATTTGCTTCCTCTTTGGAGTTTTCACAGACCACCACTACACCCTAACACACACACGCACACACACACACATACACACAAAGTGTAACGAGTGTGTCGGGCTCAATGTCAAAGCAAACACACATTTGGTTGAGATTAGGCCGATGTTAGACGCTGAATGCCCCCAGTGTGTGTGTGTGTGTGTGTGTGTGTGTGTGTGTATGCACTCCTGATCAGCACAGACGCTTTGCAGAAACTTTCCGAACGCCGGTCGCAGGGAGAAGGGCGGAAACTTCCACGGTGTTAAGCATCAGCGGTTTCCTAAATTTGTAAGCCTTTGAGCATTAAAGAGTAAAGTGACCCCGGCTGTTGTTTTTCCGCCCCTGCTCGCTGCCACTCCTTTTTTTTCCCCCTTCTGATTTTTATTTTTAAGCGACCACATCACTTATGTGAATTAGAGGCCCTGAGGAAAGACAGGAATGGTGCATTCTGGGACGGTGAAGCGGTAATGTGAACGGACTTACATGTGGTCGGTGACCTTCTGTTCATGTCGGGTCAGAGAAGAAAGAACGAGAGAGAGACCAGGGCAGATGTGGTGCTAGTTGTTGGGGAGTGTTTGGGGTAACGGTGTAATGGAGGAGGGGGGCAGGTGTGTGATCTCGGCATTTATTTCATGGCTTATCAAAAGTCTGATAATTTATAAAGAGATTCAACTTTATTTCAAGTAACAAAAAACGGTTTGAATAAATGTAAATGTGATTGCTTCTGAGTATTTCTTAGGCATTATATTACATATATTACATACGTACTGTACTTGAAGTCGTCTGTGAACGTCAATCACTTTCACTCATCAGAAAGTCCCGGTTTGACTTGAACACCCCTCTTAGATCAGATAGAGATCAGATTAAGTTTCTGCTCCAGAAATGAGTAAAAGCTAAAAAAAAAAAAAAAAAAAGAATAAAAGTGCTCACTCTCTCCTTGGACACGCCCACACATCTGTGAGATGAAATTACTGTACAAGGAGTTCACAAAGCATGAATAACAAAACACCCCAGAAACACACGCCGGCCTATTTATGATCTGTCGACTTTAAGACCTTGACTGCGTACATAAAGAAATCATTAATTCCCGCTTCCTCCGTGTGTTTTAAGAACATCACTCAGACGTATTTACGTTCCCAATCGGCCGTGGATGTGTGGAAGGAGGAAAAGGTTTCGACCTTCTGCCCCGTCGCCGAATAAAAGCCGTTTTTGTGTCTCGGTTGTTTTTTTAAGGTGCTGAGCGCAAAAAGGAATAACGGGGGAAAAGTGTCCAAGCAGGGGATTCTGGGATAGCGGCCGGGGTGGGGGGGGGGGGGATCCCGACGTCATGGCCCGGACGAGAGATGGAAAACAAGGTGTGAGAGAGGAAACTTCCCTTCAGGAGGAAAAAACGACAGAGCATTCATCTCACACACAGAAGTGTTTTATTCCTTCATGAGCACGCATGAGTTTTACAGCCATGAGAACTGAAGGAACTTTCCAGAAGGTGTGAGATGTCTGAGGGAAAAGAAGAGCTAAGCACATGTGTGTGTGTGTGTGTGTGTGTGTGTGTGTGTGTGTCTGAAACTACAACATCAATTACTGAGTGCAGATGACCTTTGACCCCTCGTACCACGTTTCTTCTTCTTCTTCTTCTCATTTTATAAAAGTGCATAAGTGTTTAATTGATTAATTTGCCGACAGATGAACGACAGAAGAGACACATGGGAGTGTATTGCCATGAAACACAAAAACACACACTGTGAACATGAGAACCGTAACACACGAAGTAGACTAAGGCCTTGATCAGACTGCCAGCCCTAATCCGATCTCAGGCATCTCCTGATTGGAATCAGATTGCGTTCATGAAGTCTGAACAGTAAAAAACAACAAAAAACATATTGAATTAGATTTTTGCGAATCCGATCCGAGCCTCATCCAGAGGTGGTTTGAAATAGATCGGACTTCTAAAGACGTGTCTCACTCCGGACGGTCTACTCGCCTAAATCGAATTTCAAACTGTCCATTACGTCACTCGTAACCTGACATTGAAGTTCAAGTCCACATGATCATGCGGCATGGAACGCGGATCCATAGTGGAAACTAAGTGAAGAACAAGCAGAGAGGCGACGGAAGAAACGGAGACGGAAATAAAGGATTATATTTATTTATTCCCGCGTTCCGTGGTATTACCACTAAGTATGTAAAAGCTGTTCCTTTTTATTTTCTTTTGTGTAGCTAAAGTAGGTGTGTTTTCAGGAAGAGCGTCTGGAGAACAGTTTGTGGACAGAGTGAGATGATCTGATAGCACTTTGTGGGACGCATCAGTACAGGCCAAGTGGGAGTTAAGGTACAGAATCAGGACAATATACTGTATCCTCCGGACTCCGGTGTTGTTACCATGGCAACCAGTGCAGATAGGTAAAAGATGTCTGAGATTTGGTTACTAATCTGAACAGAGACAAACCGATCTGATCACTTTCAAATAACAGTGTGAACTTTACACTCAGCCCTGAAGATCAGATTTGTGAAATAAATCGGATTCGCCTGCAGTCTGAACACCTGAGACCCTCAACAACAACTACAGAGACGACACAGAAGACAGGTGAAGGTGATCAATGAAGCATGTGACTTGGTCATGTGATGTGCCGGGGCTGATGGGTAGTGTAGTTCGGTGCTGTATCATTCTCATGACATTAACATGACCAAAAAGGAGTAGAAACTGTTGAAAAGTGTTTTATTCTGCGTAAATTGTGGCCACTTGAGAACAATTACAATATTCTAATGTCTTAGTGCCCTGTTTATAATCATAAAATCTTCTTAATTTTTCATCCTGCGTAATATATGTGTAGAATTTTGGACAATTTTATTTTAGAATTATTAAATTATTTGCTGTTTTTTTAAAATGTATTTTTGCGTTTTATGTTCATTTGTAGATGGCAGACTGTTATACTAATCATTTCATCTGTTTGTGTTTGTGAGACAAATGTGTTTTAACCCGTCTCACAAACATGATAAATCATTTAATTATAATTTAATTGATTGAACATTGAATTGGACTTTTTAATCCTTTAATGGTTGTATTTAATGATTTGTGTCATTTGTTATAGCAGCTGTAAACAGTCCTTCTCTCATCTGTCTGTCTCGCTTCTCTTTTATGAAGTTAATAAAATGAAACAAAAACAACAAAAAGAAAATTGCAGCTTGTCATGTTAATGAGAAAGTCTAAATCATCACATTACAGTTTTAAATCTTCTGATACTGGAGACTCCTTCCAGAAATATTACTACAGAAATAAAATCATAAATTAGTCAAAAAGCAACACTTTTCGACCAATCAGAATCCAGAATCGAGGCCTACAGTATATCTGAGCTCCTGGTGTGACATCAGCAGTAATGAGCAGCGTGTAAAACTCCACATCTCCAGAGATTAATACCGTCTCTGAAATCTTCCTGATGGGTTTAGTCTTTTCCTCCGTAACCGCGACTGCTTCCTGGAACACAAGTCTGTAATTAACAAGCAGAAAGTCAGGCGGTTAAACACGTCGTCCGTTCGCTCTCTCAATTACAGACAACAGTGATGGAGAAGTCATTACACAGAGCCGTCCGTCACCGCCGCCGTAATTCTTCCCTCGTTCGCTTCGCAGCGGGCGACTGACATAAACCGGACTCCGCGGGGAGCGTAGCGGGCGCGCTAGTGAGAAATATAGAGTTTGAACAGAGAAAAATGGAGTCATGAATCACGGGGAAGCTGTGTGACGTGTCTCCTTTCACACTGCGCTCTTAATTTAATTACACGTCCAACCATTTCGTCTTTACACTCTGTACGTGTGAGATCGACAGCATTCGGTTTAATAACGCGTGTTAGCATTGGTAGCATTTATCATGTACCGCATGTGTGACTACGTGCGTGAGATTTACAAAAACTAATCCAGCAAATCGACACACACACACACGCGCGCACGCACGCACACACACACAGTTTGAGTCACGTTTGTAATTTATGAACCAAAGAGAGAGAAGTGTTGAGTCCAGTGTGACTCAAGACGTTTACATATGCAAATAGCTTTTATATTCCATGTGCACGCAGAAATACACATGAATTTATTCACCAGGAAAGTGTTAGGAGTTTGGGAATTAAAATTTCGGACTTTTTAATCAGAATGATAATCAGTGATTGTGATTTAATGTGTCTGTAATTGATTATTCACATGTTAAACAGGTCAATTAATTAAATCGATGAGTCAGTTTTAGATTCAGAATCAACTCACTTTTTTTTGGGTAAGCTTTTAAACGTTAAACGCTCTTAAATGAAGAAATTACTTAAGAACATCACACAATACAAAGGTTTTATATCTTCTGTAAAGTACTTCCGCTTTGTGAGATTATCCCTTCTTTAGAATTTATATATGGTCAGTGCAATACTGCCACCTACTGGACTGGAGTGCGGAGAAGAAATTTGGCAGAAGAGAAAAATCATGGCTCTGTATGAGACACATCGTTTACACTGTTTATTAGATACTTTTAGTAGTTTTTCATACCTTAAAACCAGTAAGAAACTCAACTGAAGAACTTAAAATCAAATCAAATTGAAAAACAGATCGCACAAAAATCAATTCGTATCGAATCGACACTCGTAGCCCCTGAGATCATTTTCACACCTGCTTCCTCTGAGACGTGTACTGTAATTCCAGCTCTCTGAACCTTTTCAAACTCCTTCTCACTCACTCACTCACTCACTCACTCACTCACTCAGAGGAGAGCGCTATCCACCCACTTCCACCTGCTCTTGGTTCCTGTCTCTCTCAGTGGGCGATCTGGGAGAAGGTGTACATGACACCCTTCTCTCACTGAGAACACCGCCAACTCTTTCTGCTCCATACACGGCCGTGGCATCGTCAGGACTCAAATTCCCGATGATCTTTAAATCTTCTCAACTTTTCTGCTGCGCTGCTCAGGAACACAGAAAGATGTTTTAAATCCTATATAATTTTTGATTTACTTTTTTCCCTCTTGAACCACAGGGTTCTGTTTTATCTCTTTGCTCTTAGAGCTACGCAGTGATTGGTCCGGCTTGTTACGTTACTTCCTGTTTCATGTTCGGTGATGATGGCTTATGGTGTTATGCAAACTGAGGATACAGAAAGTGTCGATGCGCCTACAATTTAATACTATAAACCTCATGTTCTGTGCTCTGAGAATGTTGTGGAAGACACACGCATCAAATGAGAAGAGAAAAAAAAAGAAATTTCTCTTTTGCAGATTCCTGAGCGATGGCGTGATGTGATCACAAAAAAAATGATGAATGTTCTATAAAAAATGTATTATTATTATCATAATTATAGCAAATTCTAAATTATGCATGTGTAAGTAGACAATAGGTTGTTTTATTAGAAATTTTGAATTTTGAAAATGAAATAGTATTTTTCCAATATTTAACTTTGTTAAAAAATGTAAATACTTGTCAATAAAAATGACAAAAATTAATCAGATTTAAGGTTGTTTTAGTATTGAGAAATATAAACTGCATTTTTGTTGTTAAGTGATTTTTTTTAGCAAAATAAAAATAAAAATCAGGATTTACAAGAGCTCCAGATGGGTTCAAAAGAGAAATGTGATGTTAAACGTGTGTGTGTGTATGTGTGTGTGTGTGTGTATGTTTTAAAGTGTTGACTGAGCCACTAGAAGACGAGCTGAACATTCTCTCCCTCTCTCTGTCTGTTCTTCTCTTCTTCTTCTTCTTCTTCTTCTCCCCCAGCTCCAGATGAACATTCCAGGCGCTCGGAGCTGCTGAAAGCCTCTTGCAGGAGATGATGGATCTAAAAGCTTGCTTTAAAGACTCAGTCCTCCTGCTTTGAGGACAGCGTGATCAAAGTGGAGAAGACTCATCTCGAATGACGTGCGAATTGAAACCCGTTCCATCAAAGAGCTGAGCGTGAGGAATGAGGGGGAAAGATGCTGAAAGATGAGAAACGTCACGCTCTTAATTCGGGAAAGATGACTTGGAGATCAGCTGACAGACAGCACTTTGTCTCTGCCCAGGGAGAGCGGCGTGATGGACTGCACATGCTACTGTTAGCATGGTAGCTTTCAGGTGTCTTAGCAAAACGACTTTGCTTTGAGATGTGAGTCAGTTCTCACGTCTGATTGGTCAGAAGTCGCATGTTGGTTTGTGTGGTTCTGGCTGCGATGTTTATGTTTGCGCATTCGTTTCAATACGATAGCGTTGCTATGGTAACAGCTCATGTGTTGTTATTAACCAAAAGAAAAATGTAAAGTAATTATTGATGTGGTGAAGGTTTTTATCATTTACAGCAGGTTCCATTTAAAGTCCTCTTTATGTCTTCTCGGTATGAGAGAGAGAGAGAGAGAGAGAGAGAGAGTTGATTGAATTGTTGATAAACTTTAAAACAGGAGAAAAAAGTTCAAACAGGAGAAACAGGCTTGTCCCACAACATTAAAGATTCCGTGTTGTTCAAAATTCACTTTTTAGTCACGTCTAGACGTTCAGACCTCTAACATTCCCGGCTTTTTGCTCTTTTCTCCTTTTTTTTATTGACCAGGGCTTAAACAAAAAAAATATCCATAACATTATACATATATTATAACAATTTCCCTTCTACTGTGACATCATATAAGAACAGCCCCTCCCCCATACTCAGGTCTGTTATTCTCTGGAGAGGGCGTGGCTCAGCAGTAGCTCATTTAAATAAACACTGAAGTGGCGTGTTTGGAAGAGGTAACGATGCATTCTTGGATGGTTGTTACATCTGGGGAAATAACACACACACACACATATTTTGTGAGGAGCTCTGAGACCTGTTTTAACTTGTTAAAGAAATAGTAAAATATGGGACCTTTATGTCTAACTACAGGGTTTATCCAGAAATCTCCCTGAAAACACTTAAACAATTCCACACTTGAGGGCAGGAGTGTTGAGATGAGTTCATGATTAGGGGGAGAGATTATTTGATTTGTGTGTGTGTGTGTGTGTGTGTGTGTGTGTGTGTGTGTTTTTACAAATAAATGGCTTCAGCATATAGTGGAGATTTTATAGTATTTGTTGTAAAGTTTTAGTTTTTTCAAAAGCGTTTATTCCCCCTGTGTGATGCGCTGCCTGAGTCTGTGAAAAGCTCGACATGTCAGAAAACTTTAATTTAATCTTTAGGAAATATAAATCACTGCGCAGAATGAAATACAGTATATTCACTCCAGGAACACAAAGACACACAGAAAATCACTTTGTCTAACGGCAGAGCCAGCCGCGTGTCATTGCGTACTTATTTATAACTCAATATAAAAATACTGTAAAACTTGGAATATTAAAATTTACTTCATTTTTTTAGTTTTGCGCTGTAGTTTCTCAAGGTGGCAGATAATTGATTCACTTCCGTATCGAGATTCTTTTGTGTGGCGATTCATGAAGATCGATTTGTGAAAATACTAGTTTTATATTAATAATAAAGAAGGCGTGTTCGATCAGCCGGTGACTGAAGGTTCTTCTCTGGTCTTCACTTTGATCAGACAGAACTGAAACCGAGCGTGTTTTCACGCCTTCACATTATGAAAAGTTCCACACAATAAAAAGTGTCCGGTCAGCGCGTCTCCAAAATCTGCGAGTGAATTAGTTTTCAAACCCGACTGCTTACACACACTCGCACCAGTCTCACACATTATGCTCGAAAATCACACGTGTCACAATCCATGTAATCACACCTGCTTTAGCCGCGCGCTCGCGGTCAAGGTGAGGCTGTGGAGGCGGTAAGAAGCTGCTGTTTCATTATAATCCTGCAGGTGGCGCTCGGATCTATTCCCGTGTGGTAGGAGTGAACTATTTGCTGTTTGGTTAGAAATTATAATTATGACATAACAGAGATACACGCTGTTTAGTAACAATGTAGCTTAGTTGTGTCATTTAATTTTAAGCTAAACTTTTGTATTTCGAAGTTTATATTGTTTAAATGCTGCATATGTGAGAAAACTAATGCTATAAGGCACACGCTACATGAAGCTGCTGAATAAAGATAAAGGACAAAACTTTTTCAAGAGTTTTTCAACTTTTAAAGGTCTTATAATTGTAAGAAAACCAGAAAAAAAATGCATCTTGAATTGGGATATTTATAAGATCGTGACACGTACAAAATCACAATATTAATTATCAAATCATCATGGATTCTCATCTCTCCATGTTTCCAGACGTGACTTCATCATCTTTTTAAAACACTGATTTATTTTGAAGACAAACTGCAACATAAAGCTGTTTTTACCTTTTATTTTTTAAAAACCATAAAACTAAGTGACTATTTATGTATTTATGTAAATAACTATTTTCATATTCATATCTCGGGTCGAGTCCTTGAAGACGTCAGAGTGGAACCTGAAGGTATGTTTAATGTTTTAAACAATCCAGAGAAATTTCAGGGCTAAAAACAACAACAGCAACAAAACACACACACACACACACACACGCACACACACACACACACACACACACCATCACAATAAAATATGAAGCGTCAGATCCAGTCGGTTACTTTAGACCGTGTTGCACATGAAGTTAAATAACAGATTACACAAAAGACTGCGGTTAGAAAACACATATACAACCGTGAGACATTTTACAGGCTGATTTAACAGAAATCATAAAACTTCCAGTGAGATTTATAGATATATATATAAAAAAAACACAAAACAAACAAACAAAAACAAAAAAATGAGAAAAGAAGAATCGAGGGAAGAATGAGATGTGATTAGTGTTTAACTGTAAAGTTCAGGTTATAGGCGTATAATGATTGTTAGTCTTTGAATGATTACATTTTATGACATCACTTTAACTTTTAAGAGTTTGTTTGGTGAAATATACCTCCGTATCTGTACACAGCAAAACTCAGAGTGTCGAGTGAACTCTTAGAGCACTGAATTAAAGGCTCCTGGGTGGTAAAGGGCGGAGTCAAGTAAACAAACAAACAAGCAAACAAAAACAGTCATAATATTATGCATCTCAATATTTTTATGCACAATATTTGTTGTATGTTAACTCTCAGTCTAAACCACGTTCTGTATAATTAATTTATGAATAATGACGATTCATTCATCTTCTATACCGCTTTATCCTGTGTTCAGGGTCGCGGGGGACCTGGAGCCTATCCCAGGAGACTCAGGGCACTAGGCGGGGGACACCCTGGACAGCGTGCCAATCCATCGCAGGGCACACACACATACACACACACACACACACTATGGTCAATTTAGGAACGTCAATTAGCCTAATCTGCATATCTTTGGACTGTGGGAGGAAACCGGAGTACCCGGAGGAAACCCACCAAGCACGGGGAGAACATGCAAACTCCATGCACACAGAGACGGGAATCGAACCCGGACCCTGGAGGTGCAAGGCGACAGTGCTAACCGCTACACCACCGCGCCGCCAGAATAATGATGAGGATTATCGATATTACATGATTGCAAAACCGTATCTGTAAAAAAAGTTTGTATGAGGTTACAGGAACTCAGTCTCGTCTAGAAATATTAAATAAATAAATATACCCTTTTGTGAGAACCGTCATGAATTCTCCTGCAGTGTAATTTTAAGCACCGTTCAGTAAAATCCTTTACAGTAAATCTTTCTCAACCCGCACAGTTTATTAGACAGATTAAACTGACCAGCCAGAAATCTGCCTGAAAACTAACTAGTGAACGAACCAGCCAAAGTACTTAAATGTGTCGTGTTCCACCACCTCTGTTTTTCTTTTTTGGTGGTTTCATCATGAACAGGAAGCTACATGTGCATAAAAATAATATTTTCAAACGTACCCGTGTTAGCATGCTAGCTCTTTAGCTTATCATGCTTTTGAAATGTCGCTTTTCCCTCCTTAGTTCAATTATGTTAATTATTCAATAAGTTTATGGCTCCTTAAAACTGCATTATAATTTTATTTCAATGTGATCTCTTTCTTTTATGCTGCTTTGTGTTGTAATTAGTGCCTGATTCATTTTATTTGATTCCACACAAGAGTCAAGTTTTAGGCTTAAAAAAAAAAAAAGAGAACTTAAATTTTTCTTCTCTCCGATCCTATAAGAGCTCATTCGACACTGTGGATTTCGCTGTTAGGGACTCGTTACTGATTAACAGTGAAATTATGAGGAACGAGTGTAAAATTGTGTGACACGAGGCACATGACTGATAAAAACAACGATACACAACTAAAGAAAACCAGAACAGGAAGGCTATTTACATCACTGAAAAAAATCTAAAAAATAAAAAAAAAAGAGCTTGTCCGGGTCTCCTCGCTCATCTCGAACCCCAGCATTGGACGTTCGATGAATGACCTCAAGAAAGGACACTCAGAATACAGACAAAAAAAAAAGGAAATAAAAAAAAAGATATTTAGCTCTCTCTTCTTTTCCTGAACCTCCATTTCAAACACAAACCAAGAGATTTTTATTTTCCATAAGAAGCCAAACGTAACGTGAAGATGACGTGAAGAACAAAGACGTGTAGAGAATGTCTCTCTGCCTTCCTTATTTTTATTTGACTAATAAAGTAAGTTCAGTAAAAGTTGGAGGTTCTCTTCTGGTCCTCAGCGACCTCCAGGGAAGAGGTTCATGCTATCGAAAGCGTCATTAACAGAATCCACTGAGAGACTTGGAGAAGGATGAAAAAACATCAGAAAGTCAAAACAGCGTAATTAGAAGCAAAGGTTCTTAAAAAACTTTTGTCCATATTGAAAATGTTAAAAGGTCCATCATGTGGTTTTGTTCCACAGATCTGTGAGATGAACAACACTGGAGTCCAGATACAAAAAAACATGTTTGTGTCTCCATTCAATCGTAAAGTTAATCGAATAAATATTTCCTCATGGGTGCTCCTCATTCAGTTGTTCTTGCACTCGCAGTTGCACTCCTCATGATGCTCCAGCGCCACGTCCGTCAGCGACTTCTGCGACCCCCGACCTGGCCTGTACTTCAGCATCAGGACCTTCAACCGTGACGAGAGAGAGAGAGAGAGACAGAAACGAGACACCGTGAGTCCGAGTCAGTAACACTGAGATAGAGTGTGATAGAGCGTGTGGAAAACTAACATTATACCAAAAAACATAAAGAGAAAAGATCTCATGCTTTACCAAGTTACGACTCGGCAGATTTACAAACTTTCATTTATTAGTAAATTGCACATTATACTTTATATCTGTTTAAAGTTACATGTAATGCTGTTTAATGTCCATGAAACCAGTCAGTTCTAGCAGCAATAAACAGGTTTTCCCCGTGAGACTCTTAAGGGACATAACAGGAGGAAATGATGAACAAGATAAAGTGAATTACAAAATAATAAAAACAAAAAATGACGGCAAAACTGTGAGCAAGTCGCAGTGTGAGGTTGAGAAATCTTATTTCTTTTTGGGGGATTTTTCTTGATTCTCTCCCCAATTTAGTCATAGCCATTTCCCACCAGTCATCAGGCCACACCTGCATCAACGCTACAACTAGCAACCAGGGAGGTCGAGTTTCCTCCGAGTCATGTAATGGCACCAAGCACATCTTTTCAGTCACGCACATCGCTATCCGCTCCTTCCGCTTGCGTGAGATTACAGACGCCCGTGATTGGCTGTAGAGCCGAGCTTGATGTGCCACTGGAGGCTTGGGTTTGGGCATTGGGTGGGAATCGAACCGCATGGCAGGTGAAAGACCCGACCACTGAGCCACCAATGTAAGATCTCATAAAACTATTTTTTCTTCTACATATTTTTTAAGGAAGTTTTTGTTCCTTTTGGGTTCCCTCAGAGGCTCAATACTTTTGTCTCATTATAACAAAGCGAAAAAAAAAAAACTCAGCTTGTCATTTGAATATTGGAGAAACATAATACAGACATTCAGAACATTTAATTATTATTATAGTTTGGAACATGAAGCTGAAGATAAAGGGCACAAGAGTCTCAGGACTAGAGCAATAATGACATTTTATAAAATAACTACATTTTCATCTGTGAGACTGAATTTTGCTCAATAACGAAAGATGACGTGAAAGAATACATGAAAAAAAAATGGAATAAAAGACCTAGGTTCTGTCTGCTTCGCTTTATAGATACGTATTGCAAGTCGGGATACAATAAAAGAAATTCTTAACTTTTTTGCAAAATGATTTTTGAAAAAAACTAACATGCTATAACTTTGCGAAAGCAATTTAATTTATACATGTAACAGAATCAGTTACGAGCTTTCACCACTGGAGGCGCTGTTCTAAAACAGTTTAGCTAATATCTAATTCGCCACACCCATGTTAAGGTTTGAGACGTCCTCATTCTTGCATTGCTTTTGGGAACCCGGGAGTTCACTGGAGTCTGTATTGTACCTCGTGATATTTTTTGGTGACTTTAGTGGGCGTGCACTGACAGTCGAAGCAGTTGTTTGAGCAGCAGGCGCAGTTTCCACCACATCGCTTCACCAGCAGACAGCTGGGCCAAAAGATCACGTCCGTCCTCTTCAGCTCCTCACGCAGGGACACCGAGTAATTGCGCGGAGTGCAGCTGTAGAGTCGGACATCCTCCCGGAGCAGGTTCAGATCCACCACGCCTACACACACACACACACACACACATAATTTAGACAGCTGTTTACTTCAGCTTTTATTGTTGGCCTGAGACGTAGCAAGTTCCAAAATGTCTGAGTCCAGAGTCAAGATCTGTAAATCAAACACTTCCTCAGCTGATCCTTATTACTCAGGAATTTTTCATTCCAAACTGGAACGAGTTTTAGCGCGAGCCCAGAAGGTTACTTATTTGTTTGCTTCTTTATTGGTTATAAATTGATGGAATTTTTAATTGAAAGTGAGTGACATCACATCAGAAACATTGCATCAGCATTAGAAAAGTGATACAAATACATTTTATTGTCATGGAAATATGTTACAGCGCCATGCTAATATTAGCATCCTAGTATGACGAAGGTCACAGGATCAACAACAACTAAAAATTCAAATTTATTCTTTTAAAGATCAGATTTATATTTACTAACTAGAAATAAAAAAAGATAAATGATCAGGTCATAATGGAAACCATTGAAAATTATAATTCCAAGAGCCCTGAACGATGTATTATTCTTACCTCTGTTTTTTTTCTGGTGGATGAAGGACTTGCCCAGGACGTGCCACGTGGGTTTGTAAAGATCCTCCAGGTCGAGCTGCCAGCGATCAGGCTCCAGGTATTTCAGGACCTCCTCCACAGTGCTGAATTCAGCCACGGTTTCTCTCAGAACCTCCACGCTGTGCAGAGCCACGGGCATGACGGCGGGCACGGCTGGCTTCTGCGCCAATCAGATAGGAAACATCCTGGGTCAGGTTTATTCACCAAGCAAGTTTTACAAAAGTAGTGTGTTCATTTTCAAATATTTTGCATAAAGTATCATATAAGTTCAACAAGAACTATGTAGAATTAGATTTAAAACATATTTCAGAGGGAAACCCAGGGAACTTTTAGGGATTTCTATCCATATAGAATTAAAAAATATTGAGTAGGAACTCTATGGAAATCTACATAACTATTTCAATGGATAACCCAAAGAAATTCATCATTAATGTTCTTAAGAACGCTTTAAATCCATGTGTATTTGTATAACTAAGCTTTCCATTAATGTCCAGTAAGTACACTCATCAAAATTAGATGATATTTCATTGGATATCCCACACAAACCCTGGAGAACCTTACTGAACCACATACAGTATGGAAGACAATAGAAATCAGCCATATTTCATTAGATATCTCATACAAGTTAAAGAAGAACATCATTTCTATGAGTACGAGTACCTCATAAATATTCAAGAGGATCCCAACACAGGAATCCTTAAAATAACCAAATTTTAATAGATGACCAATTAAATCACAATTGGAACCCAATAGAATTCAAACATATTTCAATAGATAACCCATCAGAAAAATCCCCCATGAGCACTACAGAGCAGCACATGATCATTTTATTAGATAGCATGCAACAGTCCAAAAACAATAATTCTACATTAAGTAGACTTTGACCACATTCCAATAGATAATGCATGAAAAAACTGGGACCAAAAAGAATCTAAAGAAACATATTTCAATAGATGATCTACTGTTCACCGAGAACATCATAGAATTAGACCAGATCTTTGTACATAAGGATAAAAAATTCTAACAAGCCACCTAAAGAATTAGACCCCATAAACATCCATATAGAAGTTTAAAACTAATATTAAACAGCCCCTTAAAATACTTTTGGAACCCAATTTAACCATATTTTAATGTGTAACTCATTAAAAATAATCAATCAGGAATGCTGGAGAACTATATAAAAACATTTTAATAGATAGCACACAATATTCCAACAACAATAGTTCTAAATTATGTAGACTTGGAGCATGTTTTAATGGATTAAACATAAAAATACAATACAATAGGAGATGTTTGGACTTAGACCAAATTCCAAAATACACCAGAGACCCAAAAGAATCTACAGAACCATAATTCAATAAATGAAAAGTCCAACATGAACAAAAACACCATAAGCCATATGGAATTAGACCAGGTTTTAGTTTACTGTATAACGATACACGTCTAACAAGAACCAAATCTTAATGTCTACTGTATAACCTCCCAAAAATACATTAAACAGGAGCACTATAGAATTAATAAACGACCCATTATAATACAACTGGAACCCAATAGAATTCCACCACAGCTCAGTGAGTAACCCAGTAAGGTCCTTTAGGCTCCCATTAAAATCTCACATCCAGTGCATCTCCGGCGCAATTCACCAGAGGATTTCAGCAAATTCCAGCAGAAGTTTCCGTAACTCCATTTTATATTGTTTGCATGAAAAAACTATTATTAGTGACAAATTCCTCCTCATCCAAAAGGGATTTGCTGAGTCTTTACTGTAAGCACAGGAGGAGAGTGAAAAGCTTGTTGTCATGGTTACGGCTGTGTAATAGACGTCATGGTGGCTGATAAAGGACGCTGGCGATATAAAGGAGAGCTGTGAATGGGGTCAGCGTGGCTGAAAGAGGGCGCCTCGAATCCAAAGACACAAAACTGTTTCCAGAACAAGGACGGTTTCAAGGTTGAAAAATAAAATAGCAGCAGAGCAGATGGATGGTTATTCTAGACGAGGAACCGCGGCGCGTGGCTTTAACATAATTTCATCATACTTTCAAAGTCATCCCTGAATAAAGCATGAACAAAACCCCACACCGGCCGACATTACAATGCAGCGTAGAGCATGAGAGCATACTAATGACTCGAATTTACATATTCTATTAGGCTTCACACTGAAATCATGAATATTGAGACATATTTGGCGATATGCCGTAAGTCATGAACGGAAATGTCACTTGTTTGGGAGATTATTTAAAGAAAGAAAACATACTTTAAATAATGGATTTGTTTCTAATCTTTCTTCTGCTTCTAAATGTTCATCACTTGCAACTCGTGTCCTCTCTCTGTCTGTCTCTCTGTCTCTCTGTCTCTCTCTCACGCTCTCTTCGTCTCCTTGCTGTCATGAATAATGTGGAATGGAAACCATTAACAACTTGTGCATGTGTGATGCTTTTCCATTCTGTCACATAACGGACATGTGAAGCCTCGTCTGCTGAGACGTAGATCATATTAGATGCTTTTCTGATGGAATCTTGGACACAAAGCAAGGTTCCTCATCAGCACAAATCTCATCAGGTCTTCACAGTAAGAAACTCGAATGTTTTGTACCTTATGCACTTTGTTTCTTTTTGTTGTAACGTCCTGATTATTAGCATTTTGCAATTTGTGAATTGGATCGATGTCTTCAAACAGGATGAAGTTTTTCTGAATAGTAATCCACAACATTCCTGATATGAGGATCTTACAAGGATGTACAGTTGTTGAAAGAAAATGTGATGTCCTTGTGCAGTCATAGTGAGGCATATTGAATGTTAGGGTAGGAAGATGTCCTTTCAGAGACCTTTGGGTAATTTAAGTCATCTTGCTTGTTAGGAATGCCAGAAAGACATAATATGCTCTGCTAGGTTGTAAATCCTACAGTAACTAATAAACTGAATTTCCATATATATATATATATATATATATATATATATATATATATATATATATATATCCCGCGACCCTGTATATAAGGATAAAGCGGTACAGAAAATGAATGAATGAATGAATATATATATATATATATATATATATATATATATATATATATATATATATATATATATACACACACACACACACACACACACTTCAATACAACATGTTCGCAGAGAACTTTTTCTAATTCTAAAACAACCCATATGCTCAGGCAGCCTCATGCATAGCAACACAGAAAAATATTTACCCCCCTTAAAAGGAGTTAACCTGATCTTATTCCTCTGCCTTCCTCCGACAAAATCCCTTTGACGTCATGCGCAAGATCAGAGCTGATGAATTGATCTCGTGAGGTATAAACCCCGGCATGAAATAATGAATCCCACTGTGTTGTGTAGCTCTGACAACAAGGTGTTCCAAATTGGTTGCATCTGTGCGTGTTTGGTGGGGTCGGAGGTGGGGTGAGGTGGGGAGGGGCGGGGTATGGGGGGGGGACATAACAGACCTGAGACAGACTTGGTTACTTGGAGCGAGAGAAGTGTCTGAGTACAAAAACCTCCATCAGGAACGTGTGATTAGATGCGAATAAACGAACAGCCTGGGTGAGACGAGGTTTAGTGCGATAGCGTGTTCAACATAAAAACTCATCTTAAAGCTACCATAAACAAGGAATTCAACTCAATTAAACATGCTTATTTATTTACTAGTAGACATTGCCATGACAATTTAGATAAATCTGGATGTAGATTTCAATTCCTAATGAAGAAGCCAGAACTGTGAAGTGATCCATGTAGAATTCTCCGAGCAGAAGTGCTTTTAAACAAGCAGCATGGAACTTAGAACATTTAGTACAGCTGTGCTTCCTTCTGCAAAAAATTCTCTGAAAAGTTCATGATTAAAGATCCACCTAGAACCCTAAACATGGAGCTCATTTATGGAATTTGGCAGACGCCCTTATCCAGAGTGACTCACAATTTATAGCATTATACATCTGAGCAGTTGAGGGGTAAGGGCCGCGCTCAAGGGCCCAACAGTGGTAACCTGATGGTGTGATCAATCTTTTTGGAGAAATCCTTTTGTGCTGGCTTGGTGATATGCACACAAAAGTATTTCAGCAACCAAGAACATAAAAAAACATCTGTTGATACATTGTTCTTTAGCTTGTCTCATATCTCTAAGAACTTGTTTAGCAAAAAATTAAGGTACCTTTGAAGAGAATCCCAATAATTGTCTTCATGGCATGAGATCAAGGAATGTATACAAGTTGTATCCTTTGTGGAAAATGTTTGTGGATATAAATTAATTCCAGGTTTATTACCTTCGTATAAAACAGTCCACACAGATTTTTCACAAACTCGCAGATGAACATGTAACCCTTTTTTGTGCTGATTTTCCCCCCTGGTTTTGTCAATAAGCTTTGCTGACACTTGCAAAAGCAAGGACTCTTCTATCACTCAACAGCTAACAATCTGGAGGGATGATTAGCTAGCATCACTGGTTGATGGAAGGGAGACAAGGTGCTGCTTTATTTTTAGCAACCCACCTCATTCCAGCTCCATAATGAACCCACTGGGTCACTGGAGGCCAGAAAGGTCAATAACGTTTGAGTGATGTGTAAGATCTGCCTCAATCTTACTTTCCAACATCTAATTATGGACCTTCTGTAAACCTTGAGAAGCTTGAATCAGTTTGCCTGTGGAAATAAGGAAGGTTTTTGAGGGTTCTTGAGGAGTCACCTGAGGGCAAGAAGACTTCTTTTACTTTTTTTATTATATTCATAAGAAATATTTGACATCTCAAGCTTGATCTCCTCAACAACAGCTTCTCCATCCTTCTCCCTGGAGATATGATTGTGCCCCATTTCCAGAGCTAGGCGCTATTTTAACAGGCTCTTCACTCAAACCTTTACTGTTTTCCAAAGGCTTTTCCTGAGGTTTTTATGGCTGAGGCTGGTTTTTCCTCTGCTCCCGGGTGAAGTGGTGAAAGTGAGTGATTGCTTATTTAGGTGGAGTGCGTTTAGCCGATGAGGCTGACCACAGAGAAACAGAGCTCTGCTGTTTTAACAGAAAAACGAGTCTCAGTGAAGAGGAACTCAGAATTCGAGATCTCCAACAATCAAGAGTGATTATGAAAGTATCCTTGTTGGATGGATGGGTGGGTGGGTGGATGGGTGGGTTGGGTCTTTTTTGTACCTCCAGTTAGAAAAACATAATTGTAGAGAAACATCATGAAGGTCTAAAATTTGGACATAACTGAGCACTCTTGTTTGTAACTTGAAGAAGTACCATTTGTGAGCATTAACACTTTCTCCTAACCTTAACCTTCACATCGATATAACATGTACAAACATGTACAAATGATTAGCAAATGTACAATTTATCATTTATTAGCATGCACAAATGATCTTCCGCAATAAACACCTCAACAGATTGTATTGAGATTCTGCTAATATCATTAATCTTTAATCAGCAGTAATCTATGAGAAGTAAATCCTTTATCCAGAGACATTTGGATTATAACTTCATTTCCAGTCAAATGATTCCCAAACAGCACGACACACATTTGTGTACCACATTTGCTATGCGATTTAAAGCAAAAAACATGGCATGTTTGGTAATATAACATGGATTTCTATTCTTTTTTATTTCCAAAATTTTATTTATGGTACTGTACACTGGCAAAAGTTGAATCCTGGACTTTTTCATCTACAAGCATAAAGGTTCTTTGGAATGTCCTTTGGGGTTCCTGAAGGTATGTGATCTCATTCCATGAACAGAATTATTGGATTGTGCTTGTGTGTGGGATTCCCTTCAAATTAGGAGAATGGAAACTTTCCCTAAACAAGCCCCTGGAGACACGAAACAATCCATTTCTTTTAGTTCTCTCGAAGCAAATGTATCACCGGTACCAGATGTTCCATGTTCTTTTTCATAGAGTTCTCTGTAGAACATTTAAGGGCTCTCATTGAGAGACAAACCATAGTAATTTTACTTCAAGTCCAAATCATCAAGCCAACACACATAGACAAGAAGATTGACTAAGCAGAAAAAGTACACACACATCAGGTATTGTATGCTCCATGTTCCTCAAGTGCTCTGTTGGGCTCCATATTTAGGGTTCTAGATAGATCTGTCAATGGATATATAAACTTTTCCAAAAACTTTTCCAAACCGGCGCCAAATATTCTGTTTTACGTTGGTCATAGGTTTGTTTTTCTTTTGTGTAAAGATTATGCATGTTGGTAAATGTTGATCTCCATTAAAGGAGTTCTATAGAAATCTTTACAGCAGCGCTTTTTCCATTCAGAAGAGGCAAGCATCCATAGAACACTTAATCTTTTATACTTTAATGTTATTTTTAGCAACAGGTGTCGATAAGAATATTCTTGAACATGGTTTACTAATTTTATTTTAAGTGTTAAAGAGTTCAGGGAACTTCCAAAAGAAAAGGAAGTGCTACAGGGCTTATGTAGACGGACACAGTATGACATGCAATAGCAAGCCGTATATATCTGTCATTCCGAGTTGGCATTGTCTGCTTCTGCTTGGACACCCAGAAACACTGACAAATGAGCTGCTTGGTTTTTACTTTGGCAAGAATCCAACCTTCTCAAAAGCAGTATTATAAGGCCTGTAATTATGCTAATTTAGCAACAGTATTGGATAAAAATGGTGCTTAAAGTCAGTAGGCTAGCGGTTACTCGAAGACAATCTCAAATCCACTTTGGCGTCACTGTGATCCAGGCTATTTTTGACCAGTGCACGAGAAAGACATCGATAAACACACTGCAATTTAGCCGGACGCTTCTCAGAAAGGAAGGCAGCCAGACCGAAAGTTGCCTCGTCACACTGTGTCATAAGCGCGACAGCAGTATTACACGACCTACCATTACGTTAGGTTAGCATTTTCAACCATGTGGATTGTTGAATATGGAAAAAACAATTAATCACTTTGGCATCAGGAAATTTTCTATGGAGTAAACACACACCTTACCACAGACCCAAACAAACACATTGCAGTTTTGAAGGCCAAACACTTATCAAAGGAAGTCGCCGTCTCACACTTTGTCACAGGTTCCCCTGACAGGGAGCGTGTCTCGGCTAGACGGAGCCATGAAATACTTCTGGAAGTCTATTCAAGGTCTGGTCAAAGAACTGGGACAGTTAAACAACTACACACTCTGTCAATCAGCAGACTGAAATACAGTAGGATACGAGTCACATCTATAAATATGTACACCATACAGTATAAAACTGTATACCAACTAACTGAAGTTTTTATTCATGATTATCACCCATAGTTTGCATTATGATATTACTAAATTTAAAATAAAAAAGAATAGATTAGTATGAATGAAAGCTGGACTTTTGATTGTACAGAATAACAAGAGTAAAAACCCCCTTTATTTCTCTATATAACCCCCTGCTACACTAATGCACTTATCCCAGTGTTTCTCTAGCGCTTGGACACCATCAAGGTAGAAAGTTCTCAGTACACTGGAGCCATGATCAGTCTGCCTGCTTTATGTCTGAAACGCCGGCCTCCCAGGAACTCATTTAATGGTCCAAACATGTGGAAATGGCTTGGAGCGAGGTCAGGAGTGTACTGGGGATGTGGAGAAAACTCCCAGCCAAGTTCCTCTAATGTGCATGTGGTGTTGGTGAACAATTGAGTGTACAGTTATTGCAGTTACAATTCAATAATAAGTTCTGTAACAAGTTAACCGTTGATTTACAAGGATCCACCTTCTGAATGTTTATGGGCATCACTGCAGTTGGCTCTGAGACACCCCAGACATAAGGGCTTCTTTAAAATGTTTGCACCATTCAAATGTTTTACTGCAGGTAAAAGTCTCACCAGCGTACTGTTTTTGTAGTCTTGCGTAAATGTCAATCACTTTTCTACCTTCATTCAACAGAAATTTCATCAAAAGTCCCAGTTGGACTTAAACGCCACTCATATGTTTCCTTAACGAGCAAGTTAAGCAACTGTTTAACAGGAAGTGCGTTTTAGCTAACATGAAGTCGTCTTTGTTGAGGTGACGCACTGTTCCCTGATGGAGACTTGGATACAAACTGTTTTATGCAATTTCAGTCCTAAAACTAAATCAGAGTAACTGCAGCCATTAACCATCATAGTGAAACTGTTTGCATCAAGTGCAGTCCAAAGCCATCTTTATGGAATCTACAGTGGTGTGAAAAACTATTTGCCCCCCTCCTGATTTCTTATTCTTTTGCATGTTTGTCACACAAAATGTTTCTGCTCATCAAACACATTTAACTATTAGTCAAAGATAACACAAGTAAACACAAAATGCAGTTTTTAAATGAGGGGTTTTATTATTTAGGGAGAAAAAAAATCGAAACCTACATGGCCCTGTGTGAAAAAGTAATTGCCCCCTGAACCTAATAACTGGTTGGGCCACCCTTAGCAGCAATAACTGCAATCAAGTGTTTGCGATAACTTGCAACGAGTCTTTTACAGCGCTCTGGAGGAATTTTGGCCCACTCATCTTTGCAGAATTGTTGTAATTCAGCTTTATTTGAGGGTTTTCTAGCATGAACCGCCTTTTTAAGGTCATGCCACAACATCTCAATAGGATTCAGGTCAGGACTTTGACTAGGCCACTCCAAAGTCTTCATTTTGTTTTTCTTCAGCCATTCAGAGGTGGATTTGCTGGTGTGTTTTGGGTCATTGTCCTGCTGCAGCACCCAAGATCGCTTCAGCTTGAGTTGACGAACAGATGGCCGGACATTCTCCTTCAGGATTTTTTGGTAGACAGTAGAATTCATGGTTCCATCTATCACAGCAAGCCTTCCAGGTCCTGAAGCAGCAAAACAACCCCAGACCATCACACTACCACCACCATATTTTACTGTTGGTATGATGTTCTTTTTCTGAAATGCTGTGTTACTTTTACGCCAGATGTAACGGGACACGCACCTTCCAAAAAGTTAAACTTTTGTCTCGTCGGTCCACAAGGTATTTTCCCAAAAGTCTTGGCAATCATTGAGATGTTTTTTAGCAAAATTGAGACGAGCCTTAATGTTCTTTTTGCTTAAAAGTGGTTTGCGCCTTGGAAATCTGCCATGCAGGCCGTTTTTGCCCAGTCTCTTTCTTATGGTGGAGTCGTGAACACTGACCTTAATTGAGGCAAGTGAGGCCTGCAGTTCTTTAGATGTTGTCCTGGGGTCTTTTGTGGCCTCTCGGATGAGTCGTCTCTGCGCTCTTGGGGTAATTTCGGTCGGCCGGCCACTCCTGGGAAGGTTCACCACTGTTCCATGTTTTTGCCATTTGTGGATAATGGCTCTCACTGTGGTTCGCTGGAGTCCCAAAGCTTTAGAAATGGCTTTATAACATTTACCAGACTGATAGATCTCAATTACTTTTGTTCTCATTTGTTCCTGAATTTCTTTGACTCTTGGCATGATGTCTAGCTTTTGAGGTGCTTTTGGTCTACTTCTCTGTGTCAGGTAGCTCCTATTTAAGTGATTTCTTGATTGAAACAGGTGTGGCAGTAATCAGGCCTGGGGGTGACTACAGAAATTGAACTCAGGTGTGATAAACCACAGTTAAGTTATTTTTTAACAAGGGGGGCAATCACTTTTTCACACAGGGCCATGTAGATTTGGAGTTTTTTTTCTCCCTTAATAACGTAAACCTTCATTTAAAAACTGCATTTTGTGTTCAATTATGTTATCTTTGACTAATAGTTAACGGTTTTTGATGAGCAGAAACATTTAAGTGTGACAAACATGCAAAAGAATAAGAAATCAGGAAGGGGGCAAATAGTTTTTCACACCACTGTAAGTGGAAGGACCTTCAGTGGTTCCATCTATCTCATGGAGTCATCCTCAGCAGCAGTGGGTGAGTGGTCTCCATGTGATGAGAACTTCAACCAGAAGTAGGTTGCTAACATGTAGATCAGGTCTCGATTACAGCGATCTACCTTCTAGAGGCTGAGCAGAAGAACATGTTTGTAGGTTTGACATTTATAAGTGGTTTGCTCCTATATGCTGCATTTAAAGCAGAATTATACATTACAAACTTTATAAGCTGCATTACGTTCTTGCCAAAAATGTCTTAGCAACCATAATGTTGGGGTTGAGGATACATGAGAGTTCGCTTGACTTGAATTGAAAAAGAAGAAGTCTTCTTACATCTTTGCAAGTTTTCATCTTAGGCGTATATAGACTTCTGAAGAAGTAAAAACACTTACAGAGACTTGTTGATTGAAGACAAAGACTTACACAGACCTAAGATGATTTGATTTAGAAAAGGGAGTTAGTGATTGAAGACAAAAACAGGTAAAGATTTGAGAAGACTTATAATTCAGCGAAAAAACATCAACTAAACAGCTACAGACGATTAATTGACAGGTTCAATCACTAACAGCATGGGAAAGATTTATGGTGGTTTGCTAGATTAGCTATAGATTATCATCACACATGGATTTTATTGGAAGATACAGTAGATAAGCATCAGTTGGAACATTGCTGAGATGCAGTTGGTTCAGGACAGTCCTTATATTTTTGCAAGAGAACCCTGAGAAAACTGGTGGAACAACATAGCGGTGATGAATCCTTCAGCATTACAGTAAGTTAAGGTATTTGTAAAATGCTGGAACAGGGTGTTTTACAGTTAAAAACTTCTCTGCAAACAAAACAATTAAAGTCGCCTCACGGCAATTTGTCTTAAGCAAAGTAACAGCTAACAGCAAACTCTGTTCCAAAAACCTTCCCAAAATGATGACACATGCTAATAGCTACAGGAATGCAAGCTTGGGTGAAGTGAGCACATGGTTCTGGGAACACACAATAGCAGGACATGGAGTCAGTAGCTATGCGAGTGCCAGGAACCAGACCGACATTGTATCATGCACCGCATGCTCATCTCTGACACGCAACACTTTAAACACTCTAGAGACGAATCCCCTTAGATGGAATTCTGACCGCAATCCAACTGGATGCTAAATGGGTTTTGAGAGGGGGCGCCAAAAGAAACGCAGGAAGGCTGTGAGTCAGGTCTGGAGGGGCAGCAGAACTGTAGGTTCCCGCTCTCCGTCCTCCTCGACGCTCTATAAATAGAAGCTCCATCAGTCAGCCACACCTTCTGCGATGGGAGAACCCTGGGCCAAAACACACCTCCTGTCCGTCTCAAAGTGCAAAGAAAAAACACAGCACTTACAGTACAGACCTGAGAGCGCTGATTGCATAAACCTCATCCAGAGAATCACCCTTCATGGGAAAGCTGTTCAAATATTATTTTTTGCTGTCATCAGTCATAATCTGGGATATGACATTTTAAAAGCATGGGTGAAGTTGCATAACCTTTATTGTTCATTCATGTACTACAGCAAACATCTAATAAGGTATACTCTGGCGGGATTCGTTTTTCAGGGATTTCTCTGTTAACTTTCCTTCTGAAGGCTGGAGTAGGCTGGAGACCAGAAGGCTGGAGTAATCACAATGTAATCATTGTTGTCTTGTAGACCAAATAGAGTGCATTTATTCTCATTGTGTTGTGCAAAATGAAATTTGGAGAGCAGCTCCAGCAGACATACGACACACGCACACTGTGTAGACTGGACTAGTGTATACTTAATATAGCAATTGACATGCATTCACTAGTAAGTAGCAGGTTCCCTGCTGGACCAGTCGCTAGCGTTCAGTGGTCTCGTCCCCGTGGCCGTGATCAGGGTTGCAGCACCTTAGTTGCAGAAAAAAAGCTAGCATCATCAGCTTCGGCATTTCAGACATCATAAATATTGAATATTGAATTATTTGTCCCAACGCATCGCCATACAGTTTATCAAAGTTGCTCGAACTTTCAGAAACATCCTAAGAGACATCCTAGCATCTGTAACGTTCCAAATTTACATCACTGCAACGTTCTGGCAACCTAAAATTCCTGCTGTGTTTTTTATTTTTTTGTCATTTTAGAGACAGTAAAATATAATCGTTCCAGATGAATACATGTGCAGTCCACGAGACAGATTCTGACAGGACTAAAATGCCAGAGGTTCTCCATTAATAATTAGATCGCAGCACCTCCGTGTTTAAAAACGAGTCCCGTCCGAGTAGGGCTTCAGACGTCAATCGTGACTGTTTTCTCCTGAGCTCAGCACCTGAATCGCTACTAAATCACCGAAAAGAAGATAAAGGGCGACTTTGTTCAGCATGAAGTGAGAGTATCTCTTGCCAATTCATAAAACTGTCAAGACACGCTCGAACAGATCTGTAAACAAGCAAGACAGAGAAAGAGATGGGACTCGTAAAGTCCTGACAGGCATCAGACATCAAAAGGCGAGTGTGTCTATTAAATCATTTCAAGGGAATAATCCTCCTTAAATGTGCCATGCGAAACCCTGGAGGAAATTGAAGTCCGGCCGAGTCGGAAATGGAAAGCGACGCTCGTGCAGGCAGGAGTTATGACTGCAGCCTGGAAAATCTTCCCGTGAGGTCAGAAGGTCATTTTGGCTCGGATTATACACCTCGGTGCGCCGCAATTAGGCCGAGAGAGCGACACATTCCTGGTGCATGAGCTTTCCTCTCGGAGGTAAAACGCTCCACTTAGATGGAAAGAGCTGTCTAATACTGTACAGGTTAATCATAAGTGGTGTATCCGAACCTCCCTCTCAACTCAGACCAGATTATATCTACTGTTCAAAGAAAAAAGTCAAATTAATTCTATACAATAACACACACAAACGATGGTTAGTTTTCTACTGCGGCATCCCTGGCGATGATTAAGACTGCACGCTGTCTACTATAACACCACTACAGTGGTGCATCATGGTAATTATGGCTTGTAGATGTTTTATCTGGGGCTTTACGGTATCTTATTATAACTGTGGTTGTTGCACTCATGCGCAGGACATTCTCATGGTTTTAGAGCATTTAGTGGCTAAGGAATATAGTTTTAACTGTTATGTTATGTAACTGTCGTAAATGTGGTTTCCAAACTACATTTAAAATAATAATAATAATAATAATAATAATAGTCATAATAAAAAGTATGATTAATGTTTGCGAAGGCTTGCGTCTGGTGTCTGATGATTTAAGGTAGTTTTCCCAGGCAGTCCTGCCACACCAGGCATAACAACGTTGATCAGTTCGCTCTGTTATTTTTCTCTCAAATTCTTCATCTGTTCCTGTTGTTGATGTTTAAACAAAGGCCCACTTTGGGTCGTCGAAAGCTTTCAGAGCTTCTCTAAAATATTTGCCAACTGGCAAACTGTATATCAGCCTTTTTCTACCCGTTCCATCCTCTCGTGTAAATGTTTAACTAAAAGCAAGACTTTTAAAAGGGCAGATCATTTACAGTTCCCTGCCGCAATCTTTGCGCCTCCTTATTTAGCATGATCTAAGACCTATTTACAAGAGCCAATCCAATTCCACGTCTTATCAGACTTTAAACAAATGGAAGACGAGCGTGTGAGATGTTTCTGACCTGTATATTAGGGACGGCGCCTGGTGGCATGATTTGAGGTGAATATATTGTATTTGTTTTCTCATTCGTCTTCTTGTGAGCTCATGGTGGCAGCAGGCTGGTAAGATCTGTCGAGAATTTTAGATTTTCTTACTCGTTTTTTCATTCTTAACCCAGGTCCAGGAGGACCCGCTGTCCTGCACATCCCGAGTAATTTCCCAGCTCCATCAGACCCAGTTCACCTCAAAGCACGACAATGAGCAGAGAATAGAGTGCTCCAGGATTGCGGTGAAGAACCACTCGTCTAACCTCAAATGACATTGCACTTCACATGAGCCTACATGATCTCCATATCACCAAACCTGACCAGGTGGAGAACCTGTGATCAATTGTTCGACTGCAGAATATCACTCCTTGTACTGGTTCCAAGACTTGATTCCCAGTAACTCACACCCATAGTGTTTTCATTTTCATAGCTTTCACGGAGGTCTTTGCTCTTTGTCTCTAACAACACAAAGCACTTTCATCATGACCCTTTAAGCAAGTTGGCATCTGTCGTTATTACGGTAGTAAGAACTTCCTTGTCTTATCCAAGACGAGGAACTCTTTCTTCTTAAATTTCACAGCCCTTATTGTTTTTCTGTCCCCTACCAGCCCTCATTAGTTGTACAGATGAGCAGGTTTTGCTTAGACATGTTTACTTAGAAGAGTAACAGCCGAGTGACAGGGAGGACCAGACAGGGCACTCTCGGAGCTGACAGCTTTTGTGAGGGAAAGTAATGGAGTGTGGAGGCTCAGGATGTGTGTGGTCTGTGTGGAGGAAAAGGAAGGATGAGATCGGAGACAACACAGGACAAAGAGACATTAGAGTCAAGGATGAAGAGGAGGGTATATGCAGACAGACAAGGAGAGAGAGAGAGAGAGAGAGACTGAGTTAAATACAGTGTGTAGAGTGACAGAAAGGAGTGTTTTTTCCCCTCAGACTCATCTTTCCTGTGCTCTGAGGGTAGGAAAACAAGCGAGTAATAATTCACAGTGTCTGGATGCTGTACTGTATAATCTCAAAGCCCTTTCTCCACTCATTAGAGCTTTATCAGTCAAACCAAATGCTGGGAAATTCCAGCAAGTGTCATTCACACCGCTGATGTCATGACACTCGGTAAGACCACATGACACTCAGGGCCTGGAGGTGTAAACGACTGGGGAAAGCTGAACCATGCTATTGTAGGTAGATAATCGTGGTGTATCAGTTCCTCAGCCTTTGTTCAGGCACAGTCTGTTCCAGATTTACACAGATGACCTCTTATACTTCTTTTTGGAACGGAGAAACTACTGTATCTGAAGCGCTTATTGTCCTTGAAGGAGTGTGTCTTGTCCTTTAGATGGAGATAAACTGCTAAGTCTTGACATGAGGAATTTGCCCTCCTGTGTTTGGACACGTATTCACAAAGTGGTCGTTTCATCTCACTGATTTCTGTCAGAGCGTTTTTGCCCGGATTGTGTTACACCGCAATGGGATTTTTGAAGTTTTCCAGACACATATACAGGACACTGAGGTTCCACTTGCCCTACTTTTTCCTCTCTGCTACAGTAGATGGTGTTGGCTTTGTGTTGGACCTTGTTGAACTAGACTGGGTGGTCCCAAGCTTTTTTTTTTATCCCTTTAAAATTTTACTTCAAAGTTAGCAACGTTTAAGTGTCCTAATGTATAGAAAACATGCCAGAGACTTCAGTATTGTGGGCACCAAACTGTCTCCAAAACCTGATGACCTCCAATAGACCATCAAATTATCTAAGAACTACTGTATGAATCCCTGTGTATGGGGATGAAGGATGGAGTTGATGCCTGAAGATCAAGGCAATTATTTGCGACATATTAACAAATATTTAGGACTGTATTAGTTGGAATTTGGCTCACTTGTTGCATCCAGCAGTGACAAATCAGATGAATAAGGCTGGAGAATATGATCACTAGCAGGATATGGTCCTGGGAGGCCTGTAGCCTATCACAGGGGACTCGGGGCACGAGGCAGGGTACACCCTGGATGAGGTGCCAGTCCATTGTAGAGCCAGTCCACACACATACTCATTAACACACTACGGGCAATTTGGAAACACCAAATAACCTAATCTGTGTGTCTTTGGATTTGGGATGAAACTGGAGTAAACAGAGGAAACTTACCTGGAGGACTTGAACCCTTGACCCTGGAGGTGTGAGGCCACCGTGCCACCAGAATATGGTCAATATAATGATAAATTACATCATTATACACTGTTTAGTATTGTGATATGATTCTAAACTGCTTTAAATACAAATCAAGTTTTAACCAAATGCTTAGGTAGAGGCTTGACATCCAGTGGAACCCATCCAACGATTTTAAACCCCCAAACACCACTTGTGGTTTGGTCCAGCTTCACTATCAGTTTCAATGGACAGTAAATTTTAATGGAGGTTGCTTGTGTATGGAAATGTACAATGTAGACTTTTGAGAATCGTAAAAGATCCACACTTGGTCCAGTGGTCCTGTAAAAGCCCCTTTTCCGGTACAGTTTTGTGTTTTCCTGGTCTATCACACTATGGGATGAGACCCACTCATCTAGACCATTCAGCATATCATGTTTTGCCCCCTTTCGCCCTTCTGTGCGTTTAGAACGGGCATGTTGAGTAAACCAGTCACAGTGTTTTTCTCCATGGTGGATATATTTGTTCTGAACATAGGTGATCAAAAGGAGAAATATTTCAAGCATTTCCTCATTAAACCATTCTTTTAGTCATTCTGTTTACTCCCACTGGCAATTTAAGCACCTGAATGACAGGAAGCCATAACAGAACAGGAACCTCCAAAGAAAAAGGAGGACATTTTCCTGAGCGGAGTTGGAATAACGCCTAGTTATCTCTGAATAAACCTTCAATTACGCCCGTAAATAGCAGCATTTCTCAGGGTGTCTTGAATCATCTGATTTAAAGTGAGAAAGAGAGAGGAACAGAAAAACAAAGAGCTATGATCTAGGGACAAACTCTCAGTCACGATCTCACACTGCTCACAATGTGGAAAATAACCTTGGCTTTCCAAACTGCTCTCGTTATATAAGTGATCATTGCATATTTTGAGAAAAAGAGAGAGAGAGAAGTTGTGGTAAACTGCTTACCTGCTGCAGGACGGAGTAGTGGATGCTGAAACCAGGCTCGGAGGGAAAGTACTCGTCTGAAATGAAGCGAATGCGAATCTGGGTCCCTTTGGACGTTAGAGAGCCAGGAGCAGCTTGAGAGCCACACCAGCGACCCAGAACCAGACCTCCATCAGGTTCCTCCACTTCTACATAATCATACCTGAAGGAGATGAATAAACACAATAAACACACTGATTGAACATTCAGTTGTTAAGTGGACGCTCTTGTGACTAGAGCGGGGTGGAGAAGCCGGGTGGTGAAGCATCCTTTACATTGTTTGTATTTTGGGAAACAATAGAACACCTTTTGTTCTGATGGCGCAGGGTTTGGAAATCACACAACAAGAATTTTCCATTTCAATTATTTTAATGATGCTTTTTCTTCTGTGCTATACTGGGACTCATAGGAACAGAGGCTTTTGAGAATCCTCTTCACTCTAATGAAAAGGCTCCAGTGGTCACACCTCTTTAATGTGGACCGACAAAGAGGCCACACCCCCTTTACTGTAATAAAACAGAAACAGAGGTCACACATCTTTAACTAGAATTAACAGGCAACTATCACACCTACTTTACTGTATGGACAGACATAGAGGCCACGCCCACTTTACAGTATGGGTATGCACATAGGCCACATCTCTTTTACTAGAATTGAGTGACACACCTTCTTCTTTGTATGGACAGACAGAAAGGCCATGCCTACTTTGTTTACAGACACTAGGGCCACACCCACTTCACTGCATGCACAGGAACAGAGGCCACACCTCCCTGTCTGTAACGGCCAGAGGTCCCAATGCCTTCAGTATGAAAGACAGGTGTCACACCTCTTGAAGAGGACACACCTCCTTTGTACGATACATCGTAGAATGTTGAATGATGTTTATTAGTGTTCCAACTTTTATGTCTAATTTCATTAGCAGAAATGGTTTACATATGTTATAAATCAGAGAATCTTTACATTCAAGTGGATGTTAATTTGTTTGCAATAATGTAGTTTCTTATTAATATATACTGATTTCTGAAAGTGCGAGTTTTGACCGATATACAGACAAAACCTTACTTTTATTTATATGGATTACATTATTAATCTATAAATTTTTTGCTCAGCAAATTATCTAAAACTGAAAATAAACCAAATTAAGTGTTCCAATGCTACATTACAGGCCAAAGAAACGATGTTTAAAATAAAATTTAGCTATAAACCGCCATCACTAATTAACCACAAATGCGGTTTCTTGTTTATTCAAACCAGCTAGCGCTAAATAAACCTCAGGATCATCAGTCACGAAGCAAAGCCGCGGTCATATTCCCGTTTGGCTTTGCGTGTTTTTTAAGTTCTAAGCAAGATGTGCTTTGAATCAGAGCGCATTAATCTGCGTCATGGGGTATTTGGCTTTGATTAGTAAATGCGGTAATACATCACCAGCTCACAGCTGAAAAATGGGCGCCACCTGCATCGCACCACAGGTCTGGGTTCAATGTGTGTGTGTGTGTGTGTGCGTGCGTGTGTGCGTGCATGTGTGTGTGTACATCGCTGTCCCTTATCACCCACATACCTTTTTGTTTCCGTGTGCATGTGTGTGTGTGTGTGTGTGTGTGGGTTTGGAGAGAGACCGCTAATGCCTTAAATGGGATCTAAACAGACCGCTAATGCTCCAAGCAGCTGCTCTCTGATGAGATGGAGTGAAATCATTAAAGTCCATTTGAACATGTGATTTTTAAACCACACACTTTTTCCCAAAAATACTTCTGTGTGAAAGAATAAACAAAAGAAAAGCTAGCAAAAAACAAACAAAAAAAAACGTTCTAGCTAGTGAACTGTAACTTCTAGCAAACAGTCGAGGATTTATTCAAAGTTTACAGCTTCGTAAAAATATTAATGTTAATGGGAATACTTTATTTTAATTCAGTACAAAAAAAGATGTAAAAAAGCAGAGAAGTGGCTAGATTAGCGGAGAGTGTGCTAGCATGGATCTGTGGCATGTTGATCAGCGTATTCAGAGCCTCGACTTTCATTAATATTTCTTCATTTTCTGTCAAAATATAAACCAACATCAACCATAACATTTGTTCATGACCACAATTAGCCGTGTTAGATAATTAGCATAGCATGCAGGTTCCAGGAGGTAAACATTTTTGCATATAAGATCATCATCGATTAATAATATGATATACATGTACATTGATGCTATCTAATTGTGACTTGTTAGCTGCGTTAGCCTCACTAGCTTCACTGAAACGAACTCCTCATTCGGAGTGAGATGAGCATCGTGTACTGGCTGGAATACAAGAGATTAGCTTTGCTGAAATTACGCCTTGTATATATTTAATTTAGCTATGATTTCTCTGATGGTCTCCAAGACGCCGAGCCAATTAAGCTGAAACAAGTCTCCTCATCGTGACTCCTCATGCTCCTCGTTAAGGTCTCGTTACGTCTCGGCTCATAAACAGCCACCGGAGGAGGCTTAATAAAAGATATCAAGGAGATTCAATATCCGTGACCTGGATATCCAGGCCGAGTAGACGCCCGACACCGTGTCCTCGAAACCCCGCCGAGAGACGGATATTTACAGACATAATGAAGTTCGTTTGTGCACATCAGCACTCGCGGGGACAGCCAATCACATCGCGCGGTTCCCCGACAGGTCGGCTATGAAGTAATTAACCAGCATGTAAATGAGGGGAATTGACTTCCATGTAAAGCCTGAGGATTTGTAATTAGCGCTGTGCTGTATGTGCACACGGTATAACCTGATGAAGGCGGAGTCGCAAGTCGATTGTTTTTCCTATAACGACCTTTTCTTTTCCTGACGCCTTTAATCAGGTCACGTGTCTCTATAGTTCACCATACAGTATACATCCTACTTATCTTACATGTTACTATGGAAACCGGTGATTTGCATCTTCTGACCAAACAGAATCCAGAATTTAATAGCGCTTTGTTTTTAGGTAAAACACTCACATGCATGCTAACCTTTTCTCTTTTTAAAGGTTTTAATGCTGCAGTGCTTTGATGTAGCCTGGCTTTGAGAAAGTGAGCCAAACCATTTTAGAAAGGGAAGGCAAAACACACACACACACACACACACACACACGGTAAGCAATACTTCTCCAGTGCTCGGTAAAGCTTGGTTTCGGTGGCCAGTGCCAAGGCCTGCTACTAATCATTTGAGTAGATGAGACAGGCATGCTAACCCTCCCCTGTTTGTGTGTGTGTGTGTTTGTCAGCACATATGCTTGGCTTTCTAAAAGGAGTGCTTACTCGCGGTCCGGCCCGGCGCTAGCACTTGAAACCGCGTTCAGTAAAAGCAACAGGCGTCATGCTGAAAGCAGACATTTGCTGAGACGTTAAGCACACACACACCGGATGGCTAATTTCCGCATGCGCTTAGCATTGATTTACACTCCACTAACACGTTGCAGATCTCAAACATCAGATGGCAGACTGAGCTCCACTGCGATTTCACTCCTTTTAAGTGAGAACGGCGCCCATTCGCCAGATCGAAGGTCCAGAACGGACAGAAGGGGTCGATCAGATTCTGCCCCGACTCGCCCGGGTTTGATTCCTTGTCTCGGAGTCTGTGTGTGTGGAGTTTCCATGCTCTCTCAGGATTGGTGGGTTTCCACTGGGTACTCTGGTTTCCTCCCACGGTTCAAAGACATGCAGATTAGACTAACGCGTGTGTGAGAGCTGCCAAGTTTGTGCAACAAACCCCAATTTACAATCAGTAAGAGCAGCATTTTTCAAACGCGATTGCTGCGAAAGCCACCTCAAGGAGGACAACACACACACCCACACACACACACACAGACACACACACACACACACACACACACACACACACACACACACACACACACACACACACACACAGGACTGTCACATACTGTATACACTAGCTTAAAAAGTCAACATGCTAAAAACCGCCGAAATCTCCTTCGTACCTCAAGATCACTCCGAAACACATTAGTCTTTAAATTAAAGCCAAACTTTTATCAGGATCTGCTGGTGTTCGGTGAGTAATAATCTGTAAAGTCTGTTGAAATCACACCGTCTACAACCGGCTTAGTAGGTAAAACTAAATCCTGGCTCATCGCTAAAAGTTATAAATCTTACTTAGATATTTTAAGCCTCAATAAGAGGACAGGACGCCGGCGAACCTGCACTAACCCTCTCTGTAGTGTTTGTATAGAAAGCGTTTGTGAATGTGTGGTGCTGAGTGATGAACTGCTCATGTGTGGGAGAAAGTGTTTCTCATCTCGGTCTCGCCGTAAAAGAGCGACGCGTTCCAACCCAAACAACGTGCCGGACAGATGGAGCATCAATAACACAAAACTCACTAATTACTACCTGGACGTTCTTTCACTCTGACGATGTTGAGAAAAGATTTTCGTGAGAGACCTGCGAGTGCACACGCCAGTTTCTCTGAAAGCTGGAAACACTGTTTGAGTGAATTCCTGAGATTTCTGTGTATAATCGCTCCACTTGTGTTACTCACACTGTTAAAATTCATTTTTCTCTATAAAAGTGCCAGAAATCTAGAACTGTTCTTACATCATCGTTTGGTCCAGGATCAAAAGGTCCAGTTTTCTGGACCTATATTTTACGTATTCAGACTCTTTATCGGTTTTTATCCAAACACACAAACACACAATTCTATTCTGGTTATTAAAGACTTATAGCTTTAAAGATATTTCAGCGACACCTTAAAAACTAAACGCTCAGTTTATAATAACGATTTTTCAACAACGCAGCACCGATTCACATTAACACCCCCAAACACCCCCCTCTCCCCAGTATTAAATGAAATTATATGATGTAGATTAAACGAAATATACAGGAACAAGTGTTTTATTAGGAGGAAACCGGAGAACCCTGTGGAAATCCAGGAAGCACTGGAAGAACATGAACAAACTCGCACAGACCGGACGCACAGACCGGAGCTGAGATTCGAACCTCTCACCCTGAAGGTCTGGTAGGAGTGACCCTTATCCACTCACATTTTATATATACTGAGCAGTTGGTGTTGCTGGGGTTCGAACCTGGAACCATCCGATAAGACGTCCAACCTCTGAGTCCCTCCTCTTCGTAAGAAATCCCCAGAAATGCCTATAATGACCTTCACTGACCTTGTGTAGATATACAGGTATGACGTCCTCATAAACAGTCGTTAACGTTCGTGTTACATGTTGTTGGATTTATGGATCGGAACAAACGATTAGAGTTAAAGACACAATGTTAATCCATGTTGAAGTGATGATGATGTTGTTACACGCCGTAATGGTGATGATGATGATGATGATGCAGGTGCTTATACTGTTGTCATGGTGACTGATCCTGTCTTATTTCAGTCTGGTGGAGAATCTACTGTACTAGATTTAGCTGCATGTGCAGGAGAAACACACATGCATCAGATACAGATGGAGCTCAGTGAAGAGGGGATGAGACCCATCGTGTGTGTGTGTGTGTGTGTGTGTGTGTGTGTGTGTGTGTGTGTGTGTGTGTGTGCATTCTTTATTGTTCATTAGGGGAAATCCAGCTGGTCTCATTTTCAAGGCGAATGAATAAAAAAGCAAGCAAAAGCATCAGCGCTGCTCGTATCTTTAATCCTCACGGCAATCAGTCTGCCATGAATATTTCAACACAGCCGTGATGAAATGAAAACATGAGAAGTGTGTGTGTGTGTGTGTGTGTGTGTGTTGTGTTGGGCAGGAGGGGGGGGGGCAGAGAGAGAGAGAGAGAGAGAGAATGTGTGATGGATAACAGTTCTTGACTGATGACAGCAATGCCAAATAGAGAAAACACACAATCTCAGCATCTACACACACACACACACACACACACACACACACACACATTCATCTATGCGTCGTTTAATCATTTCCCGGTGTTTATTCCTTTTATACCACAGAAACCTGCCTATAATAATTATTATTTATTTTCTTTTAAATCATACTTTTTATCCATTTCCTGTTCTCATTCTGTCCTGAACAGTTCGGGAAATGTACAGTTACAGCTTTTCCTCTGACTGTTATTACACAGCGCTCACACTGGAGACTCCTTACACAAACATTAAAGAGCTTCTGTCCAATCACAATCCAGAACTTTACAACACTGTGGAAGACGAAGCCGCTGATTATGTTGAAAAGTGTCACGTCGTGTGTTGACACGTGTGGCTCGAGTTTCTGAGATCTGTTGAAGATCAAAGGTCTCCCTCTGTACCCGAGTCAGGTGTTGCTCTTAAAGGATAAGGAAAGTCAACAAAGTGTTCATCAGGTACTAATGACCAAACCTGACTCACTCAGACATTCAACACATTCTAGTGCAGATGTTTTATCCTCAAGCTTTTACTCTTTGCATATGCGCATTGTTGCGATATGATAAACTGTAACCTGTCCTCATTAGTACACACAGACTTCTGGACGTGACTCAGACTAATATTACAAATCAATAAGTGCGGAAAGCCTGGGGCGCGCCGCAGAAACAGCTTGTGTGAATTTAAACGCTCTGAGCAGACGCTCCCTTTTATCAACACTCCCAACGTCAAACTCCATCAATCCATCCATCCATCCATCCATCCATCCATCCATCCAGCCATCCATCCATCCATCCATCCAGCCATCCATCCAGCCATCCATCCATCCATCCATCCATCCATCCATCCATCCATCCAGCCATCCATCCAGCCATCCATCCATCCATCCAGCCATCCATCCATCCATCCAGCCATCCATCCATCCAGCCATCCATCCATCCATCCATCCATCCATCCATCCAGCCATCCATCCATCCAGCCATCCATCCAGCCATCCAGCCATCCATCCAGCCATCCATCCATCCATCCAGCCAGCCATCCATCCAGCCATCCATCCAGCCAGCCATCCATCCAGCCATCCATCCATCCAGCCATCCATCCATCCATCCATCCAGCCATCCATCCATCCATCCATCCATCCCTCCATCCAGCCATCCAGCCATCCATCCAGCCATCCATCCATCCAGCCATCCATCCATCCATCCAGCCATCCATCCATCCATCCATCCAGCCATCCATCCATCCATCCATCCATCCATCCATCCATCCAGCCATCGGCTCCAAATAAACAGCAGTTGAGGAGCAGAGTGAGTGAGCTACATTGCATTAAGCCTTTTTTAATGTGGACAAACTGTCTAGCATGTGTGTACAGTATATGTGTGTATATGTGTGTGTGTGAGTGTGTGTCCGCGTGTGTGTGTGCTGAATCTTAAATAGATGCCCAGCAGTGACATGGGTGACTCAGGGTCGATATGTGCTGGATGCATCACCATGGCAACAATCAGAGAAAGTACATTTAAAAACACAAAGGAATATTGAACTCCATTCTACATGAAGGTTGGAACAAATGAAATTATAAAAGTTTAACTATTGAACCTTATGGAGGTTTAACTATTAATCTGGTCACAAAAATATTTTAGAAAAGGATTGCATTTAAATTAGTTAGTTTTGCACTTAGATTTTTGTTTCCTGATATGAAATTTATATAGATTAAATAATAAATTATATCAACATTATTACTGTATATACATTATATATAAAACTTCCTCTTCTTAAAAAAATAATTTATTAATTTAAATTGGTTATAAAAATAATTATGATAATGTATAATTACATTATTTAGCTAAAATCAGAATATAATAATAATAATAATAATAATAATAATAATAAAATGAGCTCTTTATGGTTATATACCTTTCATATATACCCTTCAGTCCATCTCGTCCTTGTTCTTTAGAATCACGCTGAAGGTTAAACGATTCACGTTAAAAGATCGAGCGATGTCTGTTGCCTTTTCACCTCGCTCCATTCTCTCGATTAATTTCACTTTTGTCTTCATCATTTATACGTGTCGCTTCTTAGCAGTATTGGCTTCATCAGCACTGCTTTTACTTTTGCTTCTGGACATCATGTGACGCTACGCTGCACCACGTGACAATGTACAGGACAACTTCTGCGACTGAACGTGTGTGAACGCATCTCCGAAGGTTTGTACCTCACATGGTTGTAGGTGGGGGAGTAACTGTGTATATACTGTGTGTGTGTGTGTGTGTGTGTGTGTGTGTGTGTGTGTGTGTGTGTGTCATTGTTTTCACATACTTGCAAACGCCATCCTCAGGATCCTCCAGGCCGAAGCGGGGGTCAAAGTTCACCTGAATCCTGGCGTTCTCATTGGCTGCCACGAGTCTCCACACGATGCCAGTGCTGCGTGGGTACGTGTGTGGAAACCCGGGACTGTGGACGACCCCGTCCCCGCTCACCATCACTACCTTCTCATGCTGAGCCTCCTGAACTCCTGTACACGCACACACACACACACACACACACACACACACACACACACACACACACACACACACACACACACACACACACACAGTATGAGAGGAATGTTAGAGTTATAAAACACAAGCTACAAAATCATAAAAATAAAAGTCAAAGATTTATGAAAACAATCTCTTATAGTCCAACAATCAATAGAGTAAAATGAGCTGAGGGCAGCGCGCGGCATGCTAACGTAGCCATTTCTCTCTCAGCATCGGTCCTCATCGACGTTCCCTCGCTCTAATCTTAACCACTTTTTAATTAACACTGATTATCCAATTAGCCATAAAACTATATTTTACCGAGCATACTGCTAAAATCGTTATTATTTAAGTAGCTTGTGAAGGTCAGAAACATTACATTACATTAAGTGCAATTAATGTTGGCACGGTGGAAGTGGTTTATTGCTAACATTCTGTTTGAGGCTGAAGATTTCATTATGAGATGTATTAAAGTCGTACAGTAAAAACTCTACACACCTACATAAACACAAACCTGACGTAATATAACAGAGCTAGCATGGGATCGTTACGTAGCAAACATATCAGCTGACAGCGTGTGTCAAATTAGCAAGATAGCAGTTTTTATGATTACTACTGTAGATGACAAAAAGTGGGCGTGGCTAACATTGTGTAAGGCTTCAACACACTCATCAGTCACTCATCACTAAGGTCACATGATCTGTTCTGAGCTTCAGGCTTAAAAAGTCCCTTTAACCCTAATTAAACCTAGCGATGTCAAGCTAATCCACTGAGCAAACACTAACCGAGCGAGAACAAGCTAATCTGTCGAGTAAACGCTGCGAGTAAATGCTAACCGAGATAATAAATCCTAGTCTAATGCTACGTGAGAGATAACTTAAAACTAAAAGCGAAGCTCTGTAGATAAACAAAACGACGCTTTTGTCTGTACATCAGTCAGAAATCACTCTTTCAATGATCTCATTACATTTCACACACTGGAGGACCAGAAACCAGTCGCAGAAAAAAATATGTCTGTCTGTCTGTCTGTCTGCCAGATTCTCTCGCAGCATCACACAAAACCGTCTGTCTGTAATTTCCTGAATCTCCTGCAGGCCTTTGATCTTCTGTCTGTAGTTTAATCTGCAGCATCAGTTTAAATCTAAATGTGGAGTAAAAGTGATGTTATGAACAGTTATGTGCTGGATTTAATAATCTACTGTATAATAATCTACTAATGCGCTACTGTCTCAATGTAAACAAACACCTGCACCAATAGATATTAATTAGAAAAGATAAAGTGAATATTTTGACTGGGATTAGTTGATATTTTCACTTTGTCTGAAATAACAGCGCTGAAGTGGTATAAGTGAATTTTAACACGCTGGAGTCGTTTTAAGACAAAACTTCATCTTTATCTGATCTACTTTTTCCATTTCTCATCTGTGATTCTCTCTCCGATTACCGAACAGGGAGTGTATTTGTCTGAGCACCAAAGAAGGACAACTTAGTGTAAACAAGGCGTCAGATACTCAACCTTACAGAATGTCATTTCTCTATATTAATAAGTTAGACAGAGAGTTCTGCTGTACAGAAAGACACACGTACACGTACGTGGACATCAACCTCAAATAATAATAATAATAATAATAATAATAATTACATTAAAGATCAGCAGATTATTATTATATTTAACCTTTTAACTGAATCTACAAACTCTTTAACCGTCAGGGACGCGAACTAACACTAGTTGGAAATAAATATCAGTAAGTTTACTGTATCACATGACCTGTACAATCAGCTGGCAAGCTGGAACATCAACATGAACAAACTTTTCCTAAACCAGTAACGCATGAAAAGATTTCCATATATTTAGGAATACATGATAAATAAATCTGGACGTGTGTAATTTGTATCTGTTGGCCTTAAGATAAATAAATGCTTTGTTAATGTTTTCTTCCTGTGTATTAAAAACCTATTAAAGGCAAGCGAAGTACGAGAGCAACAATCACACAGAGCGCAGTCTGAGACGTGGGAGTAAACATCAATACTGTAGAACAATCAGTGAACGATATTCCTGTTTTTCAGCACTCAGAGGAACTGGACCGGAGAGAATTCACCGACATGAACGTTCAGTGTGGCCGTGAGAGAAGACGAGATGCCGCCGCCACGACTGCTGCGCTGCCCCGAGCGGGTCATGTGATGTGATGTGATGTGGTGTAGGGGAAGTGTGTGTGTGTGTGTGATGGGAACAGACAGCTGTTGGAATGCGACAGCGCTGAAAGGATTTTCACACACTCCCCACACCCGGCGCCCACCCAGGGGATACATTTCACTTCACCTTTCACACCGCCTCAATACACACACACAGCTCTATTAAACACTGTGGGAAGCACACACACACACACACACACACACACACACACACTGCCCCCAGACAGACTGATCTGTTCACATCCTGCTGCTCTCAACACCACACCTGACCACCGGGGCAACAACAATCAGGGTATTAAAATAAAACACAGCCCAACACTACAGGGCATAAAACACACAAAAAGGCAGATCTCGGAACGCCCGGGTGTGTTATATTATACTACAAGGGGCGTTCAAATCAAACCGGGACTCTTGGTGGAATTTCTGTGAAAAGTGACCAACATTTACAGAAGACTTACGATGACGAGACTCTCACCCGGAGTAAAACATTTTAAAGAAGGCCGTATGGTGCCCGTGCTCGGAGCCCACCGCACTCGGTCCGGTGAAAATCCAAGCGATTTCCTTATGTTTGGGTCATTAAAGGAGTTCCTGGGAGGCCGGCGTTTCAGACGTGTAGCAGGCGTACTGAGAAAACTTGATGGTGTCCAAGCACTAGTGAAACACTGGGATAAGTGCATTAGTGTACAGGGGATTATGTAGAGAAATAAAGAGTTTTTATTCTCAGGACTGTGTTCTGTTATTCTGCACAATCAAATGTCCCAATTTGACTTGAACGCCTCTAGTATATACCAGATTTTTTGGCACGTTTTTATTCCAGACACGAAAATACTTCCAACAGGCCATAAAACAGTCTGTGGAGGCCGTGGGGTGTCTTCCTGTCCTGAGAAATCCTCGTTCAGAAAAAAAACAAAACAATGGAAAGACTCTCTGCATAAATATCACATGAGTCATGCATTATACACTTATTTGCCACTTGTAATGGGAACCTCGGCTCCTTCCAGTGATCCAGATCAGCCGAGTCGCATCGTGTGTACAATAAGAGTCGACTCCTTCGGTTCTGAATTTCCCCGAGTCGTCTAATGAGCAAAATAACATCGTCTAAGGTTGAATCGAATCAAATCTAATAATGGGAAAATGCACATGTACAGTAAATCTGTAGTCAAATAGTAGCATTCACCTGAATGCTTTTCCGGATTACTCAAATGAACAATGAGTCGACTCAGTGGAATCGACTCAGCAGTAAAGGGTCCGTCTAACACTCACAAGCTTTTTTCCGAGAGCATCCTAAATCGAAGGGTTCCTGCTCTCAGCCACACAAACACAGGCCGACAAACTTGCTGATTTACTGACGGAGACCCGACTACACCTCATGATTTGTGATGAATTACCCTGGTGTACTACGAGCTGCTCTGAGCCGTTAAACAGCCACCTGATGATCGAAACTACAGAATCTTGAACCTGCCACAAACTCCTGTAATAAACCTCATCATACACAGTGTGTCGTTAATGTCGTGCATGATATCTAGTTCTGACGATCTCATTATGATATGATCTCCAGGTCATGCTGGTTCTGGAAATATTAAGATTTATAAAATCTTACTTGACCTTCTAACTGACGGAAAATAACATGATGGTGCATGATGGTTATTAAGTAACGAGTAGTTAATACAGGCGCTGATAAAAACCTAAACCTAAGATTCAAAATTCTGTTCAGTTTCAATTTAATTATTTAGATTTTTTTTTTTAATCCACGTGTATATCCACATTTATTGTTGTGGAATATCTGCGAAACGCTACTTCTGGTTCTTCCTTACATTCTAGCACATCTGACTGTTCCTCTGAATTACACTGAAAGACTAAATGTAATGGTTTTACTCTAATGATTTTACTCTCACTCAGCATCTTATGATCAATGAATAATACAGATTTAATGAGAATAAAATCTATAATTTTGGTCAGATCGCTTGGATGAAACTGTAAAATTGTGTTTCTCTGGATGAAGGTGTTCATGTTGTCCCGATAGATGAAGAGGCAACTTTAGGAAAGAGAAAGAAAAGAAAAACCTGCGGGAAAATGGCGTCCAATCAGATATTCTTGTCTTGAATGGAAGATGTGGTGTATAATTATAGTATTAAGCGATATGAGGGATTCCATGAAAAACAATCCTGGTTTCTAATGGGTTTTCTTAGGGTTTATTGGGTTCCGTCCTGATTACACTCTATAGTCTTGAGAGTAGTGCATGATGTAACCATGACAACAAGCTTAAACAGGATTGAATATATATTAACAGTTTAGTTCTATGTTTGTGCTTCACACCTTCTTTTGCTATCGAGAGATGTTTTTATTAAAAGCAATAAAAACTAGGGAAAAAAAAAAAAAAAAAAAAAAAATATATATATATATATAACTTTTAAAATAAGCAACAATTGAGCTACCATTTATGAAGAGAGCAAACCTGGAACAAGGTCATGACCCCTTGTCTCGTTTTATTCTTGTGCCATTTTCTGCATCATGAAGCTTCGTAAGCTATAATTTCTCGTATATGGTGCGTCAGATTCTTGGCCTCTTTCAGTTCCAGATGCAAGACGACTGAAATGCGTAGTGGCACAGGACTGACTCATTAGTCTCGTTACATGGACGGAGCCAGATGCCCGAGCGTGTTCGCGAGTGGACAGCGAGTCGAGTCTGCGAGCGAGTGATTCATACAGGATTCTGTTCCAGGAGTCTGTAACGTGCCAAGAGCAATAATGCAATGATTTACTGTCTGCCTCGATAGTTACAGACAGCCGTGGGCAAGCGCTCCAGCTCTCGAGAGAACAGAAAGAAAAAAGAAAAATTCCACCGGCTTGACCTTAAACTGGGGAAGAAAAGCGTCAGGGTCATCACGGTTCCCCATGTATAAAAAAGGGGAAGGTTTTTCTTTCATTTTTTTTTTTTTTTTTTTGTCTGCGTGTTGTGTCATGATCAGATGCACACCGGGGACCAGAGGTGAAAGACGTGTCATGTCTGGAACACAAACGCCCCACACAGATCATGGTATGTTCTGCCCCGGAGAGCAGACAATCATCAGGCTTTCTGAGGTGAAGCGAGATCTCTGAGGCTCCCCCGAGACATTCGGCGCGAAACTTATCCAAACACGCGGGGCCGCAGGCGACCGGTGTAAGGTTGCGCTGAAAATCTGCCTTCTCCGCAAGACAAAACACTTTATGTATCCAGTTATATAAACAGATCAGGGGGCTGGCTGTCGCTGCCAGCTTCGCTTTTTATGTCCCGTCATGGGAGAAGCTGGAAATGACACAACGCTTTGTTTCATCTCTTTTCAGCGTGTTCCAGCAGGGTGCAGGCTGCTGATTGACAGCTCGCTCTCAAAGAGGTTTCACGTTTCCTGCGAGATTTCACCAATTCAGACCTGCAGATCTGCGGTTTTAAACAATATTTAGCCCTTAAAGGGAGGATTGTGCTTCTCAGTCTCCTTCCTGATGACCGCACACGATTACAGCGAGGTTGAAATGTCAGAACAAGAACAAGGAACGCTCTCAATGTGATAAATCTGAGGGGAAAAAAACTGCATTGGACGCAATGAAAAACTGGAAAAACGTTTTAACCTGAACTAGTTCCTCCTGACATGAGAAAGGTTCCTTCATTTCACTTTACCCATGATCACCTTCGTTTAAGCTGTAGTGTTCAGGGTTTTTTTCCCTGTAATGTTAAGCATTATGTGCTTAATAAATGTATATCATTCTAATCTACAGTAATTCTAATGATTGCTGCTTGTCAGAGAGGTGAATTATGACCCGGTTTATTCACCGTACAGAGAACGCCACATGCCACGTGAACGCTTTTATGCTTTATTTCTAATAAATAATAATTAAACGCTGTAGTTACGGAGTTACTGTAAACAATCTGAACATCTGATTTAGGTACTACGTTTATTTATGTTTTAATTCATAAGCACGTTTTGTTTTTTGATTAATTTATGCAAATGATGTACTTAGTTTCAGACTTTGGTTCATTTGATGTACAATTTTCTAAAACTAGCGAGCAAAATTGGTATAAATACTGTAGGTCTCTCTAGAATAAAATTAAATGAATCACAAGCTCCACCTTCACATTTTTGGCCACACCCCTTCCCAGTCAAGTCTAATGCTAAAGAAAGAAGTAATCTAACTCCCAATGTTTATGATAACCCTAATGTCTTTATGTATTTTACTTAAATACTGTTTTTTTAAGTATAATTATTTTATATAAAGTATCATTTATTTAAAACATTATTTTTATTTCTTTGTTAGCCTAATTTCTTACTCTTATGCAGATAAGATACGATACGATAAGGTACGATATGCCTTTATTCGTCCCAGAGTGGGTAAATTTCTAATGCATTCTCTCTAGCGCTTCTCCTGTACAGTGTTGCAGAGGCCTGGAGCCGATCGCAGGGAACTCTGGTCATGAGTCAGGATACACCCTGGTTCCAGTCTAATGGAGGGCACACACACACACACTCACACACTGCGAGCAATTTGGAGATGCCAATTAGCCTAATCTGCCTGAACTGTGGTAAGAAACCGGAGTACCCGGAGGTGACCTTGCAAACCCCGTGTACACAGATCCGAGGTGGGAATCGAACCCTCACCCCTGAAGGTGCGAGGCCACAGTGCTTACCAGTACGCCACCGATGCCACTTAGCTGTTAATTTGTGAATTTTTTTTTTTTTTTTTTTTTTAGTAAAATCACCGGTTTCAATTTTTGAACAGCTTCTGTGCTTCATTTCTCGCTCCCTTAAGACACCAGTGATGTTCAGAAAACTTCAAATTACTTGCTGGATTTTTTTTTTTCAACTAAAATTTACATAAAATTTTATAAAACTCAAACTCTATGCGTCTCTCACACAGACCTGAACAACCTGCAAAACATGTCTTACAATCACAACAGGATTAACGAGCTCTGAACACGGCACTGAGAGTATAACACACACACACGCTTCTGACGGAGAGACGTAACGAGCCCTTAACACACAGACGGCCAATTAGGAAAAGCACATATGGCTTTGCAGAAACGTTTCCTGATATAATAATTCCTTTAGAGAAATCAGCAACACAGCGAGTGGAGTTACGGCTTACAGACGGATGATTAAAGACAGAAAAATCTGGTTTTACATTCAGCCTCCGTGTGTGTGTGTGTGTGTGTGTGTGTGTGTGTGTGTGTGTGTGTGTATAGCAGCACGTCACAGAGGCGTTCTATTCCACTTATACACGAGGAATTTACCTGTCACATCATAGTGTTTATCTGTTTATAGTCATATTTAATGACTAATAGTAGTGATGCTCACTTGTATAACAGATATAACAAACAATGTTATAAAGAGCATAAACTCTTCTGTCTCTGTGTAAAGATGTCTGAATCAATAAAGTTGATTAGCACTAACACTGGAGACTCCTTCCCTGTTACCACCAATCAACACCTTCTGAACAATTTCTTGCCCCTCTGTTCAGGTATAAGAGGAATAAGATGCTTCACAGGAACAGTAACAGCGACTCTTTGATTGTTTTTCTATAATGGCACAACATGCTGTGGTTTGATCCTCATTTAAAACACTCTGGTGCTCTAGGCTCGCGGTCTCCACGGCGGCGACAGGACCTTGTTTCTGAAGTCGTTTTCATTGCGGTGAAGTGTGTATGTGTGTGTGTGTGTGTGTGTGGTGAGGTGACCTCATCCGAGCAGGTTAAATAATGCCGTACGCTGATCAGAGGCCGTTCCCCCGAGTGCATTACCTCAAACATGACTTTTCCTTGACCCACTTTTCCCCGGACCCCCTCCCTCGCTCGCTCGCTGTCTCTGATTAAGGGAGGAAGCTGAGGATGAATAAACACAGACGCACAGAGCTACCATTGTGCCTCGGCCGTGCATCAGACCTCCGACCGAGCGCACGGTTTAAATTTTAACCCGCGAGCAGTTAGAGACAAAGAAAGCTCTCACACGTGCCTCTGTGTGTGTGTGTGTGTGTGTGTGTGTGCTGTAGTATATGTATGACAGAGCAAGTACAGATACGCCCGCAGTGTAACGATAGACTGAAAGAGCAAAAAGGAAACATTAATATCGTATTTCAGAAACATGTAATGATTTACGGCGACTGATCGAGTTATAACATTAAACACCTGCCGTGAAACGAATACAACAAATCAGCAATTTGTTATCTATCAGATTTCCATAATTAATACCAACAAACCATGTCTGCATAATGTCCTGTGATGTCATCAAAATGTACCTTTGCGCGTGCGTCTGTTCTAACTCAGCTCATAAAAGCTGCACAAAGTGTTCATTCATAAAAACATATCAAAGTCGCACCTCTTTCACCAGTCATTCATTCCCTCGTTCATTCATTTGCCTGATCCTAAGCCCCGCCCATTCCTGATTACTGTCACTATGAAGCAGATATGAAAAGGAAACACAAAGCGTTAGCTAGCTAACATGAGCGGACCTGGCTAATGTACCAGGAGATATCAGTGTTGTGTTGTTAAACCTAGAGGAAAAAAGTGTAGCTCAATATTTTACAAGAAACAGACAGCTCATATCAAGTAAATAAACTAACCATCAGTAACTTAATTTAGGTATTCATAGTAATAAATAAATAAATAAATAAACAGCAAGGAAAATAATATTTTAAAATGCAAAATTATGTTCTAAGATATTGATGGTAGGAATAATAATAATAATAATAATAATAATAATAATAATAATAATAATTCAAACATTCAATATTTATTTATGAAATGTTAATATTAAAAAATCAAACGAAGCATTGTCACCTCACACATATAGGATCCAGGTTCAATTTCCATATCGGGGTCTGTGTGTGTGTGTGTGTGTGTGTGTGTGTGTGTGTGTGTGTGTGTGTGTGTGTGTGTGTGTGTGTGTGTGTGCGTGTGCGTGTGTGTGCATGTTCTCCCCGCGCTTGGTGGGTTTCCACCGTTTACTCCAGTTTTCTCCCACAGTCCAAACACATGCAGATTAGGCTAATTGTGTAAATTTTATTCATTTGTTTTTCTACTTTACTTAATTAAAAAAAATATTGAAAAGACAAGTCTTAATTCTCCTGAGAGTTCTACACATTTCTAAAAACCACTTTCTCACTCTCGTCAAAACTCCAAAAACCCTTTTTTTTTGCCAGGGGGCTCAGCTTCCTGACTCGGTTATGAATCGTTGAATATTTATGACTTGTCATATTACAAGCTGAAAAACTGATTTGTTTCGGTTTTAAGGAAACAGGTATTTCATGAATAATAATGATTAACATGAATCTGAAAATCTTTGAGTTTTTTTTTTTTTTACAGAAATGTAGTAAAAAAGCAATTCTTGCTACTTGCAGAATTTCTTGGTGGACCTGACCAGAGGCTATGTTGATGTACAAGCACTTCATCTTTCATTTCCGCTTTCTCTCCCTGCATCTAGATGGCCTTAATATCCAGTCGAAGGAGCAAGATCGTTTACTCCGACACTAATTCAAACGTGCGGAGGCGCACACTGGGGCTTTAAATATTTGTATTTTGGAGGAACTCTACGTCAAACAAAAAACAAAACTGGTTTGTATAATGGGTGCCAAAACTTTCAGTCTTTACTGCAGACAGCGTTAAGCTAACACTTAATCAAGTGAACAAATGGGGTGACTCCCCAGGATGCACTCCTTAAACCGGTGGATATTTGGAACACCACCGAACAATCTGACAAATTCCCACTTCTCAGTTCCAATAAAGGAAAATAAAAGAAAGTTTACATTTCTTTATTTCTTTTTTTTTTACAACTTTAAAGCTGAAAAATCCTTCCTTTTTCCCCATGGAGTGCCTTTTAATCCCCACATGTGTTTAGGGGTGAAACAGAACCCCTCGTTTACTTATTCTGTTCCTCGCTCACGCTCTCTCGCGATTCTCGTCCCCTCCTTTCATGTCTCTCGGACATCTGCTGCTGGTTAGGGAGCGACTGGTAACTACAGGTGCTGTAAATTCCACAGCAGCCCTTATGATATTTATTACAGTTTGGAGAGAGAGACAGGATGGAGGGATGTGTGGGAGAAAGAAAAGAGAGAGGAGAGAGGGGGGGGGGAGAGAAAAGGAACTCAATCCAAGGAGGGAATTTCTCATGCTATTAAAAAATCATTTGGTTTTATGAGCAGGTTGGCGTTTTGTAACGACTCAATATGCGAAGCAGATTGAAGAAGTTTTTCTTTTCTTATGCTAAACACACACACACACACACACACACACACACACACACACACACACACACACACACACACACACACACACACACACACACACACCTGTTGTCATTTAATCACCAAGAACTGACTTTTAATATTAGAATCTTAAACCCATTTTTTTTTTCATTAATCTAAAATTAGGACATTTGGGGAAAAGAACGAACCCCCAAACAAAGCCGATGCCATGAATCTACTTACTTATTACTTATTCCAGGATCCAGTGATCTTCAAAACACATAAGATTAAAACTTTTCCAAAAGAATTATACAGACATAATGAAAATGGAAACTTTTTTTTTGATGATGTCTTGATCATTCTTTGAAGTTACTTTATTAGTTAAACTGGATTCTGATTGGTCAAGAAGGTGATGTTTTAGTTTCTGCTATAATATACTAGAAAGTACAGTACAGTATGTGTATACTGTATGTTGCTAAAATACGCTAATGTTTCTATTGTAATAGCTAGGGCTGCACAATTTGATAAAAGCAAATTAAAATTACATCTTTATATGATATTAACTGTGCATATTATAGTTATGACTTGATCTGTAGATTTTTCACATTAGCAGGTTTTGAAATACAAAAATTTTTAGTTCTCTATATTTAAACTTTAAGAAAGGAGTCTCCAGTTTCAGAGAAATTTAGTCTTTTAGTAACATGACAACCTGTGTTTTTTATTACTCCTGATTATTAGCTGCTTTCATGCAAACGATAACCAGAACTAGCAAACAAGTGATAAATGTGACTATAAACAGATATAAAATGACTGTAACAGTAACAGTCCATCCCTAATGAAAGAGAAACAGTTCTCGTTCAGGCTATTTAAGTGTAAATTAAACTTTTTTTTCCCTTTTTTTTTTTTTACACTTGGTCATCAGTTGATTATTTTTAGTCTTCTGTAACTCTAAATGCTTCCTGGACCACCAGCGCTCAGCATCTCAGCACACCGAGGGATAAAACCTCAGGAGCGCTTGACTGACAGGGTGTGTGAACGGTGTGACACCCGGCTGCTACAGGTCAGGTATCATATTCTCACTCAACACACACAAACACGACGAGTACAAGTTCAGCTTTTCCACATATGCCTTTGCCACTCTCGTGCAGTTCTATATATGATTTAAACTCACACCATTCCGGTGCTAGCTGGCCATCTGAGCTATAAATACTCCACGTAATGTTTATCGTGCATGCAGCGAGGAAGCTAACACGCTCTGAAACGCAGCTAGCATGACGGCTTAAAGCTGAAATAAAAGTTTACGGCTCGTCGCGTCTCACGTTAAGCGGCGTGAGAGCAGGTGCAGGAGATCGACTACTGCTCTGTCAACACATGCGCAGAAATGCAATACTGCACAGTCTGGAGCAGGGGTTCACACACACACACACACGGTTTTACTAGTGCTACCCACATCAACACTCATCCGTTAACACGTGCTCTTAAAACACACCACAACATCCGGAAACCAGATCGTATAGCCGATCCCAAGCTGTCTCACTGCCATGTGGGTGTGAGAGAAAGTTTTGGCATCCCGTACTTGGAAATTTTTTAATCTTCTAGCAAATATTAACGATGGTGGTATATTTTAAATAATTACCTTCTTCTGCAAAAATACTTCTATAAATATTTAAATGGATTCTCAAATTTTTTATTTTTTCCCTCAGATCAGTGCTAATCAAATAGCTAATCAAAACCGGTGAGGTAAACTAACTCGCAATTTATCAAGCTGCTTATTATGACTATACACCCCTGACCACACCATCCACATCCTGAGGCTTAGATTTGGCTTTTTACTTCCTAGCAAATATCGTAAGTAAGTGTTTGTGTCACGGTTATTGCTAACACATTGAATCAGTAAAACTCTACTACATACAGCACAATCTTTCTCTTCTCATTTATAGAAGGTAAAATTTCAACATGGCTGCTACCCTGGCTATTTACTCTAGTATTGTGAGATTGTGTAAAAATGAGCTTATAAATCTATAGAAGCTTTTTAATAATATTTTATTAGCACATCTGAGGTAAATATTGATATTTCTGACATTTTTCAGTCATCATTTGTGTAATTCCGCCTTTCCTTTGTTCTGTAACAGACATTTCAAGAAGATAATTAGTGAGTATTGCTCTGTATTAGCTAGCATAGACTAGTGTCTGTGTTTCCCAGTTGCTTAGCAACAGTATTGTTTCCGCTATAACCACTTAAAGGGTGAGCTAATTGTGTTATTATAAAATTTCATTAAAAATTACTTCCAGTAACTAGAAGCAAATTAGCATTGATTATTTTGTTTTCTTGTTATTTTTTATGTTTACTTCACCAGAAATTTCTGGGAACAGTTCCTTAACATTCTCTTCAAGGAAGTATGCTTTTAGGTTTTTGTAAAAAAATTTGGAACCACAAACTAATGTTTTGGACCCGTAATAATTTAAGTAAGATTTTTTTTTTCCGGGATTCTTTTATGAACTAACATTCCAAGTTCTCTGAACCACATTAATGTGCCACATGCAATGTATATTTCCCGTAAGAAAAATTAAATAGGAACTACAAAAGATCCATTCTCATTTCAGGAACCATAAGCAAATATTTCCTGAATGTTTTGTTTCTTAAAAGCTTGAATTTTTTTAAATACTCAATTTTAATCTGCAAATGTTCCCTTATAAAGTGTTTTCCTTCTGCTGTTTCTCAGTTTCTCATAAATAACATTCTGAATTGTTTGTGATTTTTCCGCGGTGTAAAACCATCTTCTGAATGAATCCATGCAAGCAGGAGTCTTCATACACAGTAGTCACTAACAACTTCAATAAAGGAACAAAGAAGAAGAAAATCCAGGACAAATGAAATGCCTACATGCCACTGCTCCTTCCTAACAAAACACTACTCAGGATCGAAGTGGGTGGCCGAGAGAAAGTAATGAAACCATTTTAATCTCGCGTTAACCCGCCTGATGAAAGTGCACTGGGATTAAAGCAGACCGCCTGCAGGACGAGACACAGCAGTCGGCAAAATCCACAAGTTCAGAGCCAACGCTTAAACACTCTCGCTGGTTTTTGTTTAAAACCAGTGCTCTTACACACACACACACACACACACACACACACACACACACACACACACACTATAACATGCAAACATTGGATAAAACCTTACATAAGACATCTCAGACATGTGCATGTGTGTGGTTTGTACAATAGTAGCTCTAAAATTCTGTGTATAAATGTTTTGATGAACATTTAATTAACAAAAAAAGCATTTTTAAAGGCACGAACAGGCCAATGACAAGCACAGAGACCACTCGTCCTTCACTATTTAACAATGACAAAAGTTAATTTGTTAAAGGCCACACCTCCTTCACTATTCAGTTTTGCTGATTGTCACAGAAGTCACTATTTGCAGATGTATTTGCACTATTTTCCACGCCTCCTTTAACATTCAGTAATGCTAGCAGACACACAGGCCACGCCTCTCTCACTGTTCATTAGAACAGAAGCGACACCACCTCCAGTTCCTCATTACCACTCCTTCACCATTTATTAATAGTGATTTGCATTATAGGCCATGCCTTCTTTCCTATTTATTAATACTCCTTAACATATACAGTAGGCCACACCCTCTTCACCATTTCTTAACACTCGTTACCAAAGGGAGCATAACTCTTTTTAATAATTAATACTCATTAGCTCAGAGGCCACCCCTTCTCTATTTTCCTAAAAAATGTTACGACAGAGGCCACATGTACTTTTCCATTCATTAATACTGATTAAATATAGAGAAGAAGGCGTGGCCTCTAGAGACTCTGCTAAAGACTGACAGAGACCATGTGACGGTAATGCAACTTACTGAATGACAACCGCCGTGAAGCCAGAACTAGATGCGTCTCTCACTGTTTAACAAATGTGACAGACACACAGACCTTCTTCAGTGAAAGTGGTAGGAATACAGGCCACGCCTCCTTCATTTCTTAGTAGGACTAACATGTACAGAGGCCACGCTTTTGTTCTTATTGGATTGGTCCAGGAACTCATCACGCCATCTGGGTTTGTCTGACTATTTTTTCTTAAATCTTTGCCAAGGAATTCCAAACATGTCAAATCAGGCCATTTCGGATTTTAATCAATTTTAATATCAAAGCCTGCAGCTAACTGAAGTTTAAATAGTTTATGAAATGATACCGCACTCAAAGCGCCATCTATAAAAAACAAAAAAAAGTAAATCCATAATTATACTGTTGGAAACGCATTCATGTCAAACAACAGAGAGAGGAATTCAACCACTAATCAGTAATGGATTTCTAACGTCAAAAACTGAACAACGACTGGAAGAGCGTGACACACACACACACACACACACACACACACAACTGCACTTCAATCTGTCATCTCTTTATCATTAACACAAACAAACGAACAAAGCCGCCGCTCCATCGTGTCAGAATGATCGCTTCCCCAATATCTAATCTAAATGAACAAACAGCACAGACGGAGGCGAGATGAGGAGCAAATGAGACGGAGAGGGACGGAGACAACGCTGATTACATCTTTCCTCATAATTATAAAATAAAGATGGAGATATTTTTATATTTGGTTCACAAACTCAGAGCTGTAGTGTGAAAGAGAGAAATGACACAAGACCTTTTTTCAAAATATACATTTTATTATCTTTTAATATTATGTCTTGAGCAATATTTAAATTTTCATAACTCTGGTTTCTAACGTTACTCCTTGTTTTAAAGATATTTTTTTTGTACTAATCACAACACTATGTAGAAGCCACACCACTTCAGTAGATCTAATTGGTAAAGTGGCCACACCCTGGTGACTGTGACTGAATGGAAGAGGCCACGCCTCATTATTCACTTACTGTATGCCGACAGTCACAGTGGCCACGCCTCCTTTATTTTTTACTAATGTTGACTGTCACACAGGCCACGCCCCATCGTTTGTAACCAACATACTTAGAGGACATGCACTTTCTGCATTCACTAAAACTGACAGGCTAAATGTTCAACACCAGGGAAAAAAAAATCTAACAACCTCCTGAGAAGCCAGACACACACACTGGTGTGAAATACCTGGATGAAGTGTGTGTTGAGCACAAAGATGAAAGACCAGCCATATGGTGACTCTGACCTCATCAGGACATGACACTTGGCACAGTCTTTTTGCTTCAGTCACATTTTTCCAGTCTGGTGATCAGATGTCCATCATTACTATACTATTATTAGTTAATACGTTACATTCTTTATCACTCCAACATTGTGCTATTGGCACCAGAAATGCTCTTCAGTATGATTAACTCGAGCCCGCAGTTTAAACCAGGCTAAAGTCTGGTGAATGATTTGCATGAAGAGTCCCAAGACAGGAGATCTCCAAAGGTGGAATAGCTTGCTCTGGTGAAGCTTGTAATCTGTGTGCTCCTGTAAAGAGTCTCTGACCAATCACGGCTTAAAAACTCTAGCTCAGCACTTTACAGCAGGCAGCGGTGGGGCACTTAGGACTGTACCCGTGTACACCAGACGAGGTAAAAAATAAGCAAACAAATATGAATTATCGAAGATACTGTACAGTATGTTCCGCCCAACAAATGTAAATAACATCATAGCGTAGTGAATAAACCAATTACATGATTATTAAATCATGTTCATAGAAAATTACACTAATTTAAAGTTTGAAATAATTGTTCCTATGAAGTAAAAATATCTTGAATCTACTCAAATTAATCAAATATTTCTTATTCAATGAAATACTTGTCATCTTTGAAATATTCTTGAAGTTAGACAAACATATTTATAATTTCTTAAAATAAGTTTACAGCAAACCAACCATGAAATTATTAAGCTTTATGAGCTTGTTGAATGTAACCAAAATTGCAAGCAGAAACTAATGGAATTATCTGATACCTTAATAATCATATGTTTGGTTTGCTGTAAAGCTATTTAAAGACACTTATAAATAGTTTGGCTAGAGTCAAGAATATTTCACTTGAACATATCAGATACTTACCTGATCTACAACTACAAGGTCGGGTCAGGTCTGATTTGAAAAGATGGTCTGGAAATAATCAGGTCTTTGCCAGATTAAGGCATATAATGAACCTGACGTTATGAATGTAAAATAAAGGACTGGGAATTAGAGAGCAATGTGCTAGATAATGCTCTAAACTTTCAACAAAATCCAGATAACTATACAGTATTTCTTATAATAAATATAATACTAAAAGCCTTACTAGACTTTTATTCATCTTATACAACAGCTTTTTTTTTTTCTAAATTCACACTTTTCCCATCATCGGTCAGATATCAGATATAAGAAACAGCAGCATACAGTACCACTTCCTTCTATTTGCACTTTTTCAATGAACTCTTGCACCTGACTCTTAAATACGCAGCCTGTTTGCTGTTCTGCAGATCCGTTTCTAATCTCTAACTTCCTTCATTCATCTCTCTGTATCAGGCAGGAAGACGGCCACGCTGTGCAGCCGGCCCGTGTTGACACTTTTGATTAGAAGTGCACATATTTAAAAGGCGTTCCCAAATTGCTGACCTGGAAAAAGTAAAAACACACACGTCCCTCAGAGAGGTGCTTGCAGGTGCTTTACAGGAACCTGGACATCAGTAATGCATAAAAGAATTATGATGCTTTATTTGTGCCAAATTTGAACTGCAGCTCTGCAGGTTTAGCGACAGGTGTGTCCTGTTTGTTTCCTAACACTATAAATAATGCCTGGACATCCCAGTGCTGATAGAATCATAATGATTGCATGAATTCCAGGATTTTATTGCAATCCATTTTGATCATACCAGATATCTGAACTAGCTGGGGTTTTTTTTTATGAGAAATTAGTTTTATACCAGAAATCAGCAGCTATCTCAGACACCAAACAGTAGCATAGTTCCACCTAGAAGATAATAGGTCTAATATTAGCTAAAATGGCAGGAAATAAACCAGCAGCTAAAGATAAAATATTAAATCACTTAATTTGTATAATGTTTACTGAAAGGTTGGGTTGCACAACCTAATTTTGGCCAGGTGAAAGCCGTCTGATCATCGAATTTCTGCCCAATAATACTGTATTTTCAATGTTGAACAGTATGGGCACTTAAAATGAAATATAATTGTTGTATCATTACTTTACAAATACAATGCTGTCTAACCTGATAATGAACTTAGATTCTGGTTTTATATACACAATAAAAGTTTTCTTATAAAATGTACCTAGCTATTAGCATAAATGTCTCCTGCTTCCATGTTAAGGTATTTAAGTAGTAAGCTAGTAAACATTAGTGCAGAATTAAGTTTAAAACACTGACTGACTTGGCAAACATTGAATATAGCAGTGATTTGTGCTAAGCCATTTTGGATTAAGTTAAAGAAGTAAAAAAGAAAAAGGTGGTGAAGTTTGGGAAATAAGGATTTACATTAATGAAAGGTCCACGTCAATATAAAACTTGTTTTTTATGCTGTAAACTATTATGGAACTCATCAGGATGGTTTTGACTTATTTATTGATCATTCTCAGGTTTGGTAGAGACTAAACGTTCAATATGGCATTCCTCAGGGTTGCATTTTAGGCCCACTGTTGTTTTTTTAAAATCCAGAACAACAAGAAAAGATGAGTTCCAGAAAAGTTTCATGAGTATGGTGGAAACGATCCTGATATAAAATCTCTAATTGGTACTCATGTAAGCATGCCACGCGGCAACAAACTGAAACTTAAGGAAACACTGAAAAGTGAATGTAAATGAAAAACAACAGAGGTCTTTTGAGGGTTTGATTGATACCATATGGTACTGTTTATGCCTTGCTATTTATGCAACATCAAACTGTAAATAAATAAACTATAACCATAAAGGATTAAAAACACATAGAACAGTTCTGTTGTCAAAATATCATCAACTGTGATTAAGGGTTAGGAAATTATCCTGGTCTAAACAATTACAGTTGTTTATGGATGGATGAATGGATGGAAGGATGGATATTCATTTCTTCAAGGGGATTCACAAAAAAGGAAGTTCAACCTTCCAAGCTGCTCTGATAATAATAATAATAATAATAATAATAATAATAATAATAATAATAATAATAATAATAAATACAACTTAAAAACTGTAAGCAAACCAGGCGATAAACATTAAACAAAACTTATATCATCAAATTAAATGAACATGAAAAACTAGAGCGAACCATGAACAGGACTTGTGGGATGCCATATTAACATTCTTTAAACATTATGTCAAACATCTGTCAGATGGTACAGAATGTATGATCTAAAATCTTGATGTAGAGAATCACAAACTTTGTCCAGGGTTTGGGCCATGATTTTGATCTAAACAGTGTAAATGATCAGCTCACAAACAAGCCAGGGACATAAATCTGACACTAAACAAATCCATATAAATCAAATAAAGAAAACATTTACTTGAGACTGAAAAGACAGCCTTGACAGATCGCAGATTGCACTTTTGTGCTTTAAATACACACTGGACGAGACCGTCTTGATAATATCATACGCTATGATTCTGATCATAACAGTTCAGACCAACTGTCTGAGACAGAATGAAATAACCCGGGAGAGCGAGACATTCATACCCAAAGTAGCATCTGGTCTGGAAATAGAGCTCCAGATGGTTTGTTATAAAAGATCTCCTTGTTATTTTTGAGACACAGGTGGCCTGCTTAGAAAACAGCTCTGAAAAGTATATATAAAAGTATATATATATATAAAAACACCAGATAAATAAAATCTTTTCAGCAGAGCACCGTTACTCCAGCAGGATCGGAAAAACAGATCAGAGTCATTTCTTTATATGAATTTAAGCAAAATTACAGCCATTTAGATAAAGTCAGCACCTCGATTAGTATCCTTCTCACCAACAGGAACTTCATCTGATCCTCTGAGATCAATCCTCGACGAACCAGAGAGCTCGTTAACACGTTCCAGCCTCCCGCAATATCAGCGCTGCAATATTCCAGACCTGATAGTGTAATAATCATTAGCACATCATTTGGACCAAAAGGGCTGAATATTACAGCACAGAGGATTCATAAGCTGAGGAGATGAGCGATGCTGCATCAGAGTGTGTGCATACATCTTATTACAGGATATTTATATCATGTTCAAAAATTCCCAAATGCAAAGTTTTCGACTAATCATATTTTTTAATACTCTAATATGCAGAGTTTGAACATTTGCTATAATGAAGGAACGTTTCTGAAATTGAACCAGTCTCCTGGTGACAAATTACATTTCTGTCTTCTTAACAGATTATGGGCCAAACTTGATGACGGTAGAATAATTATAAAGGATCTCGACTAAAACAACATGCATGAGGAATCACAAAGAAGTTTTAATTTTCTGCAATGGAAAAGTACTCAAACTAGTTACTTTTATCAGAAAGTAATGCTGTAATGTAAATGATTACTTTTTAATGACAATAATTTTGTAATGTTATTAGTTACTTTAAAAAGTAACGTCCCCCAACACTGTTGTGTGTCGAGGTACCCCGATTTCCACCCACAGTCCAAACTCATGCCCTCAGATTAGGGTAATTGGCGTTCACAAATTGCCTGAAGTGTGTGTGTGTGTGTGTGTGTGTGTGTGTGTGTGTGTGTGTGTGTGTGTGTGTGTGTGTGTGTGTGTGTGTGTGGGTGTGTGTGTGTGTGTGTGTGTGCCTTGCGATGGATATTTCACTTGCTAAGATGTCATTTCTGTAAAACAAATTGTAAAAAAAAAGGAACAAAAGAAATAATATACAATGATAAAAGCCTATAAAATAAACCTAGTTGAGAATGATGTCATTTTTAATCCTTTAATGTTGCACATCAGTGAAACTAGTTCCTTCTCAACTTTTACCTCATTTATTTATATAAAAAAACACTGGCGACTCGTTCCATAACAATTAAATAAACACATAAATAAACGTAAGCATTTATAGAAGGATTAATACTAGCCATTATAGGGCATTACAGTATGTAGGCCATGTACTGTATACACACTACTGTTCAAAAGTTTTAGATCACTTGCAAATATCTTTGTTTTTGTTTTAGTGATTTATTTTCTACATTCTACAACAATACTGGAATTAGGTAATTACGTAACAACAAGAAAAACACCAGTTAGTTGTTATTGTAAGACACAGAGGTCGGCCTTTCTGTAATAGTTCCTGCAAGAACAGTATTGTGTCAAGTGCATTTGCAAAATCCGTCCAGCACCATAATGAAACTGTCTCTCATGAAGGCCGTCCCAGGAGGACGAGACCAAAACCTCCCTCTGCTGCAGACGAGAAGTTCATTTAGAGTTATCAGCCTGAAAAATGACCAATTAACAGCAGCTCAGATTAGAGGCGTTATGAAGTCTTTACAGAGCAGAAGTAGCAGAAACATCTCAATATCAACTGTTCAAAGGAGATTCATGCAGTTACTGGACGCCTTCAGCAAAACTTTACAATGTAGAAAGAAATAAACATCAGGAACCATCATGGAGTTAGAAAGTGATCTAAAACTACTATTTATGTAGAAGCTCATACATGGTGTTACATGTGCAATATAACATTCAGACACACACACACACACACACACACACACACACACACACACACACACACACACACACACAGACCCAGGAAGGTGCAGAAACTACACTTCCCATCAGCCCCTGCACATCAGACCCTAAAAGACTCTGCCTTTGTCTCGTCGTTCGTCACCAAGTGTGTTATTTGAATAGATTTTTCTGAATGTCTAACAAACTTACGTGTCCACGTGCACTTTAATTGCGCAACAAACTCTGCAATGTCTTAATGCATATATATTCTTTGTTGTTTGTTTGTTTGTTTGTTTAAAAAACACTCGCACCTTTGTTTTTTTTTCTCTGCATAAGCGAAATTAGATTAAGATACTCTGCAGCCAGAAATATGTTTATTTTCAATGATGTCATCATGTACAGTGGCGTAGCATAACTTTAACGTATAACTGTTTGAGATTTGGGGGATCACGGTGTGCAGACGCTCAGTCCGGTGCAATCCAGAGACTCATAAATCAGGGTCCGGGGTCCATCTGAGCCAGACAGCTGTTGCTTGGAGAAATGGATCCTCGGTCTCTAGGGAGATCACCGGGTTCTCTGCAGCATTCGTGTAGAGCACGAGTGTGTGTGTGTGTTTAAAAAAGAAAAAGCCCTATTTGTGCTCAGGCCCTATGCCAAGCATTCTCCTTACACTAGCCGTGATTGAGTTACACACTCCGGAGTGTGTGACACACAGTTGTATATCACGTCGAAGCGTGTGTGAGGCCGCGTAATGCAATTTGCCTGCCACGGGGATCCTGTCGCTTCACCGATGAGTCCTACAACAGGTGTTTCTGCTTTTTTTTCTTTTTTTCCTCCTCCCTTTGCAAACACAATGTCCATATTTCAGCGGCGGATGTTGAACCGCTGACAGAATGATAATGAGGCTGCTGGTCACGGTGTTTCCACGTTTGCATTGGAAAATCAAAGTAAAGTGCTAGAACTAAAACCTTAAAGAATCTTAAACCCAGTAATGCGTTTAATGGTAGCTATAAAAAAAGACAAACTACACATCAGTGCTAGAAGAATATTTTGCACAGCAATGCTAATAAGCATAAGTTAGCAATAACTCTATCTTAGCTAACGGTAAACTGCTATAAGATGTAATTAACATCGGTATTTTCTCCAAAGACAAAATAAGGAAACGGTTAATGACGATGTCATATGATCGAGGTATTAGCATGACCGTGTTAGCGTGTTGTTTCTAGCCATCAGTCATTAATAGCGCTGGAATGACGCTACACAGCAGATCTCAGCAAATTCTAGCATAACTTATCCTCCCGAGCGAGTTCTTACCAGCCGCCTTCGCTGCAAACGTTTGCACTCTCTCCCTCTCTCCCTCTCTCTCCATCTCTCTCTCTCTCTGTCTGTCTCTCTCTTTCTCCCTCTCCATCTCTCTCTCTCTCTCTCTGTCTGTCTCTCTCTCTGTCTCTCTCTTTCTCCCTCTCCATCTCTCTCCATCTCTCTCTCTCTCTCTCTCTCTCTGTCTCTCTCTTTCTCCCTCTCCATCTCTCTCCATCTCTCTCTCTCTCTCTCTCTGTCTGTCTCTCTCTTTCTCCCTCTCCATCTCTCTCTCTCTCTCTCTCTCTCTGTCTCTCTCTCTCTCTGTCTGTCTCTCTCTTTCTCTCTCGGGCTAAAACATGCCCTGACTCTCTAAATTTCTCTCCAGAGCTGCATAATAACGTGTCAGAAAAGACAGAACGAAGGTTTAATTGTGAATAATAGTAACATGTGACTCGGAGTGCTGCAGCGAGAGCGGATCATTAGCGAAATGAAATGTTAGCATTTGGCAGCAGCAGCGTTTCTCAGCCCTCCCCTCGTCTGTCCTGGAAGAATGCATGAGGAGAGAGAGAGAGAGTGACAGATGGAGGATTGGAGAGGGTCTCTCAGAAGGGACAGGGGGAGCATATGGCAGCGCCGTGGTGCTCTGTTGTGTCGACTGAAATGTATTTCATCATATTTCACCTTCACTTCAGAGCCCCGGCGCTTCAAAACAGCAGCCAGGACACGGGCTCGCTCTCAGACGCTTATTCCATCAGCAGCTACTGTACGAAAAGTACAGAAGCGTTTTGGGACTTTTTGTTTTTTCTTTTTTCGAGGATCTTGCAGCTTGTTTTGAGTCGGTTTCACATCCATTAGTGCAAATAGTACTTTTGATTCATTTGGTTGGTGACTGAACCTAATGAAACAAACCACAAGCATCCGAGGGGCGTGTAGCGCTCAAAGTGTCCTCATAAAAGACTTTTTGTAAATCGTTGCAGTGGAATGTTGCAATGGAAAATGTTCAGTAATTGTAGCAATAATTAAGAATCATATACAGACAGCAACACAATTTACTCTAAATAAATCAGCACAAAATAAACGATTGTGTATTTAGATATATGAATAACATTTTAATAAGATATTAATAGTATGTCTATTTACATAAACCATATACAATTTGTAAATGTACTTAATTCTATTTAATAACTTTAATCTAAACTTTAATAAATTTTTTTTAATACAAACGTTTACTTTAATGAATATTCTTCTGTAAATTTTAATACAGTGATAAATCAATCTTTTTTTCTTCAGTATAGTTTGAAATATTTAGGGTCACATCCAAATGAGTTTTTCATTTGTTTAAATCCTCAATGGTTCGGTCCTTTGGATAAGATAAAAGAAGTAAATCTACAATTATATTCTGAAAGTGAAAACACACCTCATATTTGATTCACATGGAAGTGTAACGATTCCGAGTCGAAGCGTTTCATCACTTAGTTCAGGTTCAGGTGGAAGTCGTTTCTGTGAAGATTATTTTGGTTGATTAATTCGCAACACCACATGAGATCATTCTGGGAAAGTCTGAGCTACAGTAGTTACGTTGTTGTTGTCGTTGGTCTTTCGAGTTGCTCCTGGCATGGGGTCGCCACAACGGACCACCCGATCAACGGCGTAAAGTTACATGGTACTTCAGGTGCGACAATGTGTTCGAGTCCAGTGATCCTGTGATCGGACCTTTACGAGTGAGAGCATGTAATGAGAGCTGGGAATTCTATGCTGATTTAATTGGATTTTTCTGCATTATGATTTTCTAATCTATTCGATTTGATAGCACTAATGTTTATAGTCATAAGTAGCTAGGTTTCTTACAAGTATTGAGGTATTATAACTGTTTAAAATATCTAATAAACATTATGATATTGTTTATTATTTAAGTGATAAAGTGATAAGCTGTCTTTGGCTCCGCACTCCACTCCAGTAGATGGTGGTATTGTGCCAACTGCTCATGAACTCAAAAAGACAAAGAAGAAGAAGATTCTCATAAAACAAGAGTATTTGCAAAAGCTGTGGTATGTTTAGGACTTTTTTTTATTTTATTTTAGAAAATCATCATCATCAATTCAATTAACTGAATCTACTAAACAAAAGGATGAATGCTGATGTTAAACCTTGAGCGTTGAGCTGGACCTGCTTAAGGGTCTGTTCTGGTGATCTTGTGTTTCCAGGACACTCTTTTTTTTTATTTATTTAAAATTAAAGACAAGATCTACGTGACTGAACTGTGTTTCCAGGTTATATCATCATGGTGTCGGCATCCTCCGAAAAACCCACAAACACGGACGAGATTTCAAAACATCTGACCACACAGGCACAGTCAGGTCTGTGGTTCAACAAGGCCATCTAGTCAACACTACTGAAGTACAAGAGTCACATTTGCAGAAGGAAAAGAAAGAAGAAAAGCGTACGCTGAAATAACAAGGCAAGTCATGACCGTGGGTTTGACCCTGGTGTTTTTGAGACTCGGCTTTCGTGAGATGATGTGAGTGTTGAGTCAACATCGGTCATCAGGGGCGGCCCGGCAAAACAGAGCGGCTCACATCAAATAACCCACCATGAGAGAGAGAGAGAGAGAGAGAGAGAGAGAGAGAGAGAGGGGTGTACCAGGGCATTTCAAAATACCTCTCTGACACTGAGATCTAAAATCTGCCAAGGTATGCAGACGGTAACTGGGGTCATCACATTTGCCTCCTGCCAGAAAAAAAAAGACCTTTGGAATTCAGTTTGCTCTAAAAACTCCAGGGAAAGATCCACACATGGCTCACGGTTAAGCTCGCGGTCATAAACACTTATTATCTTACTCTAGGATTACTAACACACCTCAAAGCTGTAACTAAACTTTTCTTAGATATTCCAGCGAGCACTCACACTCTCCTCATGTTACACGGGAGTGATTTTATCAGGCTAAATGATGCCCGGAGGTGAAGGAAGTGCAGCCGTCTGAGGACGAATCTGACAGGTACTTGTTGCGTGGAGGAACGTCGGACCCGAGGGCGAGTCGTCCTGACCTTCTCTTTTCACAAGAGAGAAGGTCTTTACACAGGAAGAGAGAGCTTTACGGCCACACTTTTACCACTTCTTGTTTTTCTGTTTTTTTTCTTCTTCTTTTTTTTTTTTTACAATCCAGGTTTCTAAACTTACATGCATGCGTAATAGTCATTAAACAAAAAAAAGAAAAAGAAAAAAACAGCTTGTTAACCATCAATCTCTCGTGTGGTGTGTTCTTTAAAGACCGGCCTTGCATCCGAAACCTCTCCACAAAGGCACTTCATGACCGGCGGTTAAGCAGGACTCGCTTATCGCAACATATAATCTTCTATCTTGAACAGCCACCAAGAGGAAACCGTTGTTCCTGAAGATTACAGACTTTCAAACCTCATTCGTATTTTTCCTTTATCTCTCATTCTCCTTTTTTTTTTTTTTTTTTAAAAGAAACCACCAGGCAAAAGGTCTTTCCTCTCGCTGATTCTGGAGGTTTGGTTTGTTTTTTTAAACCCGTCATTATCTCAAGGACTTGGATCAAAGAGATTTGGGTCCGGTGATGATGGACAAAGAGCGATGTGACGGATTCTGGTTAGCAGGACGGCTCCAACTCAGCTCCGACGAGCTTTCCAGTTGGAGATGTTTGATGTGAATGAGCAGCAGCGCTTTTCAGTACGGTCATCATCCAAAAAGGAAACCGAGGAAAAATCTTTCCAGAGAACTTTGTTCATTAGTTCCTGGCCCAAAGCCAGAAGGTATTCAATCACCCATGAGTCCGTTTGTCGAGTCGGAATCAGAGCAAAATTCTGACCTTTTGGTTTGTTTGCTGTGATTTTCGTTAGTTTGCACAGAATTAAACCAAAAAGGGGGGAAATGGCTGAATGGTCTGAAGTCAGGCTACACAAGAAATGGCCTCATGAAGCGTTTCCACTCATTAGTCATTAATGTCAGGTTGGAGAAGGTAAAACCTTTTCGATGTGTGGAGAAATCACAGAAATTAGCAGAGCACGGAGAACACCAAGCCCTAATGTCAATGTACAAATGTGTTCTGTTCCCCGGCGATGGAATGCATTTTGTAGGACATTTCTCTAGGACATTGTAGGACAATAATTTCCATCATTTTCTTTTGATCGTGTAATGATGACAATTGTTAAAGACACTATACAAATGAAACTGAATTGAATTCAAATCTCTGAAACCCATGGTGTTCCTGCAGTTCTACAGCTCGGTCCTTTGGCTCAGTTCAGCTGCTTGTATAAAATCCTGCAACCGTGTTTGATTCACTTGCTGCAGTTGAATCAATTCAGAGTCGAATCACTTCCTCAATGCGCTTTGAGTTCAATCGTAAGCAGCTCAGGACCACCTCGGGCAGGCGTTCTCTCTCAGGGCTCTCGAGGGTTCTGTTTGAACACTGCGTGTGAACGAAAGATGCTTTATATCAGCTACTCCTTTTTCAATCTACGTAATATATTATGTACATCTTTTTCTTTTGCCGAACCACATCGTTGCTCCACAAAGCACAGGCTTAAGGTCTGTATTTATGACGTGTCAACAGCGGTGAGAGGGGAAAAGAAAAAGCAAAAAGTTCAGCCTCTAAAAGCGGCTTAGAGACAGGAAGAGAAAACAAATGAAAGCCGTGACCCAGGTCTTTAAAGGAAGTGCCCTCCTGGATTCCCGTTATGGAAAGATATTTGCGCTCGAAGGCTGACATGGCAAACATCAGACAGGCGTCGACTTGCCAGTGAATCCGTCAGGCTTTGAAAGTGCAGTGGACACAGTTACCCTGTAATCTCCAGCTTTCTAAAGAGAGATTTATCTTTGGACAATACTGCGTGTGTTTAATTCTGCATGTAGTATATTTAATGCTCTTGAAAGTACCAGATTTTCTGGCAGAACTCAACGCGAAGACTTCGACTTTTAAAGCGCGACTTGCGTTGGCAGAGTTCACGGTGTCGACTGACAGCTCACTTCAGTGCCTGGAGAATTGCAGCCTGGGGCACTTCACGTTTAAAAAAAAAAAAAAAAAAAAGGGGTCAGGGCAGAATCCTGCTTTAACAGGGACTCATTTGTCTCGGTGTGTGCCATGAAAAGCTTGTCTCATTTCTCAGTACTGCAGGGTGCTGAAAATCTTGCAAGTTGTGACAGCGTATGCACGGCAGATAAAAGCTATGGAAACTGCTTAGCACAACAGAAGGGTAATATGGACGCAGGAAGCCAAGATTTTGCTGCAAAAGAAAGAGCTGTAATATTAACTCACGCCCTTTAATGAACTCAATGACCGCTTCAGTCATCATGGTGTGTGAAGCGATTAGGAGTTCCAGCGAGTTTCCGACGGTGTGTCGCATCCTCAGACCTGATCGCGCGAGAATACACGCCACAAGAACTGTTGCCTCTTCTCAACAGTCAGAGTAAAAGAGCTAAAAGTCACTCGATGATGTCATAGACTTAAAGATAAAGATGATGTCATAGACTTAAAGATAAAGATGATGTCATAGACTTCGCTAGGACTTGGGGCCACATGAGAAATAGGATTGATATGATAAGTTGTTGGGAAACAGTGATTGGTCGTTGGGAAGGAACGGCGATTAATGATTGGTCGTGGCTGTTAGTTCCAAGCACAACACAGTCCAGCTTCACACACACGCACACATACACACATGCACACACACCTGTCCCTCGATCAGCAGCTGTGATGTGAACTGAAGAGCCACATTAAGTTCAAGACAGTCCCTAATGTGTGCTGGAAAAGACAGAACACATTGGCTACGGCCAATTTTCTAACATAAAGGGGATTAAAAAGTCAAAACTGTCAACAGTCTTTAAATTTGAAGTCTTTTTGTCCCAATGAGCCAATTAACATCAATATGAAATGATTGACAGCTGCACGGCCCCGCCCCTTTCCTTAACTCACACACTTTACAGTATGATTAATGTAAAATCCATTTATAATCAGCTAAATGAGTAGTTAGCATTTTAGTTAATAGTATTTTTTTAATCTATCAAGATTTTAAATGATTTTTCATTTTTTTCAAGACTGAAACACTACAATTAAAAAAAAGTAAAAACACAGTCGAGTCTTATCCAAAAATATACTAATTCTTTTTCCAAATCCAATTTCCAGACATTTGTTACCGGATCCCCCGTCCGGTATGTTTTCTCTGATATCTGATCCGTATTTTTCCGCATACCGAGTATGAGATCGGTGCAGTGTTGAGCTCAGACACCAGAGCTTGGATCAGTCGAGTTACTAATTTATCACAAAGCTTTGGAATGTTGCCGCGATGCCGACCTGGACAGAGGGAAGCCCTTTGTCTGGATTGTGGAAGTGCTTCAGGTCCGTGCCAGGTTTCTGCTTGGCTGGTGATGGTGAAATACTTCACTCGTGTGATGACGTTTTGATCAATGCCCACTTTACGGACTATTAGTTACTATGTATCTTAGGTGTCTCTGTTCATGCAACTGAAATTCTGGGTTTTAGACTTGGCTCGACGAGTTGGGGTTAAATTTACATTGTCCAACAACATGACTGAAGATCATGTAAAGGACCACGATTTGGTTGGTTCACTTTGAATGAGAATGTGACTTTTTCCTGAACACTCCAAGCTACACGGCGCATTGTTCACTCGTACTCGAGCCCACCTGTCCGGGTCCGAAGTGGATAAACTTGTGATTGCTATTTAGCTGGAATGCCACACTAAGCTCGGTTCCTCTCCAAAGAGTCATCCTGCAAATCCACTAAGTGCTCAGCTGTTGCGTTTTCTTTTATCCCGCCCCTGATGCTGGAGGGACTACAGCGGCTTAATGAGGGATAATTGGGCTCGGATACAAACCGCCTGCAGAAAACACTTTGCAATATCTGAACATCATTCAGCAACAGGCCTGAACAAAAATGTCTACTAGCGAAAAAAAAAAAAAAAAAAAGAAAGAAAGAAAAATAAAGAAAGAGAATGTTTATTGAGTGAACATTCATCTTCTGCACAACAGTGGTGATTAATACAACTCAGAATACAACGAGCAACATTTACTTAAAGTTCTTCTGCGGCTAGTTTTGCTTAAAGCCCACCGTTCTGAGCTGCACACACTCATTAATCAGCTCGAGGTGCCAGAGGGTTCTTACAGATCCTGGCAGTAAAAAAAAAAAAGGCATTACAAACCTGTCTTGGGTCAAATTTCCTGCACATCACTCAACACCAACATATTTCAGAATGTTAAGACTGAGCAAAGCTGTCTTCGGGCTTATTCGGGCATCTGAACAGGAATCTACAGGGATTTGGACTGATGGAACCGATGGGCAAACCTTACACACTCACATTCACACACACTCTCACACACACACCTAAGTCTTCTTTCATTGGGAAACATTCCTAAATTGGGACAAAACCACAAAGTGGTAGGTGAGTAGTTCAAATCCCATGACTCACAAATATTAGATTAGATTAGATTAGATTAGATTAGAGTTGTTGCACAGTCATGGTAGATGGTTACTTTAGGATATATATTTTTCTAAATACTGAATAATGTCCAAAATATCCGCTATTTTAAAGACATGTGCATTACATCCATTATGTTTTCAGCCTCATTAAACATGTGAAGAAAACAGCCGCGACCTTTCAGAAAATAAAAGAAGACGAGGTGTCAGGAGAGGTGTTTGGTGTTTATTAACAGCCACGTGTTTCTTACATGCAGTTTAACCTTCACCCTTTAACCTGAAACCTCTCCTACATCTGCTAGCATGCAAGTTCATTTATTACGCACCACTGTTATCAAACACGCGTAAAAACAAGACTGTTCAAAGCAGGATAATTGGAACCAAGTTCGATGTCTGGCTAAGTACGCTAACACGCTAGCTGTTTGTGTTTGTTTGTTTTGTTTAGCACACATCACAAGATACTGCCACTGGAGACTCCTTCCTTTTAAACTAAAGTAAACATTTACAAAACTGAACGTTTTTCTTTGTTGCGTAATAACACATTTTGAAATGTAGTTTATTATTATAATCGCTATTGCTTGTTTACGCGGCGCGTATGCTACGAGCTGCTGTGAATGAGCTGTTGCTATGGTAACGATAACATATTACGAGCTGAGCATAAACACATCAATCTGGTGGAATCAGAATGGAGAACTCAATATTGTTGTTCATTATCGTTGTGATGTGTACAAAGGTACATCAAAGAGAATTTTGCATAAAGTAAAACGTAATAAAGTAATAAATGTAACTTTTCCACTACAGGCTTGTAAGCCTTTTTTGAGACTAGGTAGAAGTTTAGCGTGACAATTCCAACCACCTGCACTGACATCCAGCGAGCGAACACCTGTAAATCTGCCAAACTCATCAATTCCTCATCTTCACCATTTCATAATCCTCCGATTCCTCTTTCCAGCTTGACTTCCAGATCTCACCTGTGCAGCTCTTTTTGGACGCCAACCTCTCCAGCTGCAAATCTGAGCTCGTCCCAGATCAACAGTCAGTGGCAGCTTCCATCAACGCGGCGCAGGAACGGCTGCGATAAGGCTCGCATTGTTGATGTGATAAAAGAGGACTCGAGAACAAGACTCACCTTTGAGATACACTTGGCAGAGAATTCGACTCATTCATTGCTCCTTCAGTATCAAGGGAACAGAAGGGGCCGTTAAAAGCTCGCACCCTACCAAGACGTAAAAGTCGAACCCTTGTTTTCAGACCACAGAGTCATGCAATGCTTCAATTAATTGTTTCTCTTGGATTCCTTGTGGATTTTGAAGAAGGATACGGGAACGAGTCGTCCCACATCTAAAATGCATTAATTAAGTAATGAACACTCTAAATGTGCATTCTGACCAAAAACCAAACAGTAAAAAGTTCCCAAACCTGTAGCTCACACATGTACAAGTCCCAAACTTGTACTGTAGCTCACGTCACTACAACTCTTCAAACTCAGGCACCTGACAAACAGCTAAATGTTTCTAAACTCGTAGTACACATGCGTGAAAGAATCTATAATTGGTGTATCACACACCTACACTTTGTTAAACGTTAAGTATGCACAAGTACAGGTTTTTACACTTCTAGGGCACACATACAATTCTTTAAACATGTATATTAGGTCACACATTTACAAGTCTACATTTCAAGCTTACACATCTACACAGTAGCCTGAACATACACAAGACCATTCAACTTGTAGCTCAAACATCTGGAAGCTTCTAAACCTTGGACACTCCCTGTTGCAAGTCTCTAAACTTGTAGCTCAAACAGATGCAGGTGTGGGAGGTACAAGTTTATCTGTAAGTACGTATCTAAACGAGTAGCTCACATACCTACTGTATACCTAGCCTTTAAACTTCACACTTGTAGCTTACAGGTTTTTAAACTTTGGACACACATCTAAGTTTCAAGCTCACAAATCTAAAATCAACTTATCGATTAGACATCTACAAGTTTCTCCACCTTGCGCACACTTCTAACACACATATTTACAATTCTTCACTAAATTTGATGATACGAGTTTTTAAATCTTTGGACACACACAAGTTCAAGCCCTTGATCGTTTATCTCACACACTTGTGGCTCTTTACTTGTAGAAGAAGAGATTCCAAAGTGTAACAGGATGTTGAAATTCCACTCTACAAGTTGTTAGCAAACTGAAATGGATAACCAATAAACTAAGCTAAATGTGTAACGAAAAAAAGATGTTGTGCAAATGTTTTTTTTCTCCTAGTTTTTTTTCTTCTTAGCTTTGACCCTTGACCCAGTTCAGGTGTGCACCTTTCTCAGTCAACACGTTAGCGGTTTAATCAGTGTCAGCGCTGCGCGGCGGTGACCGACGGTTTGTTTGCCTCCACCGGCTTCCTTTTTTCCCTCCGAACTTGTCAGCGCTCTGTGTTTGAGTTTTCTTGCGCTGTGTTCGCGTTAAAATGGGACCTTTTGACATTTTTTCGCTATTCATCTCAGCCTATCAGTGGGGTTCAGAGCTAAGCAAATTACGCAGCCCCGGGGCAGCTAGCGCTCGATGAATGGAGCCTTTCTGTGATCAGAGAGGAAGCTTTCCTCAAGGGACGCTGTTATTGGGAGGTTTTCTCCCCCTCTCTCGTCCCTTATATATACATACGGATCCACTTTAAAGCCGACGGTAATTTCCACTTCCTACCTACGATAATGCTGTTTGACGCGAACAAGCGCGGCCATTCAGAGAAAGTGTGGGAGAGTGCAGAAAGAGTGTGGGAGCGCAGAGAAAAGAGAAAGAGCGCTTGAAGTGAGTATTTGAAGAGTGCAGGAATGCGTGTAAAGAGAAGTAGTGAGATAGCATGCAGGACACAAGGCAGGTTCTCGGAGGAAAAAGAAAAACAGAACAGAATGCAAAATGTGCTTCGAGTGTCTTCGAGTGCAGAAGTTTCGTGAAAGTGATCAGATTAATTGTTAAAAGTAACTGGATGGTGAAATTCCACCCTACAAGTTGGTAACAAACAGTAAGGCATATATAATAAACATGCTGAGTGTGTATTCAAGTAAAGAAGCAAAAAAAAAAAAAGAAAATGACAAAAAAACTATACATTTTTTTATTAAAGGTTAAGAGAAACAAATGTAACCCACACAATAAAAAAAGCATCAAACCTTGCAGCACACAATACTGTAAGAGCAAGACTGTAAACTTGTAGCTAATACAAGTCTCCAAACTTGTAGCTCAAACAAGAACAAGACCTTAAACTTGTAGCTCAAACACTCACAAGTACCTGAATCTCAAGCACATTCAATTACAAGTCTTTAAACTTGTAGATCATTCAATTACAAGTCACCAACCTTGTAGATCATACAACTACAATTCCCTAAACTTGTAGCTCATCCGTCTACAAGACTATATATAGTTTTTTATTTTTTATTGTGCGAAGCTGCTTTGCGGGAATGTCAATTCTTAAAAGCGCTATACAAATAAAATTGAAAGACTCCAAACTTGTAGCACACATAAGAACAAAGCCCTAAACTTGTAGCTTATACATTTACTTGTCTCAAAACTTGTAGCTCATGCACTTACAAGCCTCCAAATGTGTATTTCATAAATCCTCAAGTCTCCAAACTTGTAGCAGACATAAGAAAAAGGCCATAATCTTGTAGCTTGTACACTTACAAGCTTGCAAACTTGTAGCACATACACCCAAACGTCTTCAAACTTGTAGCATATACTCCTTCAAAACTCCCAGCTCACACACCCACAAGTATATGAAGCATATACCCCTAGAAGTCTTTAAACCTCCATGCCACACACCCACTAGCCTCCAAACTTGTAACTTATACCCCTATATATCTTTACATTTACATGCAACACTCCCACTCCTTAAAACTTTTAGTGCACAACCTCAACTATCTAAACTTGTAGCTCACAAACCTATTTGCTTTTAAACTTCAGGTAGACACACCTGCACATATCTAACCCTTATACTTGTAGGTTTGTGTGCTGTTGTTCATACACCCACAAGTACGTATGCTCACCTGCTTCAGCACACCCAAATAACAGGCTTTAAACTTTTTGCACAATTACCTGCATGCCTGCAAAATTCCAGCTCACGAACATAAGTTTTCAAAACGTAAGCCCACATAATTACTAAACTTGTAGCTTACTCATATACCAGGCTCTAAACTTCTAGCTAGATACACAGCATACTATAGATAAGGATGAAAACTTGTAGCTACAGGTAACACACCTTCATGTCTCTAAATGGATTGCTCACACATCTACTGTATGTACAAATCTAAACTTTCAGTGCATAAATATAAAGTTCTTTAAACTTGCAAAACACAAACATGACGCACCTGTACCCCTAAAACACCTACACCTAGTAAATGTATCTACTGTACAAGTATATTAACTTGTAGCTTAAACATCTACAACAGTCTGAACCTTTGGTGCACACATGTAAAAAAAAAAAAAAAGAAGAAGAAGAAGAATCTTTAGACTTGTAGCACGCACACATGCACACACACACACACACACACACACACACACACACACACACACAAATTGAAGTGTCTAAACTTGTAGCTGACAGATCAACAAAGTCATTCATAAAGCATCAGACTCACCATTGTGCTCTTTTCCATTGGAGTGGTGAAGCTTAGTGAGGAGCGTGGATTCCGCCTCCAACCCATGAAGAAGAGACAACAGAAGAGAGAGGAGAAGAAGAGGAATCATTTGGCTCAGCTTTACACAGTGGATACACGCTGGAGTCCCGTTCAGCATGAGCACACGGAGAACCCGTTCCTTACACACACATCCCGCACGCGGAATAACGAGGCGAGGAGAAGTTGAAACCACATAGTCGTGATGGAGAAGAGTCCTCACGTGAGAGTCCTCAGAGTCTGTACTCAAAGTTTCAAATCTTCAAAAAGGTTTTCTAAAATCTAAAATCCAGAACAGAACCAAAAACGTCTCTTAAAAAACAGTTTGCCAATCACAAACCATCAGCAGCTCACACCACATTCTACCAAAGCATCAGGAAAAGTTCTCCAAAGTTCCTCAGAGTCCATCCAGAAGTCCAGGAGCACTGCACGAACATCTGGCATGCTGGTTAAGAATCCAGATTTAAGTAAACACTTTCTGTAGCATTAAGAATTCCCAGAGCAGGAAAGCTTTGTGGAGTTCTGCTTTGCGATCTACAAGATTTGCAGTGAGTGTGTGTGTGTGTGTGGGTGTGTGTGTGTCAGAGTGAGCAGAGGGGCCGAGTGAACAGGTGCTGCACATAAAGCCTGGAGTCGACCGGGATGGAAACTCCCAGAGAAGGCGGGACTCTTAAGTAGACTTTAAAACACACACACACTCACACACACACACACACACATACACACACAGACATACACCCTGCTGCGAATCGAATGGAATAAAAATGGGAAAATCCCCCTCAGTCCATCACCGTGATCAAATCTCAGCCATTCACCACATGCACACATCATTCTGTTCTACAAGTCTCTAAACCTGTAGCACACACATACACGTCTCTAAACTTGTAGCACACACATACAAGTCTCTAAACCTGTAGCACACACATACACGTCTCTAAACTTGTAGCACACACACTATCAAGTCTCTAAACCTGTAGCACACACATACACGTCTCTAAACTTGTAGCACACACACTATCAAGGCTCTAAACCTGTAGCACACACATACACGTCTCTAAACTTGTAGCACACACATACAAGTCTCTAAACCTGTAGCACACACATACACGTCTCTAAACTTGTAGCACACACACTATCAAGTCTCTAAACCTGTAGCACACACATACACGTCTCTAAACTTGTAGCACACACACTATCAAGGCTCTAAACCTGTAGCACACACATACACGTCTCTAAACTTGTAGCACACACACTATCAAGGCTCTAAACCTGTAGCACACACATACAGGTCTCTAAACTTGTAGCACACACACTATCAAGGCTCTAAACTTGTAGCACACACACTATCAAGGCTCTAAACTTGTAGCACACACATACACGTCTCTAAACTTGTAGCACACACACTATCAAGGCTCTAAACTTGTAGCACACACATACACGTCTCTAAACTTGTAGCACACACATACAAGTCTCTAAACTTGTAGCACACACACTATCAAGGCTCTAAACTTGTAGCACACACATACACGTCTCTAAACTTGTAGCACACACACTATCAAGGCTCTAAACCTGTAGCACACACATACAAGTCTCTAAACCTGTAGCACACACATACACGTCTCTAAACTTGTAGCACACACACTATCAAGGCTCTAAACTTGTAGCTCATATTCCTTAATTTCTCTAAACTTGTAGCACACACATACACGTCTCTAAACTTGTAGCACACACATACAAGTCTCTAAACCTGTAGCACACACATACAAGTCTCTAAACCTGTAGCACACACATACAAGTCTCTAAACTTGTAGCACACACATACACGTCTCTAAACTTGTAGCACACACACTATCAAGGCTCTAAACTTGTAGCTCATATTCCTTAATTTCTCTAAACTTGTAGCTCACACGTACAAGTCTCTTAACTTGTAGCACATACTTCTAAAACTTGTAGCTCACATGCAGGACTGTAAACTTTCTAAACTTGTAGCACACACACACACGTCTGTAAATGCATATCACACACAGAGTTGTCTTTGAGTTTTATAGTGCACACAAGTATTTAAACTTGTACCACACACACACATACAGTACAAGTTTCTACACCTGCAGTGTCTAAAATTTGGAAACACACACTTGTGTCTGAAACCTGGTAGACAAACACCGACAGTTCTTTAACATTGCAGGCGAACCTTGTAGTGCCATCCGCCACAAGTTTCAAAACGTTCAACGTAAACACATACAGTACAATAAAACTGCCAAAACGTGTAGTGTAGCTCCAAAACCTCCAACTCTAAACACGTGCAAGTTTAACAACTACAAGTTTTTTAAGTATTTAAACGGCCAGCACATAAACCTACAAGTCTCTAGTCTTGTAGCTCAGACACCTAGAGTACAAGTCTCAAAACAACAACAACAACAACAAAAGTAATGCTAACACCTACACATTTCTAAACTTATATTTTAAATACCTAGGGTACAAGTCTGAAAGCTAAAATAAAAAAAAGTTTACAAACACCTTGACATTTCTAAACTTTCTGTTTCTTCTCCTGGTGTTGTAGAACGTGATTCTCTTCATGCAAAAATAAGGAAAGAAATCGCATTACTGTGGAATGTGAGAATTGAAAGCAGGCCAGCATCAGCATCCCGTCTTCCATTACTGCCCCGGATGAACTTTTTGCCCCTGGCGAGTTGCCTCCAGCTGGGACATCCATGGGGTTCCATTCTCACGTTGGAGGTTTATGAGGCTTCCTGAGCAGACACGGCGTGTCCGGAGTGAACCTCAAATATTCGTCAGCTATTCCAGACTCGGGCCATGTGTTCGGGGCCGTGTGTCTTAATCTTTCCATAATATTTTTGGAGTTTCATCATCGGGATTTGGGAATATAGCGTCTTATGGGAAACGTTGGAGAAACGTCAGGATTTGTCTTATCAAAGCTCCGTCTCGCTCCTCCCGTGAGCCATTTCCTTTCTCCGGCTCAATACATCACCTCACAAAAACCTTTTCATGTGGTTAATCTCGTCTCTGCTTTGCCAGTGAGTTCCGTATGTGTGTGTGTGTGTGTGTGTGTAAGAGAGTGTGTGTAAGAGAGTGTGTGTGAGAGTGTGTGTGTGTGTGTGTGTGTGTGTTACCCCCACACACACTCCTGTGGCAGACTAAACAATCTGAGCAGGGGCACACACATTGAAGTAATTCTGCCAGACACATGATGCAATAGCAAAGCAATTTGCACTCAGACCACCGCTGGACGAGAGACGTCAAGGAAGAAACGAAGACAAAGAAAGAAGACGAAGAAGAAAAGAACATGAGGAGGTCTAAACTGAATTGATGTTAAAACACCTCTGATCTCCAGAGCCTAAATCCATCCAGGGCTTTCTCAAGGTCAGCTCCAGTCCAATTTCAAGGTGTCATAGTGTTAGGGTTTGTTGTTGTTGTTGTTTTTTTTTAAGCACTAATCAGCAGTTTATAACCACACCAACAGAAGTGCACATCTGGCACAAAGACAAAAAAAAGAAATACCTTATAAATATGCATTTCTCTGTTTGTAGCTCAAACATTTACAAGTCTCCGTACACACACATACATGTGTCTATACTTTTAGAGAGAGCTTACACATGTCTCTAAACTTGTATCTCAAACATCTACAAGTTTCTATATTCGTACTTCATGCACTTATGTCTCTTATCTTATAACTCAAACATATAAAAGTCTCTATAGCTGTAGTTCAACCAAGTTCAATTTTCTATACTTGTATCTTACACACTTATATTTCTCTAAGATTACGCTTAAACATCAACTGGTCCTTATTCATGTTGCACAAACACCTTCGGGTCTCTATACTGTACGTCTATCTCACATGTCTATAGGCCTCTTAACTTGTAGCTCAAACACCTACAAATAAAGTATAAAGTTCACAACTGTATAAATATATCTCTATACTTGTAGCTCACACATCTAAAAGGTTTGTGACACTTATAAGTCTCAAAATTTTGGGCACACACACATCATCATCATCATCATCATCATCATCCATCCATCCATTATCTATACCGCTTATTCAGTTCAGTGTTGCATTAGTATCAGGGTAAACAGAGATGCCCAGACACCTCTGTCTCCAGCAACTACCTCCATCTCCTACTAGGGGAACCCTAACCTGGACAGTCATGAAATATAAACCCGCTGGTGTGTCCTGGGTCAGTCTGGGGCCTCTGTCTGGCTGGCCGTGCCTGGTACACCTCCAAAGGAAGACGACCAGGAGACAGCCTTATCATGTGTCCAAACCACCTTAACTGGCTCCTCTCGATGTGGATCTACAGCGGGTCTACTCTGAGCTCCTTTCCAATTTCTGAACTTCCCACCTACTGACAACCCAATGGAGGATCATTACTCAAAGTGCATGACCATAAGTGATGGTGGTGACATACAGTAGACCCACTGGTAGTTGAGATCTCCACCTTATGGCTCAGCCCTGTCTTTGGTTCAGGTCGATACTGTGACCATATCACTGCAGGGGCTCCACCCAACCTACGGCCTATCTCACGATCCACTTTCCCATCAATCATGTACAAGATCCTGAGATACAGTAGCTAAACTCCCAGGCCTGGGATAGGGTCCCCTTCACCTGAAACCATGGCCTTGGATATAAAAGTGCTGATCGGCATCCTGACCGTCATCCGACTCCTTCTTCTACTCCTGCTAAATTGAAACCTTCCTGTCCATAAAAATCATGGACAGGAGACAAGACAATGTGCATTATTGAACTCCACACATAATCTTTCTTCTGCAAGGACACACACACATATATCTTTAAATTTGTAGTTCCAACATTTACACGCCTCTATACTCGTAGCGAAAACACATACAAGCTTCTGTACTTGTAGCTTAAACACCTACACGTCTCTATACTTGTACCTCAAACATTTACAAGGTTTGAAACTTGTACCACTAGCACCTGGGAGTCTCTTTACTTGTAGCTCACACAGGTTTTAAACTGTAACACCTACAAGTCTATAAGCTTCATCTACATTATACATGTTTTATCACAGACATCACAGTGCTGATGATTATTTTCCTGAAGCAGCACAACACACACAGAGTGTTTTATTCCTCACACACTGTATGAAAGCTTTGTGTTGTAATGATTCCGAGGAAAAACTCCAGCTATGAGAGATTTATGTGGCCCAAGTGTGGTGTTGAAAGTGAGGCGTGTGTGACCCGAGTGTTACTTTGACTTCTTTGAGATGTGTTACGTTGCTTTAGCTAAAAGACCGTAACCAAAAGCGTGACTTTTCGGAGCGCGGCGAGCGCTCTGACGCCGGAGTCTGGACGTGAGCCGTCTGTGGGAGAGGATCACATTCCACCGTCCGAAACACTCACAGCAGATGTCATGTCAGCACCTAGGCCAGAAGGAATCCCTCTGTCTCTGTCTGTCTGTCTATCACAGTGTGTGTGTGTGTGTGTGTGTGAGGGCCTCAGATGACTGGAATACTATAATGTCCTGAGCTCTCACGGTGGTCCTGCAGGAAAAGAAAACACTCCCATAAACAGTGAAATGAAAACCAGGGTGGGGTTTTCAGCGTGATCAGACGTTCACACGTTCCAAGATGATTGTAGACGTATAAATGTTCCACTTCACGGATAAAACTGCAACGTTTAACCTGAAACAGCATCACAGTGGAGGCAACATAAGCAAAAACCTGCAGTCACCTTGTACGTGAGCTTAAATACAGTCAGGTCACATGACCAAATAACACAGTTCTTGGGGTGTAAAAAAAAATATTTCCATCCATGTTTTTATAACAGATTTGTGACTTTTTTTTGTACAGAAATTCTAATTAATTTCTTTTCTCAAGGCAGCAAAGATAAACAAATGCACAAAATTCTTTTATTAAACAAATATCCATATAAAAAGGAAAAATGGTTAGTTATATACACTTATTTAAACTTTATATAAAATATATGAAAAAACATGTTTTTATTTTTTTTATTTTTGTTCTAGCATACAATATACCAGATTAAGTTTTTCATTGAAAGTTAAAACTTTACTGGTTATTGGCCTAATGTAATGTTTTATGAATAAATAAAGGAATTAAGAAATAAATGAGTAAAACAATGTTATTTTTAACATATACAGTAGCTGTAGTAGACTTTGCGTGCACATTATTATTATTATTATTATTATTATTATTATTATTATTATTATTTGTGTTTATTTATTTTTAATGAAGATACAAAACCCTAATTCAGGATTCCTTAAGTGCAGCAACAATTCTATTATTTAAATTATTATATCTCTAGTTGTTTTTTTTTCTTCTCCTGAAATGAATCCTCAATTAACCCTAAGTGAGGCGTGTGAATAATTCATGGTTCTGCTTGGAGACTAGAGACACCTGGTGGCGTCCTGCATCTTTACAGTTACATCACACACTTTCCTGTGTCCTGATTGGCTGATGTGTTAGCAGTTAAAAGGGGCTTTGATAGAAATCCACCTCGGCTGCGCGACGGGAATCGGTGATGTTATTAATTGTAGGTGCAAACAGATTAATGCTGTATTCTAATATTGAAAGTGGCAACTCCAGTGTGATGGCGACCTGTTCAGTGCCGGTGCATAATAACAAAGTACTGAATAACAAATCAGAAGCTTGAAATTGTTATCATAATTCAGAACTTCCAAAATGGCTTCTCTGGGAGGAGACCTGTTCATCATCTCAACCGGAAAATGAGTCGTTCCTTTAAAAAACACTTTTACTATTTTTTTATGTACTACGTATATTATACAATATTACATTACGTTATACTATGTACCATATGCTATAAAACTATATTATATAGGTATACCAGTATACTATACACTACAATTCTCCACCTTGCTATCCAACAATACTATACAGTACAATGGTCCACTTCATTGTATTGGTATAGAATAAATATTACAACCATCCTGATATTCACTATAACAGCATGACTTCGGTGTGATATCGCTTTTATACAACAGTTCCACATCCACCATTTATTATCAACAGATTATGATTTGTTTCATCTAACCAGTTATTTTATCAAATCCTTCCGCATCTGGAGGAACAAACTAACCGCGCCGGGCGAAGCTGGAGACTGACAGTTAGCGAGCGACAGTTTGTGTAGTTAACACGAGGTGAAAGTAGTTATAAACTCTTAGCGGTACTCTGTAGCCAAAAAGTGATGAGAATAAAGCATGGAGGTGGTGGACAGGCCTAAGAAACTTACAAGATTTACTTTACATTTCCACTTATTACACTTTAGAATATCAGCTCCATTAACTTCCTGGTTCTGGGGTCGAATCCCAAATAGTGTTAAATGGAAAGCTAGTGCACCATGTAGGGAGTAAAATCCCTTGTTCCACACACCAGGTAGTGCCCTTGATCAGGGGTTAGAGAGGGATTTGGGATTCAGCCTTGTGTTAGAAGCTAGTTAGCTTTGTAGCTAAGTGTTAGCCGTGAACAGAACGACACGGACGGTTCAGAGGCGATTCAGAACGACTTAGAAGTGATTAGTTCAGAGACGGCGTGTTGTTTAAGACGTTACATAACGTTATCAGATGTGTGTTCTTACTGAAAGTGCTTCTGTGTTTGGTTGTCAATGTGGGTTTTGTCAGGCAGCTGCTCTCTCCTCAGTACTGCGGACCATACAGACCTACTCTCAGACCCACAGTTAGTGTAATTCTCCCACAGCATAAGCGAAGGATGGTCAGGTGGTTTATAACATATATTATACCTCTATTATTTAACCTACATTCACAACATCAACATTGCAAAGTCCAGACTGTATTCAGCTTAAAAGAGGCCCAGCTGCTTCTGTACCTTCTTCTGTATAGCTTCAAGGTTAGATTATTTTCTGCTCACTACATTTGTAAAGCTACCATAGCCGTCCTATCAGCCCGAAGCATGAAAGTTGTAATTTTCACACCTCTCTCACCGACAAGCTGCAGAAGTGCATCTCACTCTGTATGAACTCTAGAGACGACAAAACATAGTTAAGCTACTGTAGATCGTCTAACACAAGCTCAAGTTCACTGAGATTTCTTCAACATTCCGTTGTTTAATGCGCAAACATACAGCGCATAATGTGTAGATTGTAACACATTCCAAAGATAAAGCCTATGAACTTCTGATGAGTTTCTAATTGTTTCTGCCTCTTGCACAGAATTCAGAATCCAGCTCTCAGTTCTGAAAATGTTTATTTTAAAATTAAATTTGGGTTTAAAAACAACTTTTATGACTCCTTCCCAAAATTATATAAAGCAATTTAAAATCATATATTTTTTTCTCAACTGACACTACTATAATATGTTTTAATTTCTAAAGCTAACTCATTCCTTGAATTTTGTACAGTATGTTATTTATCAAATATACAAATATACTGATTACGACCATGGCATGATTTCGATAAGCTTACTGTATGCAACATCACAACATTTCCATCCAGAGTCGCAGTAATTTCTCTCCAAGATCATACTGATGATGGGAAAATTGGATCGCTGCACAAAGCCTTCTGCAGCACATCCCAGGGATTCTCATTGGGGTTTCTATGTGTGAAAATGATGTCTCATCGCTCTTTCACACTCTGAGCCAGATGAATCCTGGCATCGTCATCCTGGAATATGGTCGTGGTGCCATCAGGGAAGAAAAAAATCTATTAATTGAAAAACCTTGTCATTCAGTACATTCAGCTGAATTAATTTTATTGCTACATTGCTAAACCTAGACCTGAGCAACTAAAGCAACCGCAGGTCATAGCACTGCCCTGACGCACCCATCCCTCTGGAACAGTGTAAATCTGGATTCATCAGGCCACATGACCTTTTCCCATCGCTCTTTTCCGATTGTATGTCTCTCAACACGTTCTGTCATGATGTTTTTCCAACCACATCCTTCCAGGGTTTAATTATGTGTTTTACAGGTTTTAACCCAGTTTTATTAGCTTCAGCTGTCTCTTTAGTTGTTTTCTTTGCTTGATGCAGGACAATAATTTGATGCTTCTGAAACAGAGGAACATCTTTGCGCGCCCAGAAGGTATTTCTTCTGACATGGTTGTGTAAGAAATGAGATGCTCCTCACTGCATCAGTTAGGGTTTAATTAATTTGTTGCTGCTGAACAATATTAATCAATTATCCAATGGAAAGACCTTAACTATTTTCTTAATTAAATCCAGGTTGTGTCTGCTTTATTTATTTATTTATTTATTTATTTATTTATTTTTGGCCAGGAAGTGTATCTATTTGTAAATGAAAAAAAAAAAAATCTAATCTGCTTCCATTCATCACAGCTGCTCCGAGAGAAATGTCCCTTAAGTGGCGATCTTCATTAGAGGTCCTAATTTCATTAGCGATGCGACTGCTCTGGATACGAGAACCTTTGGAAAATCTTGATTTGATCTAATAACCCCTTCATAAAGCCAGGGAGGAGGGAGATGCTGGGATAAGTGCTCTTTAAACGAGACTCTTGGCAGGAGCAGGAGCGAGCAGTCGATACCCATGACAGACATTTTGATACTAAATCAGATGCGTTCATCTCGCCATCTCCTTAATAGACCACCAGTCAATCGCACCACTCCGACGCTCACGCTAAACGCTTTCAGATCTGCTTTTACTCAGGCCTAGCTGCCAGTTTTGAGCCGGGTTTGGAATGGTGCCTCTTTTTAGACATTGTGAACGTTTAATACAAACATGAGCTGCTTTTCTAGCAAATTTCACTCTAATTAACTTCTCTCTGTTTCTTATTAGTTTCTTAATGATTCAGCAAACCTATTTGAGAAATCCTGAATGGTTTAAAGTAGAACCCAACCTATCGGACAGGGATCCAGGCAGGATCCATTAATAAGACCAACAACCCAGGATTATCTAAAGAACTTTTGAGGGACCCTTTAATCCAAGAACATTGTGCACTCCACCTAATAACTTCACTTCGCCTGGAATCAGGATCCAAGAGGCTGAGAACTTTCTTTGAAAACATACAGTAAACTGGTTGTAAGAAATGACAAATTAGTGACCACCATTAGAACAATTAGAACAGCTAAGGGTTCTCTTACAGTTTTCTCATCGTGTAGAACAATATTTCACTATGAGGAAGCAATTTTGGAAGACTTAGATCTCATAAGACAGTAATTCTGAAAAACCCCCCTTCTCACTCTGAATCGGCTTTTAGCTGCCAGGTTTAGAACGGTGCCGCTTTTCAGACATCATGAACGTTTAATAAAAACATGAGCTGCTTTTCTAGCAAATTTCACTCTAATTAACTTCTCTTCCTGTTTCTTATTAGTCTCATGTTTATGATTATATTGTTATAAAGCATTTTTGTCCTCTTATACCACAACAATTTATCAATAATTACTGTGTTTTATTTGCATTTAAATTTGGACAATTAGCAGATGCTCTTATCCAGACTTACAGAAAGTGCTTTGAAGTTTCCATCATTGGATAGATACAGTATGCACACTGCGTTATTAGGTTACTAACTAAGTGCGATCAGTCAAACACAGTTGGGAAGTGGAGAGGATTAGACCAAGTACTGAACAAACAAATATGTCTTGAGTCGTCTTCTAAAGGTTGTCAAAGACACAGCTGTACGGACATCTAGAGGACGTTCATTCCACCACATAGGAGCCAGAACAGAAAACAGTCTAGATTAATGTTTTCCTCGATCACTGAGAGATGGTGGGACAAGGCAAGCAATGCTGGAGGATCGGAGGGAACATGGTCCGTTACATGGTGTGATTAGAGCTGAGAGGTCAGTGGGTGCTGGGCCATTTTTAGCTTTGTAGGCAAGCATCAGGGTTTTGAATCTGATGTGGGAAGCTACAGGAAGCCAGTGCAGGGAGAGGAGAACTGGGGTGGTGTGGGAGAACTTGGGAAGATGTCCAGCTACATTCTGGATTAGCTGCAGAGGTAGACCTGCCAGAAGTGAGTGGCAGTAGTCCAGTCTTGAAATAACAAGGGACTGAACAAGCACCTGAGTAGCCTGTGAAGTAAGAAATGGGCCGATTCTTCTGATGTTGTAAGAAGAATTCAGAAAGAGCAAGTAAGGTTAGCAATGTGTGGGGGAAATGACAGATGATTGTCCACAGTTACCCAAAGATTGCGGGCCGTGGCTGAAGGAGTGATCTGTTTGTTGTCCAGAGAGATCACAAGGTTTTGGCCAATGAATGAGTCGCTAGGGATGAACAGCACTGCAGTTGTACTCAGATTGAGCTTCAGCTGATGAGCTGCCATCCAGGATGAGATGTCTGCCAAACCTGCTAAGATGAGGTTGAAAATCTAAGTGTCTGAGGAAGGAAAGGAGAGAATAAGTTGTGTGTCAACTGCATAACAATGGTATAAAAAGCCATGCAATGATATGACCTTACCAAGATACCAGGTATAGAGGGAGAACAGAAGACGACCAAGTACTGAACCCAGTGGGACACCAGTGGAGAGTCTGCGTGGGGCAGATGTGGGTCCCCTCCATGTCAACTCATATGACATATCTTCTAGGTATGTACTGTAGCAAACCATTGCACCATTGTAAGAGTAGATAATATAAACTTGTGGATAATGGTGTCAAATGCAGCTGACAGGTCTGGGAGGATGAAGACAGTTGATAGTTTAGCTGATCTAGCAGCATAGAGCTGCTCAGTGACTGACAGAAGGCCAGTCTCTGTGAAATGTGTCACTTTGAATCCAGATTGATTGAGATCATAGGGTTGTTCTGTGAAAGATAAAGAGACATCTGGTTGTAAAAAGTTCTTTCAAGAATTTTGGCAATAAAAGAGAGAAGTGATACTGGGCGATAGTTGCTGACATCTGCTGGATTCAGTCACGGTTTCTTGAAGATGGGAATAACACTTGCCTTCTCAAAAGCAGCAGGGATATGACCAGATGATATGGAATGGTTGATGATGCTTGTGATGAAGGGAAGGAGGTCTTGTAAGTTGGCATGGAGCATTGTGGAAGTGATTGGGTCTAATGAACAGGTGGTGGGATTGGATGACAAGATGTTGAATATGTTGAATCCTGTCAATTAACAGGTTGGAGAATTCTGCTAAGGGAGGGGAGGGAAGGTCCTGAAGTTCTGGTGTAGGTGTTGGGAGCAAAGGTCTGGCGGATTGCTGCAAGGTCTTTTATTTATTAAAGAACATATTTGCAGTTGGCTTTAAGCTGAAGCTGTTGCTGGACAGGAGGAAACAAAATGCTCTCCATCATGTCCAATATGGACCGTTTGCCAAGAAGAAAAGTATTTTCAGTGACAGACTTGTATCACACAGCTACTCTCCCATCAGACTTAGGAAATCCTTTGTTCCCAGGGCTATACTCTGTTTTAATATCTGTTTACGCTGCCTGGGGACCTAATTTGGATCCTTGGTTGTGATGGTCCCTCAGTCACTACTCATTCCTGGTTATACATGTAGTTCACCTCTGACCTCTATTACCCCAGTCAGTCACCACTTCCTTTTTGCCCTGCTGTCACTTTCAATTGCTATAACTCAGTTGCATGTCTTAATTTGCACTAGTCTTTCCACCGCATATTCACTCTCATTGCCTATATTGTAGACACAAAAGTTTGCACACCCCTTCCAACTCTATGGTCTTTCCTGATTGTTATTTATTTCTATACTGTAAAACAATGCTGAAGGCTTAAAAAATATATACAGTAATAATCTCTTTTGAACATTTGATATTAAGATGTGTCTGCTATTTATGATCTGTAAATCCTTCATAACGACTCTAATCTGAGGTGCTGTTTGTTAACTGGTGATTTCTGAGGCTTGATAAATAAACTTCTCTACAGTAGGAGTGAGTTTTGGTCTATAAATATCCATTCCCTTGCCAGTACAGTATGTCTTTATTAAAGTTAATAACACAAAAACACACAGCTTGCTATGTCACTATATAACTCATGCTGTTATAGAAAACTAATCAACACCCTTTGACTAATCAGAATCAGCAGCACTTTGTGATAAAGATTATTACTGTTACAACATTAAGCAACCTGGCATCTTACTGTATGAGCAACGTGATTCAACAGTGCTTATATGGTTTATACATTGTACATGAACGTATTTAGTTTATAAGTGAAAAAAAACCTTTGTAGCTATGAAGACATTGATTTAAGAAAGTTTTAACCTCCACATTGCGGGCAAACAGACCTCGCTTCTTTAATAAAGTGTCATTTGTCAAGATACTTGAGACGAGATTTCTTTATCAAGGGTATATCCTCATACAGACATTTCACCACCGCCCTGTAATCCACTTAGAGAATAAAGAACAAAGTGGAACCTTAACGCCCTGTTACTCATTTTATTTTCCTCCTGAAGGGCCGGCGTGTCGACACTGGGCCTGGTGGAGACTGATAGCAGAGCGGCGTTTGCATGCCTGATATAATACAGTATTATATCGAGCCAGAGCGCACTGACACATCTCTGGCTCGGCTCTCCGCCGTTGAGCGGCTCCGTGGCTTCCTGCCAAGCGCTGAACGATTTTCCCCAAACAAGGCCGCCTTTGTTCAGTGCCGTTCAGGGCTTCATTAGGAGGCTGCAGCTCTGAGGCAGGAGATTAATTCATTTGGCGGTGGTCACTGATGGATTTTGCGTATGTGTGCTGGTGGAGCGGTGAGACCCCTGCGAAGCGGAACCCGAACTCGCCACAAACGTACAGCGATGTATAAGATGACACGTGAACAGCGCCTGGAGCCAAGCTCCACACCGCTCAGGAGATTTTTGGGAACGGTTCTGTTTTTACACAGCTGTTTTACTTTTCATTCTTTGGGCTGTTTGAAGAGTCAGGAACAATTTCCGAGCTGAGTTTGAGATTTTGTTTTAAGAGAGCATTTGATACAGAGAGTACAGCATACTCTGGTCCAAAAAAAAAAAAAACACTGCCTTATAATCAGTTAGTATTTAATCATCTCTCGTTCTTCCATCAAAGACATCAGACAGAGTGTCATTTCTATTGCTTACAATTCCCTTGACATCTGAGTGCATTATGGGTAATCTGAACCTCATATGGTGCAGCATTCAACCACTAATCTATTGCAGTTCACTACACAAATTCTCCAAATACTGCATTAAACAGAACCGGGTTAACTCTAGAACTATGAAGCATTCTTCATCTTTATATTTTCCCTTTGGAGAATTCTTACAAGTGTCTGTATAGAGTGGTGCAAGTAGGTTTCAAATTTTATTTGTCACATACACAGTCATATACAGTACAATATGCAGTGAAATGCTTACACGACTGCCAGTGACCTTAAAAAATAAAAGCTTACAAATAAGAAATAAATATGAATAAAAGAAATACTTTAGAAAATAAAATTAACTAGTAAAATATACTCTACAAAGTAAAATATACTGTACATACAGTGGTGTGAAAAACTATTTGCCCCCTTCCTGATTTCTTATTCTTTTGCATGTTTGTCACACTTAAATGTTTCTGCTCATCAAAAACCGTTAACTATTAGTCAAAGATAACATAATTGAACACAAAATGCAGTTTTTAAATGAAGGTTTATGTTATTAAGGGAGAAAAAAACTCCAAATCTACATGGCCCTGTGTGAAAAAGTGATTGCCCCCCGTGTTAAAAAATAACTTAACTGTGGTTTATCACACCTGAGTTCAATTTCTGTAGTCACCCCCAGGCCTGATTACTGCCACACCTGTTTCAATCAAGAAATCACTTAAGTAGGAGCTACCTGACACAGAGAAGTAGACCAAAAGCACCTCAAAAGCTAGACATCATGCCAAGATCCAAAGAAATTCAGGAACAAATGAGAACAAAAGTAATTGAGATCTATCAGTCTGGTAAAGGTTATAAAGCCATTTCTAAAGCTTTGGGACTCCAGCGAACCACAGTGAGAGCCATTATCCACAAATGGCAAAAACATGGAACAGTGGTGAACCTTCCCAGGAGTGGCCGGCCGACCAAAATTACCCCAAGAGCGCAGAGACGACTCACCCGAGAGGCCACAAAAGACCCCAGGACAACATCTAAAGAACTGCAGGCCTCACTTGCCTCAATTAAGGTCAGTGTTCACGACTCCACCATAAGAAAGAGACTGGGCAAAAACGGCCTGCATGGTAGATTTCCAAGGCGCAAACCACTTTTAAGCAAAAAGAACATTAAGGCTCGTCTCAATTTTGCTAAAAAACATCTCAATGATTGCCAAGACTTTTGGGAAAATACCTTGTGGACCGACGAGACAAAAGTTGAACTTTTTGGAATGTACGTGTCCCGTTACATCTGGCGTAAAAGTAACACAGCATTTCAGAAAAAGAACATCATACCAACAGTAAAATATGGTGGTGGTAGTGTGATGGTCTGGGGTTGTTTTGCTGCTTCAGGACCTGGAAGGCTTGCTGTGATAGATGGAACCATGAATTCTACTGTCTACCAAAAAATCCTGAAGGAGAATGTCCGGCCATCTGTTCGTCAACTCAAGCTGAAGCGATCTTGGGTGCTGCAGCAGGACAATGACCCAAAACACACCAGCAAATCCACCTCTGAATGGCTGAAGAAAAACAAAATGAAGACTTTGGAGTGGCCTAGTCAAAGTCCTGACCTGAATCCTATTGAAATATTTTGGCATGACCTTAAAAAGGCGGTTGATGCTAGAAAACCCTCAAATAAAGCTGAATTACAACAATTCTGAAAAGATGAGTGGGCCAAAATTCCTCCAGAGCGCTGTAAAAGACTCGTTGCAAGTTATCGCAAACGCTTGATTGCAGTTATTGCTGCTAAGGGTGGCCCAACCAGTTATTAGGTTCAGGGGGCAATTACTTTTTCACGCAGGGCCATGTAGGTTTGGATTTTTTTTCTCCCTAAATAATAAAACCCCTCATTTAAAAACTGTATTTTGTGTTTACTTGTGTTATCTTTGACTAATAGTTAAATGTGTTTGATGATCAGAAACATTTTGTGTGACAAACATGCAAAAGAATAAGAAATCAGGAGGGGGGCAAATAGTTTTTCACACCACTGTATAAGGACAAAATCAATGTAGAAATATAAAAAAAGAAAATAGAAATTTATCAAAATGTTAGAAGTTTAGAAATGACTGGGGTGTGCAAATATGCATAAAAAGTGACTTCTTGAAGTGTCTCATTAAAGTGATTTGTGCAGTGGTCCATAAATGAAAATATAAAAATATAAATATGTAGTGCAACTGTGCATGAATGTGTCCATAGTGGCCATGAATACCCAGTTAGTGTTGGATGTTAAAAAGATGTTATTAGTCCTGTGTGGTGTTGTGATGATTGTGATTGAGAGACCTTATCGCCTGCGGGAAGAAGCTCCTCCTCATTCTCTCTGTGTTGGCCTTCAGGCAGCTGAATCGCTTCCCAGACCGCAACAAAGAGAACAGTCCATTGTTGGGATGGCTGAGGTCCTTCACAATCTTCCTGGCCTTGGTCCAGCACCGCTTGCTGTAGATCGAGTGCAGGTCAGGGAGCTCAGCGTGGATGATGCGCTCAGCTGAACGCACCACCCTCTATAGAGCTCGTCTGTCCTGCATGGTGCTGTTTCCAAACCAGGTCATGATGTTTCCCGTCAGGATGCTCTCTATGGTGCAGGAGTAGAAATTCCTGAGCACCTTGGAGAGCAGTCTAAAGTCTCTCAAGCGTCTGAGGTGGTAGAGACGCTGTCGGGCCTTTTTCACCACGGTGTTGATGTGACAGGACCATGACAGGTCCTGCGTGATGTGAAGACCGAGGTATCTGAAGCTGTCCACTCTCTCCACTGGGCTCCTGTTGATGACTGGGGTCTGGTAGTTCCTCTCCTGCTTTGTACAAAAGTCCACAATCAGCTCTTTTGTCTTGCTACCATTGAGGAGGAGATTGTTCCTCTGGCACCATTTCTCCAGATTTCCAATCTCCTCTAGATAGGCCGTCTAATCGTTCGTGATCAGGCCCACCACGACAGTGTCGTCAGCAGAGTTGATGACGGCGGTGGAGTTGGTAGTGGCCACGCAGTCGTAGGTGTACAAAGAGTACAGCAGGGGGCTCAGAACACAACCCTGGGGGGCTCCAGTGGTGAGAGTGAGGGAGGCTGAGACATGTCTGCCCATCCTTACTGCCTGTGGTCTGCCAGTTAGGAAGTTGGAGATCCACTGACACATAGATGAGCTGAGTCCCAGGTGCTCCAGCTTGGTGGTGAGTGTGGAGGGAATTGTGGTATTAAATGCAACATCGCTAGCGTCTTTAGCTGCAACCTCGAAGCGAGCGTAGAAAGTATTCAGCTTGTCTTCCAGCGTCATGTCTGCGTTCGTCATACTGGATGTAGGTGCTTTATAGTCCGTTATTGTACTTAGTCCCTGCCACAGACTCTGTTGGAGCTGTGACTCTACAGTAGTTTCCTCCCGTAGCGCTGCTTCACCTCCTTTGGACGTTATATGACACAGCCTTGTACGGTTCCATGTTCCCCGACGCAAGTCCCATGTTGTAGGCCGCGGTGCAAGATCTCAGAGCGTCGCGGATCCTTTTATCCACCCGCGGCTTCTGGTTGGGAAACATTCTGAATGTTCTTTTTTAGAAAAAAGAATCATAAATTTTGCCCTAATAAATTGCCAAACCTTTGTATATTCTAACAAATTTCACTATCCAGTGGCTCTTCACTGTCGAAACCTACAACAGGGTGTTTATTTTAAGAACCCTTGATGATTCAGCAAACATTTATAATGTAAAAGCCAACTTATCAGACAGGTATCCAGGTAGAACCAATTAATGAGACAAAAAAAAAGAAACAGTATAAAAAAGAAATATCCAAGTAGTTGAGAACATACATTAACCTAGTCCTAAGAAATCACAAAACTATGAATTAGAACTGCTAAGGGTTCTCCTGTAGTTCTCTCACTGTGTAGAACAATGTCTCCCTAAGAAGAAGTGATTTTTGAAGGCGAAGAACTCTTAATAACTCTCAACAACTCCCTTCTCATTCTGAATATGTTCCAGTGTAGAATCCTAAGACCTTGACTATCAAAAGAACCTTTAAGAAGCATTTTTTAAACAGGAAT